>CM028700.1:5413244-5996421 GCA_016771965.1 Brassica carinata
ATAAGCAGATGTTGTTTGAACCTGAGCTGCAGAGGCTTGATATTGGTTCTGTGGAATCTGTGAGAATGAGCTTTGCACTGTTACTGGATTGTCAGAAGAGGCTACACCTATGTTCTGTCCAGGAATCTGGGCTTGAGGATAAGCATTGGATTGTTGAACCATGGGGTATGCAGAGTACTGCCACTGGTTTTGCAGACTCTGTGAGACTACGTGATTGTCTCGAGGATTAACAGCCATCTGCTGGCTAAAACCCCCACGCCCAGTTGTGACTGGAGAATATGACATCTGGGGAGGTCTCTCCTGCGAACGAGGTTTGGGATCTCTATGATTCTGGTTAAAATCTCTTCTCTGGAACCTGTTTCGACTAGCTTGCCTAAGAAACTCTTGGTTTTGGTGACTCTGGGGACTCTTAAAGCCACTTGGTTGGATCTCTATAGCATCAGATTTCACAGTATCTGCTGAACTGGAAGAGAAGTGAGCTTGTTTAGAGACAAAACCTTGTTCTGGCGTGGCTTGGATTGGTAGGCTTACTTCACGAGCGCGTTCAGCACCTTCATTCGACTTTAATCCCGTAGACAGATCACTCTGTGACTCACAGAGATTCTCACTCTCTGCAACAGTATTGCTTCCTTCAGCTTGATGTCCTGAAGCCAGAGACTCCCCATTAGGCTCGGTGTTTACATAATCAGACCGAGCATCATCTTTAGATGGAACACCATCAGCGTTCAAAGGTAATTCTTTATTTTCTTCCAGTGGCGAAACAACTGTACCACCAATGTCTTTGTTTGTTGCTTGGTCCTGACTCAAGCGCTTACGACTCTCTTCTCTTCTCTGAATCAACTCTCTGAATGGTTTCTCCAAAGGACGAGACTCATGTGTCTTGGCTCTAGCAGAATGTGGGAACAATTTTATGTGGCGACCCAAAGCCTTCCTCACATCGTGGATGGTTCCACAGAGGTCAATAAACTGTTCCAAACAGAGAGAAGTAACTAAGTATCAAAGACATTCGATGCAATCAAAAAACATAAAAGGCCACTAACACTTCTATGCGATCAAGAAATGAGAAAATGAAACAGAAAGGCCACAAGCAAGAAAGACCATTGATCCGCTTATCTGTCAGAGAAGAAGCCTTACCTCCATGTATAAATTTGATATCCCCTCCTTATCCTCTGGGCTCAGACCATCGGAGGAATTTATCTGGTGAGATATTTCTCTATCTATGATAGGATCTAACAAATCCACTTGTCTGGACCCTCCATGCATCATCAATAGTCTTATAAGCTCCTGTTGGCACAAAGATTAACAGCAGTAGAACCTTCAAAATGTTAACTTCAGAGGAGAACTGTGATTAATTGTTTGAAGAGTTTCACAAATATCAGTCAATAATATACCTCCAGAAGTAATTTGCAGTGAGGAACTTTCTCATTGCCCTCAATCAGAATTTGAGCTGCCTCATCAGCACTGTTTGTTATCTAAGAATAAAGCAAGTCGTCAGATTAAGAAATCTTTCTTAACATGCAACGCAGAGAGGGTAAGGTAGTGACCCAAACAGTCCTCAGAACTCTATATTATGACATTTCAATGATAGATGATTGAAGCTTTAAAAGCTTCATGGGCCGTAACATTACTTACCATGTACTTGAGGCGAGAAAATTGAACATACAACAGTGCGGTGGTTTCTAAGTTTTCTTTTCCAATGAGTGTTTTCTTCAGAGCCTCTCTGTATGTAGTAACAGCCGCTTCAAAATTACCCTACATGGAACACCAATAATCAGATACTCTCTAAAACTGAGTCATCAAACCAAATGGTACCGAGTAGAATCATTCATACCAGACGCTTCTCCATGTTAGCCTTCTTAGTTACATTTTCAACAAAACCAACACCAAGCTCCTCGCCACATAGGGACAGAGCAATAGATGCGGCAGATGCATCTCCGATGTGTTCCTTGAATCGTGCATTGAATAGATGGATAGCAGATGCATTCTACAATGAATACACAAGGACATCAAGCGAATGCAAGATCCTAGTGGTTCATATTCCTTCTGATACACAAAAGCAATGGTAATCCCATATACCTTGACAAAAGTTTGTGATGCTCGAGCCAAAGCAAAGTTTGCTAGCTCCCTTCCACCATTGCTTTCAACAAAATCCACATAACGGAACCAGAACTCGGTGTAATTAGCGCATGGTATTAAGCATCTCTCATAAAGCTTAATAGCCTGCAATTAAAAATGGAAAAGTTTTACATTTAAGCAAGAAAGGAACAAAAGCCAAGCGGAAGAAACTAAGACATTCTCTTACCCAATCAAAGTCCCCATATGTTTCTGCAAAGCTCAGATACTTATGCCAATTGTCCAGCTGATTAGTGTCCAACGGCTTTACATGAAAATAAGGCCTGCGGATTTGCGTCTCAAAGCAACTTATTTTTTCCTTCAGTTCCTGTGAATCTTGATAGAACTGTTCCCCAATTGACAAATATGCATGCAGTGCTTTTGCCACAGCCAAGCTAGAGGAAGGACCCATCAAGTCTCTTATAACAACAGAGATCTCCTCGTTACTGTGACGCGTAGGGACCAAATCATCTTCCATGGGGTCTGAAGAAAGGTCTCCGTTAACATCCAATCTACATTTAATCTTCTCTTTCAAAGAAGCTGCAATCTTTCTGAAGCTGGAACAAAAAGTAATGGAAAAACTTAAGCCACAGAACCCGAAGTAACAGAAAGTCATAATTGTCATCACAGAACAAGTGTGAAAGTACATACTTCTTGTAATAAAAATCCAACTTTTTGGATGGATATCTCAGGGTCCGGAGATATACGTGTGCCAGTGAACTCCATTGCTTCTTAATCAAGAGAAACTCTATATATTTGTCCCAGAGAGCGCAGCAAGAATAATCTTTCCCAACAAATGAGATCCCCTCTCAAATAATCTGCTAGGATATGTTTATGTAAGGTAATCAGTTCCAAAAATAAGCCTTTGTTGAAATCAATAGATTGAGAAAATCAAACGAAACTAGCAGTCTGTCTATCGTCAACTAACATAAACAATTTTCAGCCAAATGCTCTACTACATAGAAAAAAATTCCAATGATAAAGTAAGCTTGTATTGGTTACTTAAAAAGAAGAAAGACAAAGCCTACCCATAAAATTCAGATATACCTACAAACATCATGTGGATCTTCATACGCAGCAACAGCGAAAGTGCAGTAATCGAGCCATACAGCTACAGAATAAGTAGCTGCTTGGATTGCTCGTTCGAAAACTTCAACAGCATCTTCAAGAGTGCAGAAACGTATCTTATGGTAAGCATACTTCCTCCAATAGCCATGGCACAACGGAAACTCCAACAAGAAAGCATCGTACAGTAAACACAGCTTCTCAATATCATCCTACGATAGCAATCTCAACGATATCAAAGTCCTGTTTAATGGAATGTAACTTTGCACCAGATGAGAAACTTACTGGGAACGAACTCTCTACTTCAGAGATTAACAAAGTCCAATCATCAAAATCAAGACTTCCACTTGAAAACATTGCCTTTAGCCTATCGTTGTCAAAACAATCTGCAGATGAAACACCAAACTCAATGAGGTAACTTATTGATTCTACTCGCTTCTTCAGAGTAATGGCGGAATCATTCTGAAATAGGTAGAGCTCGAAACTGATGTCAGAGAGAAAGATAATTAGGGTTATACCAGTAGGCTCGTCTGATTCTAGAGGCGGAGACGTTGGTTCCATACCGGAGACGGCGGTGCTAACCTCCGTAGTCACCATGGAAGGACACGACTCTAGAGTTCTGTTTCTCAGTAGGAGATTTTAATATGACTCCAGTTATTATAAGTTAGTCCTTGGTGTATCTAATAAATTAATTTACGGCTGTAATGTTTTCATTGTGATTAAAACACCCACATTTTGGTAGCTGCGTTTCAATGTTTCATCATGAATGCGATTGTCATTACTAATAAATGGTTACAATTTACCAGCAAATTAATTTACAACCCAAAATGTTTATTTTCTTTTGACAAGCCCTTACAATTGTGCCAGTAGTACCTCGACATATTTGCATTGTACTTTTGTGTATTAGATTTAAAAGTATTAGGTTTCACAATTTACAATCTTTACACAAGAAATTACTATCAAGACTTGTGACTAAAATGGGATGGAATTGATGTTGAATGTCGACTAGAAAGGTTAAATAAAATCACACTCTTCAAACTAAAACAAACATATTAAACAAAAACCTTTATAAATTCTTTCCTCGGATAAATTTTGTCTTAAGAATAGACATGATGTTCTTGATTTTAAGAGAAAAGCGATGAGATATATTTACGTATGAAAATGGCATATATTTTGATTTTGAGTAATTAATGTTATCCCCATTGCAAATCCTAGAATATCTTCATTTTGTCTTTCAGTTAGGTTCCTCCAAAGACTAAACTCACGGAGTGTATCTTGCATTCGTCGCCAGGTAATACATTGTGTTTCTTTCTTCTCATTTTAGTTTATTATGTTTGCTTGTTCATCATAAATTGAACTAAAATTGAACTCAATAACCCAAAGAACCAAAATTAACCACTATTCTCTTCTCTCTTTTTTTTTTCCCTTCCTACCTCTCTTACCCTCTCTCTCAAAATGACTAATTTTGATTTTCTTTTGGTTATTCCACAAATAACCTCTAAATTAAACCACTTTTCTCATTTCTTTTTATTATTGTTCGAGATGAGACTCACATTGAGAGTCGCTTTAACATTCTAGAATCTTTATTAGTACCATTTAAATAGTTCTTTTGTTCACTTCCTAATGTTTTTTCATACATGTTTTCACATCTTACTCTTTATCTCTAATAAATTAAAACGATTCATCTCGTCTCAAACCAACCATGAGTTAGTCTCTCTCTCTCTCAGCTCTGCTTTTGCTTCTGCTCTTTCACACTTTTTGTCTGATTTGTGCAGGTACACCTGTTCCAATGTTTTGGGATGCTGACAACATGCCTTCCACCATAGCTGATGGACTGTTTGTTCCTAACGTGGATACGACTTTGGAAAATTACGACCGCAACAATTTTCTCAGTCATATTTTCATTTGTGCTTCTGAAGAGCAAGATTTCTTCAGGTGTCGTGGAGTTATTTAGAAACCAAACTATACTGTCACATACCTAAAAACTCCAGTGAGTAAACAGTTTTGGATGGGTGCAAAGGGTATTTCAAGTCGGCGAGTGAGGAAATCAGGATACTTTCACCAGGGTAAAGGAGTATGCTAACAGGAGAATAGTGCAAGAGATGATAAGCTATGCTCATGATTTCCCATATAGGCTGATCTTACTTGTAGCAACTGATAGATATTTTAGGTATTCAGTGGAGATTTCACGTGATGATTGTTATATCATCTTGACAGCGGTTCAAAGAGGTCTCAACATGTTCCATTTGTGGCCCAGGCATACAGGGGCTATTGGTATTGGGAAAAATTGCAAAACGGATGTACTTTCGAGCGTCTATATAAATTGGTAGATATTTGTTAAAGTTTGTGTAAGAGGATTTGTGCAAGAATTAGCTCAACTATGAGTTGTTTAGTTTCTATTTTATGAACTCTTAGTGAGATTAATCTTTTAAAGTCAGTTCTACTGTTTCCATATGAACCCTTTCAAGTTCTATTTCTGTTTCATGCGACTTGTCTTTAGCAGAATGTGTGAATAATTTAGTGTGTTGACCCAAAGCCTTCCTCACATCATGGATGGTTCCAGAGCGGTAATAAAATGCTTAAAACATAGATCAGTTACTAATATTTCTATGAGATTAAGAAATGAGAGAAAATGAAATAGGAAGGCCACAAACAAGAAAGACAACTGATTCCAGAATC
The DNA here is from genome assembly GCA_016771965.1 of Brassica carinata. NCBI lineage: Eukaryota > Viridiplantae > Streptophyta > Magnoliopsida > Brassicales > Brassicaceae > Brassica > Brassica carinata. The sequence continues at coordinate 5,419,101 of CM028700.1, forward strand.
GAATGGACCAAAACTTCTACATTTGAGAGAGAAAGATATTTGGTAATCTGAGTAGCACATCCACCTATATTGCTAAGAGAGGCTGCACTATACTTCTTTTGGTTTGAAGTTGAACATATAAATCATTTCCTCGGGTAAATTTTGTCTTGAAAATAAACATGCCATTTTTTATTTTAAGAGAAAAGTGGTAAGAGGTATTTACTATTTACATAATAAAACGACATATCTTCATTTCCCCTTTCGATTGGTTTCCTCCAAAGACTACTCATGTCATGTATCTCGCATTCGAATTTTCGTTAATTTGTTCTTATAAAGATCAAGGGTACTACAAGAAAACAAAGCAATAGCGACATGCATTAAAGACATCAAAATCATGTCGCTAATTAACGTCATCTTAGAAGCATCTTAACGACATATTATCATATGTGTAGTTATCGTGACGCTAATTAGAGACATCAGTAAATGTCGTTAATTTTTACGTCATCATAGTAACAATTTAATGTCGGCCAAGCAAAAAATGACAGTATCTCGTCGTAATATAAACAGCATATTTTCAAAACGTTGCTCCTTCGTGGGTAATATAAATGACGCTAGGCCGTCTTTATTTAGCGACGTATTAATGATGTAACAGGGCGTCGTTATTTAAAACCCTAAAACTCAAGTTTAACCCTAAAGTCTAAATTAAAAATCCACTATGATATAAGCTTTTTGTATATTCACTATAATAAAACTTAAAACGAAATTCTAACTTTTTAAAAAAACTTCAAAATCTTTAATTTTTTCAGACTTTAATCCAAACCTCAAAACCTTCCCCAAATTGTAAACCTTAATCATAATCCTAACCCTATTTAAAATAAACCACAAATTATAAAACCAAATAATAGTTACCTTTTATATAAAACAAAATTTAGACCATTTACAATATATTTTTAAAATAAAGTTTCCTTTTAATGTGATTTCTTACGAGTTAAAGTATAATTCATTTTAGTTCACAAATCATAATTTACTAAGAAAACTGTATAAACTTAAAATATATAAACAAGCCTTCTCATTGGTTAGTTAGAAGAAGGCACGGATCACCCTTTTGTTGATTTTCCACCCTTGATATAACTAGATCTAATGTACAGAAATTAATCAATTTCTTTTTCTTTTCCCGTCTCTATCTTCGTCTCTTTCCTTCCTTCCTTTTTCTTCTTTTTTCTTCAGTTGATGCCTCAGACCATCAATCGAAATCCGAAAGGGTAAAAAACCTCAAACATCAACTTCCATCACATTTTGCTTCGGTCTCCAAGACTACCATTTCCGACGGTGAGATTCGAAATCGTACCTAGGGTTTTCTCTGTTTCTAGATTTATTCATGTTCTTTTGTTTCTAGATCTGAGAAATTGTTGGCGTGAAGGAGTGGTGGTGACGTGATTAAGCGGAGGCATTATGAATCAGAGGCTATGGCGTGACGGATTGGTTGCTCATCTCATCACTGGCTTGAACTCGTAAAGGTCTCAAGCGCCTCGCCGGAGTCAAGCTCGTCAGTGGTTTCAAGGTCGTTGATGGTCTCCTCGTCACCGGACTCAAGTTCGTTCGTCACCGAACTCAAGTTTGTTCGTCACCGGATTGAGGAGCGTCACCGGTCTCATCAAAAGCTCGAGATTTTATTATATTTATTGTATTTCGAGTTAATTGTATTGTATTTGATGATCAATTAATTTTTAGAATAATAAAATTAATATTTTGTATTAATCCAAAATACATTAAATATAAATAGAAATTAACGTATTAGATTTTGTATTGTATAATTAGAAAACATAAAATTAAATACAAATTAATGTAGTTTCGTGAATTAGCAACATATACTTTACGTCTTTAACTATCGACTTCAAAATACGTCGTTAAGTAGCGGTAAAACAGACGTCGTTGATTACCATCGATTTGTAGACATTTGAGAAAACGTCACTATTTAGCTACATCAAAACGACATTTATTAATAGCGACACGCGATTAACAACGTTTATCGTGGTAGTCGTAAATACGACGTTAAACATGAATAACCACGAATTAGCGACATTTACGGGCGTCTTTATCCATCTGTTTTCTTGTAGTACGTCCTGTGAGAGAATTTGCAGATATTCAAAAAATCATATGTACTGTCACGTGCAAATGATCTCTAATGAGGCATATGGTTTGCATGAGTGTGAAGAGGAATTCCGAGGAAGTATTGAACCTCATGATATATTCACCAGGGGAAAAGAATATGCTGACAGGAAAATTTTGGAATCAGTGATAAGCTATGCTCATGATTTTCCAGGTCAACCTATCTTACTAGTCATAGCTGATAGAGATTTTAGGATTTCGATCACTACACCATCTTGTCAACGATTCGAAGTGGTCTTTGGAATGTTCCAGCAGTGGCCAAGTTATCCTATGCCTATTGGATTTGGGAATAGATGCAAAGAGGACATGCTTTCTATCCGCATCGAGTTGACAGATATTGTTAAGTTTGTATAAGAACTAATGGATTTGTGCAAGAATTACTTCAACTATGTTTCTTGAGTTCATATTTCTTATCTCTAATGAATTAAACTTCTCATATAATTATATGGATATTCTTCATGATTCCCCAACCATGGGTTGGTTTCACTTATTTTCAACAACGAAATTTCGGAATTGAATCTATTTACAGCAAACAATACAATGAAAATAGATGATGAAAATAAAGAAGAGAAACCATAGAATTAATGATTTAGACATAATATAAAATCACCTCCTCTGTGTCCAAAAAAAAAAGTTTAATAAAATCACACCAAAAAATTACAATCTTTACCCAAAAAATTACAACCAGGAAAATGGAATGGAATGGAATAGAAGAGGTTCAATGTCAATAATCTCTTAAGTGAATTTTGGGAAGTAATCTATTTTTTATTTACTTAATTTGAATTTTTTTTATCCCGTTTCCCGAAACCATTCATTATAAAACCCTCCAAGATTGATAGAGCGAAACAGAGAGGGAAAAGAGAGAGAGACGGTTTCTTGATACTCAAAGCCAAGAAGCAACCAGAGCGAGTGAGAGAGAGAGAATCCTTTTTGTTCGTTCGTTCTTCGTTTAAAAAAGCTCGACAAGGTCTCTGTTACAGATTCCGAGTAAACAAAAATGGGAAGAAAACGGAATAAAAAGGGCGCGAAAGACGACGTAAACGCCGCCGAGGTAGCGATGGAGAAGGCGGTTCGGAGGGTGCAGGAAATACTCAGGGATCACTCCGAACAAGAGATCAGGGCAACGCTTCTACAATGCAACTTGAACCACAACGTAGCCATTGATCTTCTTCTTCTTCTTCTTCTTCTTCTTCTTCTTCTTCTTCTTCTTCTTCTTCTTCTTCTTCTTCTTCTTCTTCTTCTTCTTCTTCTTCTTCTTCTTCTTCTTCTTCTTCTTCTTCTTCTTCTTCTTCTTCTTCTTCTTCTTCTTCTTCTTCTTCTTCTTCTTCTTCTTCTTCTTCTTCTTCTTCTTCTTCTTCTTCTTCTTCTTCTTCTTCTTCTTCTTCTTCTTCTTCTTCTTCTTCTTCTTCTTCTTCTTCTTCTTCTTCTTCTTCTTCTTCTTCTTCTTCTTCTTCTTCTTCTTCTTCTTCTTCTTTACTACGAATTGCTACTTCTGCATTTGATCTTTGTACTGTCTCTGTAATAGCGCTCTGTTTTTCTTCTGAGTGATGTTTGCTTTGTGATGCTTGTCCATCAAGTATGTGTTCTGATAATGTTACTTTGCTGTGTTTGGCTCAGATACGAGTAATGAGCAAGGAGCGAGTATTCAATTGACTGATTCATCTACTACTACTTCTAGTGTCCTTGTTCCAAATCAAAGGTTCTTTTCATGTCCTTGTCTGCTAGATTCTTGTCAAATGCCTCAAGTTTGTCAACTAAAGTTTTTTTTTTTTTTTTGACATATCTTTATTGTGTTTGCAGTGCTATAACAAATGGTGTAACCAAGGGTGTGCCAATTAGTTCCACTGAAGCAGCTCCTTCCTTGCCTGTGCCATCTTCTAGGTATCAATCTGTTTGAAGTTGTTGTACTTGTGTCCAGTGAACAATGGATGTATCTCGCTTCTAACATGCCTTGTCCTTATCTTTGCGGTGATGTTAAAAATGGCGAAACCAGGACTGTGTCAATTAGTTCCCCTGAAGCAATTCCTCCCTTGCCCGTGCCATCTTCTAGGTATCTATCTTCTTGTAGTTCTGGTACTTCTGGCCAGTGAACAATGATTGTATCTCGCTTGTAACATTCCTTGTGTCTTTGCAGAGCTCTAACAAACCTTAAACCTAACAGACAAGACACTAGAATGATAACTGCTTCTGGGCTACCAATGGATGAACCATCAAAACAGAATGTAACTAAAGCTCCTGTCAAGTCTGATTCTCCCTTGCATCAGAAGCCAGATGCCACTAATCCAGTCTCTAACTCATTTACTGAGTCTGATGCTGCTAGAGATCCTCAAAACTCAGCTTTTCTAAGGAATGCAAGACAAAGCATTGCCACTGCATCTCTACTTGGTCCTAGGCCACTGCCTTCCATGGCCGACGTAAAGTCTCCCTTTTTTTTTCTCTCATAAAGCCTCAAATCTTTAAAACCACTTGTCTGAATCATATTTTGGTTTGACTTTAAATTTTGCAGGCATTTGGAACCTATCCTAGCTCAAAACCACATACTAATAATCAACAAGCCATGAACTCTCAGGGTCAGGTTCCTTCAGGGCAGTATGGTAATATGATTAACTCTCCTTACTGGCGCCCAAATCAGAACGAGAGCTACAACATGGCACCATTTCAGCAACGTGGTGGTGGTAGTAACAGCAACACTTTGGCGCATCATGGTAATATGATGACCTCTCCTTACATGTGGCTAGAACCGGACGACGACACTTCCATTTATCAGTCTCTGGATTCAGTGTTTGCTCCGTACAGAAACAGAACCCTGCCTATGTCAGCTACCTCTACTGTTCCTTCTTCTCACGGTTCTGCTTACGGTGTTGGCATGTTGAGTGGCAACGCTGCAAACTCGAGGTTTGGGTATGGAGATGTCTCAAGAAATCACTTGCCATCAAACTCGAGTGGTACCTCCTCTATTGGTTCTTCCTCTAACCGTTCTGCTTTTGGTTTTAACATGACGAGTGGTAATGGTTCAAACTCGTGGTTGGGGTATGAAGATATCTCAGGAACTATCTCGCCATCAAACTCGAGTGGTACCTCTAGAGTTCCTTCATCTCACGGTTCTGATTATGGTCGTGGCATGTCGAGTGGTAATGGTTCAAACTCGAGGTTGGGGTATGAAGAAGATATCTCAAGAATTCACATGCCATCAATTCAGGTGTGAAACCCATCAAATCTCTCTTAGGGTTTTGGAATATATCTTACACCAACTAAGATGACTTGTCATGTAGGGTAACGCTTTTGTTTTTTTTCTTCTTCTAATTCTTGGGGGTGTTGATCTCTCAGGGTAGAAGCCCATTTGTGTGGCGTAGTGTGCAAGGAGAAGATAGTTACGGATCCATCCGGCCTCATAACCAACAGCAACGGGAGGCTTACTTTGAAAGAATCAGAGCTGACCTAGCATCATCTCTCGACCAAGAATATATTAATAGGCGTGACCAAACACAACAACGGCCAAGAGACAAGTAGTAACTTGTACAAAATCAACCAACTCAGAACTGATGACTTTCTTTCTAGTGTTTTAGCTACGTTGTAGGTGAAGAATATAATGCTTTTTGCCTTGGTAAAAAAAACTCTAAGTAACGTTTGTCCGGTGGTTTGATATCTTGCCATCATGTTTTTACTGTCAATGTTTACATGCATGGCAACGATTGATTGTTTTCCTTTTAGTGAAATAATCAAAATTATAGAGACGGAGAATTAATATCTTTTTGGTAGACTACATATGAACGTAACATACGTGTTGGATCTTAGCTGCTGATAATAATATATACAATTGTAACAAAATCATAGACAGCTTTATCTGTCTCTTTAGCGTTCTTGTAATTTGGCTGAAGCAAGAGTGGATAAGAGAAACAGAGAGTTGGGTAACCTTTGCATCGTTGACAGGAAAAGATGAGTTAGAGACAGGACAAGTAACCTATAAGCAGTAACCAAACAATTAAACAAATATCTACTTAATGTGGTGCTAACCTTTGCATCGGAAATTTTTTGTTGGATTTGAAACATAACAGTCATTTATATTCTCCGTTGTATGTCCAATCCCTGTAGTCTGTAGACTGCATGATCCGGTGGACATATTGTGTTGTTAGTTAGATGTACACTAATTGAAAGCTAAATATGAATAAAGAGCATAAATAAATAGATCAAACGGAAAATATTCATAACAAGTTACACTCTTTAATACAATTATTAACTCCAAACAGGAAAGAAGATTTCAATCAAATTTAAATATCATCGGAAAATAAGATTACATACATAAATAAAAAACTGAAAAATCTGAATCATCAGCTTGGGGTGAGAAGATGATATTTTCTGCGATAAGAAAAAGACCAAAGACAAATCAGAATTCAAACCGGTTCAGTTATACCGGAAACCGCAGCCTTTTCACCGTCATCTTCAATCAATTGTGGGTTCCAAAACCGAAGGCCCAGTGGATGAATCGTTGGTGCTGGTTTCCAAAAGATCTGAAAGAGCAATCTTTCCACTATTAGCTCGGTCCATCTTGTCAAACTGGCCAGAGATTAAGTTAATGTCTTTATCGGTTATCTTATGCATCTGCTTCAGTTTGTATAAAACGTACTCCGATTTGCTGTAAAAGAAAAGAGAATGTTCAAGACATGTCAGACATCAAAACTTGTGTTGTGTATTTAGGCAATCTTTAAATGTGATTCAAGCCTGCTCGAGGTCAAGAAAACATGCATAAACCTGACTCCTGAGAACCCAGCAGCAGCAGCAGCAATGTCTCAAGGGCATGAAAAAGAATAATGAAACTTTGGAACTAACAACAAACGTGAAGTCGAAGGCATGCATCAATGAAAGTTCAAATCTAGCGGGAACTAAACGTTACAACCGGTTGAGAAGAAAAAAAAGCACAGAGATTGAATGATACCTCACGTAGCCATTGTTGTCGATATCTGCAGAAAAGAACTGAGAGATGGACAGGTTTTGGCCAAGGACCCGGTTCCCCCACTCTTTGTTCCTCTTATCCCTTATTGCTTCAGCCAAATAGAAAAACGCTAGAGAGACAGCTAAAGTAGAAACAATCAGCCAAATAGCAGCAAGGAGCCAACCGGGTAATGTCTTTAAAGCCTGATCTCCATACACAACCGTAGCAACCGACATAACCGAGAGATACACAATAAACAGAGCAACAGCTTGTCTAACAACAGTTGACTTCAAAGTTGAGTTAGATCGGTGCAATGCGTCATCAACAACTGGTTGATGCAGCTCGTCGATTACAGCCACACTAGGAGCTGATTTAGACCGGCTGAATCTATGATGGGTTGGGAAATCCAAGAATGGAGTTGTGGCGGAGGATGACGACGAAGGGCCGAAGATTAATCGGTTTTTGAATTCCAATGGTGTAATTGGCATGGGAACCGTGACGTCGTTGTTGTCCGGTGAGGGAAACAGAGACGGTGGTGGGTTGACTCTAGGAATAATCAAGTGTTGGAGTGAAGGGTCAGTGTCGTTACCGCCATTGCCCATCTGAGTTTTCGCCGGAATACCAGATGATGAGTTGTGAAGACAAAATTAGTTTGATAAAGTCTTCGTACTATATGATTATATAAGAATATTGATTAAAAGTTTTGGAAGAAGACAGAGACTTTTATTTGTTAATAACAGACTGATTCTTAAGAAAATAATATACTGATTGACACGGTACTGGTGCTACCTGTGTATGATTTTGTTACAATTTTTTAAAATGTTTACTGATTAGCAGCTACGATTAAACACGTCTGTTATGTTGATATAATTGTATACCAAAGATCTTAATTTGCCGTGTATATATATTTTGACTATTTCACTAAGAAAACAAAATCATTCGTTGCCATTCAAACATTAAAAGTAAAAAAAATATCAAACCACAGGACAAACGTGATTTGAGATTTTTTTTTTCTAAGGCTAAAGGCATTGTTCTTTACCAACAAGGCAACAATGAAGCATAGCAAATACACCAGAAAGAAAGTCATCAGTTTGTGGAGTTAGTTTCAAAACAGGGTTTAAAAAAGGTTACCCTAATAAGTATATGGCTTAAATTTTCACCCTTTAGTTTTAATTCACACAATTATTATACAATATTTAAGTACATACTGAAATTTTAAATTGGTTTGATTATGCAAAATAGAATTTTCCCGTCATAACTTCAAAAACCAAAAAAAAAAATCAAAATTTTCCACCAAAATCAAAAATCATGTTTTTCTGCTAATTGAAAAAATCAAATTTTCCCCCAAAATTAAAAATCAAGTTTTTCCACCAAAAGTTAAAAATCAAAGTTTTTCTTCAAAATTAAGAATCAAGTTTTCTCGCTAAAAACAAAAAAAAAACAAATCGGGTCTTTCGCAGAAAATCGAATTTTCCCGTCAAAACCAAAATTACGGTTTCCCGCTAAAACTGCAAAACTGAGTTTTCTCGTCAAAATCGCAAAATCGAGTTTTCTCGCAAAAAAATCGAGTTTTCCCCCCAAAAAAAAACAAAAGAAATAGTTTTTCCGCAAAACCGCTAAATCGCGTTTTCCGTCAAAAGCGAAAAATCGAGTTTTCCCCCCAAAAAAAAACAAAAGAAATAGTTTTTCCGCAAAACCGCTAAATCGCGTTTTCCCGTCAAAAACGAAAAAATCGAGTTTTCCTGCCAAAAGTGAATAATTGAGTTTTTTCACCAAAAATGCAAAATCGAGTTTTTCCGCCAAAATTGCAAAAATCGAGTTTCAAAAATGAAGAAAATAATTTTCTAATTTTCATGCTTAGAACTTGAAGACAAAAATGAATAAAATAATTTTTTTTCATGTAAATGGTCTAACTGTGGTACCATCCCTAATCCTAAATTAAAATAGGGTTGGATTAAAATAGTACTTGTTTTATAAAAAACAAAAGAGGGTTAGGTCCTAACCCTAAATTTAACATTCCTTCCCTTGAGTTTGATGGCAAGTGATATCTTGAGACATCTTCATACCCCAACCTTGAGTTTGCAGCGTTGGCACTCAACATGCCAACACCGTAAGCAGAAGCGTGATAAGAAGGAACACTAGAGGTAGCTGACAGAGACAAGGTACTGTTTCTGTACTGAGCAAACACTGAATCCAGAGATTGATAAAGGGAAGTGTCGTCCGGTTCTAGCCACGAGGAAGGAGAGTTCATCATAGTACCATACTGCCCTGAGGAACCTGACCCTTAGAGTTCATGGCTTGTTGATTAATATGTGGTTCAGAGCTATGATAGGTTCCAAATGCCATTTAAAATCAAACCAAAATATGAATCAGACAAGTCGTTTTAAGGATTTGATGCTTTATGAGAGAAAAGAAAAGAGTTTACGTCGGCCATTGAAATCGGTGGCCTAGGACCAAGTGAAGATGCAGTAGCAATGCTTTGTCTTGTAGCCATTGACTCGTTGACAGGAAAAGATGAGTTAGAGATTGGAGTAACCTAAAGAGACAGATACTGATTGAAAATTACGAAACTAAAAACGAATAAAACGATAATATAAAGACTTACAACGTTTAAGAAATCGTAAAGAAATAGACGAATTCACGGAGTCGAGATTTGATCTCTTTCCTTAACTCAATAAATCGTCCATAATGTGTGACAATTTTTATGCGATTTTTGAATCCCATAATACAATCGTGATGAGACAGTTTCGCAACACCCGAAACAGAATCTACGAACTAACTACTACAATATATTCTCGAAACACTTACTTTAAAGAAGAAAATCTAAAGAGTATTTTTTTAAAAAATATCTAGTGAAAGAAATATCTAGTGAGAGAAAACTTGGTGTTGGTGTGTAGAGAGAGATAATTCTCTATGGAATAAGATTATGGAGAAATCATGAGTATTTATAAGGGAATTAAACTTGGTTACTAAGTTAGCTTAATTTGGCCACCAAGTTGATTCCAATTTTATTTTTTAATTTTTAAAACCCTATTTATCTATATTTACTCAGTTTATTTAGCTTGTAAATTAGCCTAATGATTTCCATAACTATTCACATTAAATTAAAAAAAAAATTTACCCAGTCCATTAGATTTATAAAATTCTTTTCACACTTCTAATTTGTTACACATCCTATTGGACTTATAATAAATTGGTCCAACAATTAGTCCTACAGAGCGCAGCAAGAATAATTTTTCCCAACAAATGAAAGCCCCCTCTCAAATAATCTGCCAGGATATATCTCTGTAAGGTAATCAGTTCCAAAAATAAGCCTTTGGTTCTTCCCAAACAAAAGATAACAACAATATATATAGAGGAACTGAATAAAGTTAGCATTCAATCATCAACAATATAGAAAATAAACTCTACTACTTAGAAAATGGAATTTCTGCATGATTAGTTACTAAAAGAAGAAACACAAAGCGTACCCATAAATAGATATACGGTACCTACAAAAATCAAGTGGATTTTCATAGGCAGCAACAGCCAAAGTGCAATAGTCGATTAGCTAGTCCTTCAGTTATTTTAATATGACTTCAGCTATTATTAGTTAGTCCTTGATGTTATAGCTATAAATTAAATTATGCCGTATTGTTTTCTTTTGTACTGAACACACCCACATTTTGGCGGCTGTGTTTCACCATTGTTACAAGGGGTCCCTTGTTACAATCAACCCGAAACTTAATTTGCAGGCAAAACGTTTCTTTTCTTCTGACACGTCAAAAATTTGGCAGCGTTTTAATAGGAAATTACTAATTAGCCCTTACAGTTTTACCACCAGTATTTAGAAGTATTTGTAAATATGTCCTCGTACTAAGTTTCAAAATACACAATCTTTACCAAGAATGGAATGAAAGTGATGTTGAATGTCGATATAATTAGTTCAATAAAGTTTGAATATATTATTTTCCCGTTTCACAAAACCGTTCAGTATAAAAAAGGCCAAAGATTGAAAGAGAGAGAGAGAGAGAGAGGGAAAAGAGAAAGAAGGTTTCTTGATACTCGAAGCCAAGAAGAAGCTAGAGAGAGAATCCTTCTTGTTCGTTCGTTCGTTCATCGTGTAGAATCGCGACTGTGAAAGAAGATGGGAAAATCGAGAGCGAGCAAAAAGCGCGCGAAAGACGACGTAAACGCCGCCGCCGAGGTAGCAATTGCGAAGGCGGTTCAGAGGATGCAGGAAATATTCAGTGAACACTCCGAACAAGAGATCAGTGCAATGCTTCTAGAATGCAATATGAACCAACACTTTGCCGTTCATCGTCTTCTTTCTAAGCAAGGTTTCTTTCTTCCTTTCTTTCTTTCTTGGTTGTTTGATTGAAACGATAGCGAGAAGATGAAAGGAAACAGAGTAATGAGATCGCGGACATGGCTAATGTTTTTCTTGCTTGGGTTTTAAGTCACCACTCACCAGCTATTATCTATTCCTGAAAAGACAGACCCTAAAGAAAAGTTATATTCTTCTTATGTGTTGTTTCTTTACTACAAATTGCATTTGATCTTGTACAGTCAGTCTCTGTAATAGCGCTCTGTTTTTGTGTTCAAAATCCTTAGTTACAAAGTTTTGCTTCTGAGCTAGTTAGTTATCTTTGATTTGTGATGCTTGTTCATCAAGTATGTGTTCTGATAATGTTACTTTGCTGTGTTTGGCTCAGATACGAGTAATGAGCAAGGAGCGAGTACTCATCTGACTGATTCATCTACTACTACTACTACTACTTCTAGTGTCCTTGTTCCAAATCAAAGGTTCTTTTACATGTCCTTCTCAGTCTGCTAGTTTCCTGTGAAATGCCTTAAGTTTTCTCTATATTCAGCACTCGGATCTTTATTGTCTTTGTAGTGATCTACCAAATGTGCCAGTAAGCTCCGGTGAAGCAGTTCCTTTGTCATCTGAGCCATCTTCAAGGTATCAATCTTTTTGGAGTTGTGGTACCTCTTGTCTGTTTGTAGTAACATTCCTTGTTATATCCTTGTCTTCGCAGTGCTATAACAAATGGTGAAACCAGGGGTGTGCCAATTAGTACCAACGAAGCAGTTCCATCCTTGTCCGTGCCATCTTCTAGGTATCAATCTGTTTAATGTTGTTGTACTTCTGTCCAGTGAACAATGGACTGTAGCTCTCTTTCTCTATCCTTATCATTGCAGTGATGTTACAAATGGTGAAACCAGGAGTCTGCCAATAAGCTCCGGTGAAGCAGTTCCTCCCTTGTCCGTGCCATCTTCTAGGTATCTCTTATCTTCTTGTAGTTCTGGTACCTCTGGCCAGAGAACTAATGGATTATGGATGTATCTCACTTGCTACAACATTCCTGCTTCTAATCTTGTCTTTGCAGTGATATAACAAACGGTGAAACCAGGAGTGAGACAATTAGTTCCAGTGCAGCAGCTCCTTCCTTGCCCGTGCCATCTACTAGGTACCAATCTGTTTGAATTTGTTGTACTTCTGTCCATTGAACAATGGGCTGTAACATTCCTCGTTACTTTCTTTGTGTCTTAATTTGCAGAGCTCCAACAAACGTTAAAATTAAGAGACAAGTTTCTAGGATGATATCTGCTTCTGACCCATCATGGGCTGATGTTTTTAGGGGTTTACATAAGAAGCCAGATGCTACGAATCGATCCTCTAACTCACTTACTGAGGAGTCTGATGCTGCTAGAAGAGAACCGAATCCTCAACACTCAGCTTTTCCTGTCAACCAGTCAATGGATAGAAGACAGCAAAGCACTGTTACTGCATCTCTACTTGGTCCTAGGCCACCGACTTCCATGGCCGACGTTGACTCTTTTTTCTCATCAGCAGGATTTCAAAAACGTAGTGGTAGTAACAGCTACACTTTGGCGCATGATGGTAGTATGATGAACCTTCACTACACGTGGCTAGAACCGGACGACACTTCCATTTATCAGTCTCTGGATTCAGTTTTTGCTCCGTACAGAAACAGTACCCTGCCTCTGTCAGCTACCTCTACTGTTCCTTCTTCTCACGGTTCTGCTTACGATTTTGGCAACGCTGCAAACTCGAGGTTGGGGTATGAAGATGTATCAAGAAACCACTTGCCATCAAACTCGAGTGGTGCCTCCTCTATTGGTCCTTCATCTCACGCCTCTGCTCACGGTGTTGGCATGTCGAGTGGTAACGCTGCAAACTCTAGGCTGTGGTCTGGAAGTATCCCAAGAGTTCACTTGCCATCAGACTCGAGTGGTGGTGCCTCCTCTATTGATCCTTCTTGGCACGTTAACGGTTCAAACTCGAGGTTGGGGTATGGAGATGACTTGCCACCAGTTCACCTCCAGGTTTGAAATCTCTCTTAGGGTGTTTGAGCATTTGAAGTTGCGGTTTGGTATATCTCTATCAGGTGACTTGTAACACACTTGTTCTGATGACAGGGTAGTAGAAGCTCAAATGAGTGGACTGTGCAAAGTGAGGAAAGTTACTTCATCCCGTCTCACTGGAGGTTACCGGGTTACATACCTAGCCAACAAGAACGGGAGGCTTACAGAAGTCTTGGCTATGAAAGACTCAGAGCTTACAATGCATCTCTTAACCAAGAAAACAGTACAAGTGATCCATCAGACCAAACCAAGCAACGGCCAGGAGACAAGTAGCAACTTTTCAAAATCAACCAACTCCAGAACTGATGAGTGATGATGACTTTCTTTCTGGTGTATTAGTTTCATTGTAGGTAAAGACACAATGCCTTTTTTTTTTTTTACTTTCACTGTTTACATGGCAACGATTGATTAGTTTCTGTAGTGAAATAATCAAAATATACGCACGGCAAATTAATATCTTTGGTATACTATTTCAAACATTGAAAAAGTTGAATCTTAGCTGCTAATATATACTTTGAAAAAGTTGTAACGAAGTCATACACGGCTATCACCAGAATCGTATCATTGTCTTAAGAATCAGTTTGTTATTCTTGTAGCAAACCATTTCCTCAGCCCCTCATCTAGGTAACTCTTACCTTTTCCTTGAACTAGAAGCAACTTCAGACGGACCCTTTTATTCTAAAAATCATAACAAAAACGAATGGTTTAATCTAAATTCTAAAAATCTCTTGACTTCAATAACGAGGTGGAAACTTTCTTTGTAATGCTGAAACATACCAGTGGAATTGAATTATAAAAAACAGGTTTCAGTTTAGCGCGTTTATTTTTCGGTTTAACAACTTCGTAGTTCGAATATTTTTCGTTATGGTTACATGAAATTCACTATCTTAGCATTTAATCATGAACTAAATTTTTACTATAATTCAGCATGAGCAATAAAAATGCTGAATGATCATGAAGGTCTTATCATGATATATAAGGTCTAATAGATCACGTACTTGGAAGTCTGTAGAGAACTATGTAAGCTCTGAAATGCTTGATACCATTAAAGCATGTATTTGGACAGAACAAATAATAATATATAAGCTGAAACAGAGTTTTTCGTGGTAAACAATTCTAAGTAAGTCATACGATATCGATGTATAGATATACGTGTGATTGATTGCTTGATACTTTTAAGTCATCTTTATGTACATAAACCCTCAGATATCTTGGTCTTGAATTAATAGTCAAAATACAAAGAGTTAAGCGTGCCTTAAAAGTAAAGTATGATGGTTTCTGTGAGAAAAAGTTAACATACAGTATCTCAAAAATGTTTTCATCATCGTTCCTAAAGAGAAAAGTTTTCATCATTTTTGGTATTTCAGCAATATTTGAACCACGGTTAATTTTTTAAATGATGTAACCGACTTTCTTAAAGACTACTGCTGCATGTAGTTCGTATATATTTTGAATCTAAGAACGGGACACACGAGCAGCTTATATTTTCGTTTAACCTTATAGGGTTAAGCAAATAAATATAAAGTGTGCAAGTCAATAGATGCTCATTGTCATTTTCAGTTAGGAATCATGTCTCGTCTCATTGTTTATTTGTTTTTAATATATTCCGTTTCCATCAATTCCATACTTTTTTACGATATATAGTTATGAGAATTATATTCTTTCAAAAGCGTTAAAACATTTTATATGGCAAACACTTAAAACAAGAAAAAAAGGTACAAGCTCTCCAGGCGCCTTCATCCCAACTGTTTGAATTGGAGAAAGACCTGTTACAAAAATGGCAATTTCTGAGATTGATTGAGGAAAGCTACTTCAAGCAGAGATCAAGAATTAATTGGTTGAAGGAAGGTGACCAAAACACAGCTTACTTCTTTCGTGTTGTCCAATCAAGGCTGAACTACAATGCAATCAGATCATTTCTCCTTCTGTCTGGTGAACTAATCACAGACCCCCTTCAGATGACTGCTCATGCGATTAGCCACTTCCAATCAATCCTTGGTCCTCTACTACTTCCTCCAACTCCTATACTCTCTCCTCCGTCATGGTTCCAGTCTCTCTTATCATTCCAGTGCCCTACTGCTGAAGCTCAACTCATGCTATGTATTCCTTCCTCTGATGAGATAACTAGGACGCTCTTCAAGCTAAATCCAAATAAGTCCTCAGGCCCAGATGGTCTCACTTCAGGCTTTTATAAGGCAGCATGGGATATAGTCGGTCAGGAAGTTGTTGGCTCGATCACTCAATTCTTCACATCCTCTTACTTGCCTACTGCTGCAAACTCAACGATTTTGTCACTTGTTCCCAAACACACTGGTGCCTCTCTGATCACTGACTACAGGCCCATCTCGTGTCTGAACACAGTGTACAAAACTATCTCTCGACTACTGGTGAAGCGAATTAAGCCAATCCTATCATCATTCATTGTCCCAAATCAAACTGCCTTCGTCAGAGGAAGACTCCTGGTTGAAAATACTGTCCTTGCTTCTGAGCTGATAAATGGTTACCACAAAAATTCAGGTCAGAAAAAAATCACAATAAAAGTTGATATTGCGAAAGCTTTTGACACTCTATCTTGGGACTTTTTACTAAACTGCTTGGAGGGCTTGGGCTTACCTGAGATTTTCATTGGCTGGCTGAAAGCATGCGTCTGCTCTACTACTTTCACATTAGGTTACAATGGCGCTGTACATGGTTTCTTCAAAGGTAGGAGGGGCCTCAGACAGGGTGACCCACTCTCTCCATATTTGTTTGTCATTGCTCTCAACAACCTGTCCCTCATGCTCAACAAAGCTGCCCGAGAATTGAAGTTCAACTACCACCATCGATGTGACTCGGCTCGAATGACCCATCTCTGCTTTGCAGATGACCTACTTATTTTCATAGATGGCTCGGTAGATTCCCTTCAAGCGGTCTTGCAAATCCTCAAGGAGTTCGAGCACCGGTCTGGTCTGGCAATAAGTTTACAGAAGTCTTCGTTCTTCTCCTCGGGACTTTCAGATGCGGAATGCGACCTCATTCAGTTTTCTACTGGTATGTCCCAAGGAACTCTTCCAGTGCGCTACCTTGGAGTACCTCTCTGCACCAAAAAACTCACATTACTAAACTGTGAAGGTCTTATCCATCAAGTAAAGAGGAAATTTAATTCCTGGAGTGTGAGAGCATTATCTTTTGCGGGTCGTCTTTTGCTTATCAAGACAGTTATTGCGGGAATTACGAATTTCTGGTGCTCCTCTTTTGTGCTTCCAAAGGCCTGTACTAATCGTATCAATTCCCTCTGTGGAGTATTTCTCTGGAGAGGTAACATTGAAGAACACCACACTGCTAGAGTCAGTTGGGAAGTGGTGACTAAGCAAAAAAGAGAAGGAGGACTTGGAGTGCGAAACCTGTCTCACTGGAACAAGGCGTGTATGCTGAAGCTCATTTGGCTTCTCTTTTTTCAAGCTGGATCCATTTGGGTTGGTTGGATCAAGGAGACAGTGCTCAGTGGTGACCTTAGCTCCTTCTGGACGATTCAACCTAGTACCAGAAACTCGTGGTTATTGAACAAACTACTCAAACTGAGAGGAGAAATTTATCATTGGATCAGGTTGCGGGTCAGAAGTGGTACCTCTACGCGATTTTGGACAGACAATTGGTCTCCGTTTGGCTGCCTGCAGAGCTTTCTTGAGAATGACTCAAACTTCTCACTTGGAATTCAAGATGATGCAACAGTGTCTTCCCTCTTCATAGATAATCACTGGATTCTACCTCAACCTCGCTCAGATAAACAGCTGGAGCTCCATGTGTTCCTCACTACCCTGGAACTGTCATCAGAAGATGACTACTATGAATGGGAGGTAGAAGGAAAAATCTCATCAAAATACTCAACGGGACAGGTTATTGAGATGGGGACTACAAACGGCGTCTTCTTGTTTGCTCTGTAACTCAGCTGAAGAGTCACGAGATCACCTTTTCTTCTTGTGTCCTTTCTCATGGAACTTGTGGTCTCAATTAGGTCGCCGCTGTGATCTGATTCCTGATCAGCAATGGAGAGATGTAACAACTCAACTGCAATCATTCAATAGCCGTAACTGGAAGGGACGCCTCATACTACTTACCTGGCAGAGCTGTATATACTGGATTTGGCAAGAGCGTAATAGCAGACTTCACCGCAACTCGTTTCGTTCCACTGATGGGATTATAAGATTGATTGATCGGCAGATGAGGGATCGTATTCTAAGCTACAGAGACAGGAATCCAAACTTCTCTTCACGAATGATGCAGCAATGGCTTGCTTGAGGCTCCACCGCTCCCGTTCCCCTTCGTAATCATCGACGTAACAGAGTATCGACCTTCCAAATTCTTCATTATTCACTCTTCCTACCCTGGGCCTTGGGCCTATTTCTTTAATTGGCTTTTAGGATCTTTGATTTGAAAACTGGGCTTGGCTATGCTTTTAAACTCTGCCTTTGGGCTGTGTATTTTTCTTTCTCATGCAAATTTAATATGAAATTAAGTTCAAAAAAAAAAAAAACATTTTATATGACCCAATTTGACCATATTTCTTCTTTTATTATTCGTTTCACATGCTTTTTTATACAAATTCATTTCATATGCTTGAGGGAAGTTCTGATGTGAAAACTGAAAAGCAATATGTGCAGCGTTGTGACATTAATTCGCCAGCATTTCGGTCATACTTTCCTTATCCGATATTTCAAAATTTTATTCACATACTATTGTCGTATTTCAATGTTAATAACATCTAAGTTTTTTTTTTCCAATGTTAATAACATCTAAGTTAACTCCAATTAATTCATCAAAACAATATAGACCGCGTTGGTTCTAACTTTCTAACCTTTATTTTGTTTTTATCAGAAACCTTCTTAACTTGTAATCATGCCCTCTTGACTTGGAATACTAAATTCATAAATTAACGTCTGTTATTGAATCATTGATATTTTAGGGTTGGAGAATAAGAAGCAGTAGTCCACCACGTAACAGGTCCTGTGTCGGTTACGGTCAAATGCCGGTGCCAATATTTAATACTCTCCACAATACAAAATGTTTTGATTAAGAAAATTAACTTTAAAGATAACATCATTAATAATACAGATATAAAATATATTAACCAATCATAAATAATACATTAAAATACTATTGGTCAAACCAATTTCCAATAAAGTTAAAATATCTTAAAAATATAGATATAAAATAAATTAACTAATCATAAATAATACATTAAAATACTATTGATCAACCAATTTTCAATAAAGTTAAAATACCTTAAAAATATCAAAACAACTTATATTTTGAAACATCAATATTATCTAAAACATCTTATATTATGGAATAGAGTGAGTACGTGTCTTTCTAACAACCACAACATTTGTCTTTGTCATCTTTCTTCGTTGAATTTTTGACTTGGCTCACACAAAGATGACCGGAGACTGATTGTCATCGGCTTCCTCCACAAAGTTGTTCCCACCATCTCCCACTTTTATATAAAATGTCAATAACTTTTTACGTCTTGGGTTAAGGCCCCAAAAGAAAAGTAATATACTAAAAGAACACCCAAAATATGTCCTGATGTTGATCATGTGGGTGGGGGCATCTAAATGTTAATTTTATTTTTTAAAGTTTACTATGATGCTTTCCCTTTATGTTCGTGATGTTCACATCTATTTTATTAATTCAGAAGTACACTTTAAAAATATCCTTTAGTTTTTTAACTTATTTCACCTTACGCCACTTAAGACTATTAATTAAATTTCCTATTTTAATCTTGTCTTTTCAGTTCCATTAATGTGTTGTCTTAAAATAAAATTTAACTTCCTTCTCTAATTAAATCAATTTCAATTTTATCTTTATTATTAAAATAGTTTCCTAATATTTCCTAAAATAATTTTAGCATTAATATGACGATTTAATAATTTCCTAAAATAACTATTTGTTATATAATTCACTTTTATTAATTCTTTACAAATCTTAAATCAACATTTTAATATATTATATATCCATAAAATCTGAATAAATGAATTGATGTTACAAAATCTATACTTTATTTATCTATTTCATGTATCTTACTAACTCATAGTTATTTATTTCGACATATTTAAAATTATCGAAATTGAATAATATATTTCATATTATTTATTTTGACATATTTGAAATTATCAAAATTGAATAATATATTTCATATATAATGTATCATTATCTACCTTTTATTTATTTTCCATTATTCTTTATATAATACTAAATATTAGTGACACATTTGATTGTTAATAAAAATGCAAAAAACTCAATATAATAAAACTAACTATTACAAATACATCATTGGTATAAGCAAAAAAATAAAAAATAAAATAAACACCCGCCCGGGCGGGCGGGTCAAGGTCTAGTTAAGCATTTAAAGAAACAAAACCAAGTCATGTTTCCTTACTCGAGGCCACTTTTGTAAAGGTAAATATGCTCTTCGTCAAACTCAACTTTATAAAAACTTTTCATTTTATCACTAGAATAATTAAAATGCCAAACCTTTTAATCATTCACACCCTATAATCTATTTCATTCCATCTTAGGAATTTTATAATATTTGTTTACTAGAAACTCATATTCTAGAACGCAAACTATATTTAAGCAAGACATATTAAATATTGCATGTTTTCAAACGGCATAAATATGCGAAGACCCAAAAGTCTTAACACCAAATATAGACCGACTAAGCGTAGAAAGTTCTTTCTTCCTTGTTTCTTACCTCTTCTCTTCTCTTTGTTTTCTTATTTCTTTTTTCCATTTCTTCTTGGTCTGAGATTCCTCTCTTTGTTAGTCATCATGTCTAATGAAACCAAAGATCTTAACAACTATCTCTACACTTCATCGTATGATGATTACAACATTGACAGCCAAAGTATTATGAATCTCCTTTACGTTTCTGGTCCATCCACTTGTAATGCAAACATGATCTCACCGCAAATCGTTTCTGATCTACATTCGAGTATCCAAGGAGCGTACGGAGTGGGTTTCGAGCTCTCGCCATCTTCCACCGAGTTTTTCAATTCTTCGATCGATCAAGAAAATGATTTTTATAGTGCATATAATTATAATATTAGTCACAAGAGTCATGAAGTTGTCGCTGGTGGTGGTGCAATCGTTGAGAGTGAAACTAAGGTTTCTGCATCCCCTTCTTCGAGTGAGGCCGATCATCATCACGCCGAAGATTCATGCAAGAGCCTGATGAAAAGAGAAGCTGATGACGATGGAGGAAAAGATGATCAATGTTCTCAGAAAGTGTAAGTTTCCCAACTGTTTTTGTTGTCAAACTTTATATAGTTAATCAAGATAGACATATTCAGAGTTCACATGAATCATGATCAGCCTTTTATTTGATATTTTATCACCAAAAGTTATTATTTTCTCAAATTAAACACCAAGACCTTAATTTATTAATTATTTGAAAATATAAAATGCATCTTGGTCTTCAGTTTAAGGGCTAATCAAGAATCGTTTAACTAACTATAAATAACTAAACTTATTAGTCTTGATTGTTTTATAGGAAAGATTACATATAGAGAATTCAGATATCATAATATGACACCTTTAAGAATGCCTTGGGGTTTTATTTTTTGCTGAAATTAAATATGCTTGTGAAAGATGTAATTTAGCATAAACATGTTTAGCTAGAATGCTAATTCTATCTGAAAGAACGATACATTAAAGTTTCAATACACCAAAGCTCGGTATTTTATCTGTAAGGCATGATTTAATATATATATACATATATATATATGCTTTATGTATATATAAATGGTTTAATATATATATATATATATAGATATAGATATTCTGATTGTAAAATTGTTTGTTCGTTTACTTTTACGTATAGTATATTGATGAGTTATCAGCCCCCTAAAGAACCCTTTTGAACACAGACACGAGTCCCGTGTTCTAGTAGACTAAGATTATGGTATTGCACTATTGCTGTGTCGGAGCAATCATTCATGCTTAGCATTATTAAACTACATAGATCAGAGTCAATTGCATGGTACGTTATCATCATTAATTACAAAACGGTCTATTATAGCTAAGCATTAATTTAATTGCGTAATACACTGTATATATATACCTTTCAGAGTTAAAACCAAGAAGAAAGAGGAGAAGAAGCAAAGAGAGCCACGAGTCTCGTTTATGACCAAGACAGACGTTGATCATCTCGAAGACGGCTATCGTTGGAGGAAGTACGGCCAAAAGGCAGTCAAAAACAGTCCTTATCCGAGGTAATTTATATTATACTTTATAATTAAGCAAGTACAGTAAATTAAAGAAATGTTGAGAACGTAGCTTTTATTTTAGCTTTGCTATCAAATTTGCAAAACCATTACTTTCCACTAATCTTAAACAATATTTTGATATTCTTAATAAAATACAGAATTTAGCTTTTTTTTCTTATATTATTTTTATTTTTTATTTTTCCTTTTTCTAAAACTATTTTGATATCAATTTGAAAATTAATCAATTGTGGATTTTATATTCCTGGACTATTATGCTAATTGTTCATAAGCATATGTATAAATGTCATTCAGTTTAATTTCTGTAAATTTCACTCTAAATTTCAGTTTTTAAATGATTTTTAACTATACATCGATAAAGATATTTTAATCGAGTCAAGTTCTTTGGGATGTTGCCCTGTATATATATCACTCATCTTGTTTTTTTAAAGATAATTAATTAAATTTCAATATATATATATATATATATATATATATATGAATTCAATATAAGATTTTGACATTGTTTAAAAAGTCAAACAAATTTTGTTTATAAGTATGACAAACATAATTTAGTTTTGTAATCGACATCATAAGTCACATGCTAAAACTATATATGTCAATTACGAAAACAGGAGTTACTATAGATGCACCACGCAGAAGTGCAACGTGAAGAAGAGAGTTGAGAGATCTTATCAAGATCCAACAGTCGTGATCACAACCTACGAGAGTCAACACAATCACCCGATCCCGACCAGTCGCCGTACGGCAATGTTCTCTGGACCCGCCGCATGTAGTTATAACTCCTCGTCTCTGTCTCCCGTTTCCGATTTCATCATCAATACTCCAAGAACCTTCTCACGTGATGATCTCTTCTGTGCGCCATACGCTAGTATGAATGTAAACGCTAATTATCAGCAACAACAAAGCCAAGAGTTTCACCATGAGAGTGACTATGAGCTTCTGAACGAGATGTTTCCTTCGGTTTTCTTCAAGCATGAACCGTGATGATGTAGTTATACTATTATATAGAAGCAACATTGGATGCATAATGAGGGATGGTGTTATTTAATTTTGCATGAAGGTATATATACCCCTGGGACTATAGGATATATCCGATATAATGCAGAAATGTTATACCGAAAGATCCTTAATGGGTCTCTTTCTTTCATTTGAGTATATAACCACTTTCCCCAAAACACAACTTGTAACCATTATCTCCAAAACTCGAAAAACACTAACCCTAATCCCGTCTAAACTACTCTCTCGTCTCCTCTCCAACGGAACAAATAACACTCCACCTCATTCTATTTCGTCACTCTCTCCTTTTCAATTGAACGATTTTGTCACCCTCTCTTATCTACCTTGATCGATTTCGTCACCCTCCCCTTCACAATCGATTTATCCATCTCTTTGTTCGGCTTCTACAACCGTATCCTTTTCATCGAGGATTTGACTTTTTGGCCGAAAACGGCTGAGTAGTAACAATTAGATATTAGTCAACATTAGTAAAATTTTGTTTTATTTTCTTCGTATTTGAAATCTCTATATTATACTATATACAGATATAAAAGGTATCAGCAGTTTAATTCCTTACCTTGACATGGATTATCAAGGAGATGAGCTCTTTAAGTATGATGGCTCTACAATTATTGTAACCATTATGTCTAACTTTAAAAATAACTACGTACAGTAAAATGATCTTTGTTAATTCTACAAATTCAACATACCTGAAGCCAAAATGTTGTTGTTAAACATTGAAGCTGCTAATATCACAGTTAGAGAAAAAATCACCAAATTTTTTGTGACCACCATAATTTTTTCTTTAGTATAAAATATAGCAAGAAAAATATTTTTACTTTTCTGTATTGTAGAAAATCTCTATTTATATAACTTTTAGTCTTGGGGAATCACATATTTCCATTTCTATATTATTTTATTTTATCGATCTTCCATATTGATACATACAAATTAATGATATTTCTTTTTATATTAAGTTATTTTGTAAATATGGTCAAAAAATGTATGTTACTCCTTGTACCATTATTTCTATTTTCAGAAAAAATAATTGATTAAGCACCAATATCATTTAGGCTAAACACACAAAAAATAACAAAATTCAAACATCG
This sequence comes from Brassica carinata, assembly GCA_016771965.1. Taxonomy (NCBI): domain Eukaryota; kingdom Viridiplantae; phylum Streptophyta; class Magnoliopsida; order Brassicales; family Brassicaceae; genus Brassica; species Brassica carinata. The sequence continues at coordinate 5,442,923 of CM028700.1, forward strand.
TAAAAATGTCCACATTAACATTTCAATACAATAATTTTAACCTAAAAATATGAAAAATTTCTGTTATGCAAATCATAAATACAAAACACGCATGTATTCACACAAACATACAATTCAGAATACAACAAATCCGAAATAATAGTTATATAGGTTTTTTTTTAACAGTGGAATTATCATTCATAGAGTAGGAATCAAAGATACAGCTTTAATATAGGACCAAGTCCTAAAATAAACTGAGGTCTGAGAATATAAAATAATAGTTATATAGTTAACATTTGAAAATCAAAATAGTTCTGTGCGTAGCGGATTAACCCCTTGTCTTAATAGTTTTATATGACATCCAAATATATTTTTCGTGAAACATTTTGTCATTTCTTCTTATGTATGATACATTCAACTTCTTTTTTATATTTGACTCAGAAAACATTCAGTTACGTATTTTAAAATAGATAAATGATTTTTAATAAAGAAATATGATATTTCTATTTTCAAATATATAAATATAAAAACTTATTTTAGAATAAGAGATTGAATTGAATAGAGATGGTATTTATTATTTTATTTTTTCGATCAAAAATAGAGATGGTATTATAATTTATTTTTAAAAATTAATAATAATAAATGGAAGAAGCATTGGGAGTGGACACGGAAAGAAAAAGAGTCACTGTCTGTAACCAGTACGCCAAACCGCAACGACCGCTCGGAAAAAAATCGATCGCCGGCGATCGAAAACGACGGCTCCCCCAACGACATTCTCTCTTCTTCAAGCAAACTCTGCTATTTATTAAGATAGTCTGCTAGAGATCACTTTTAATCCCAGACATCACACCCGTCATCGTCTTTCTTCTTCCTTCAACATCCGTTAATTTCAATTCCCTGAGATCCTCGACCATGGTGGATCCGGGACCGATTACGCCGGGTCAGGTACAATTAATGTTTCCATTTTCCAGAGCAGTGAAGTGAACCTATCAAATGATAAAGTTGAGGTCTTGCCACATAAAGATCGAGTCTTTGATTGGTTTGTATAGTTGGGTTGATACTTTGAGTGAAATTTTGGTAGGTGTCTTTTCTGCTTGGAGTGATCCCAATATTTATAGGCTGGATATACTCGGAGCTACTTGAGTACAGGAAGTATCTGGTTCCTTTGAAACCGTAAGTTTCTTCCAATGTGGTTACTCTCAGTAACGTTGTAGGTTGTTGTTGTTGTCTTCCTCTCTTTTGAATTTGGAGTTGCATTCTTTTAATGCAGTCACTCGGATAATAATCTTGTTGAGTTGGGAGACTTAGCAGAGAAAGACGATGACAAAGCTGATTTATTGGAGGGAGGTCTTGCTAGATCTGCATCTGTAAGGTTTCATAACTCATCCATCAGAACAAACATAATAAGGTTGGTTGTTCTACCTCATTTTTTTTATTACAAATCTCCAGCAGTTTCTCATGCTAGAGTTTCTATGATTTACTGAATCACAGGTTTTTGAGTATGGAAGATTCGTTTTTGCTGGAACACCGAGCGACCTTGAGAGCCATGTAATTGAAAATTAAACCTCAACAAGGAATAATATCTCTGTTTGTTATCATATATCTTAACATCCATACTCATCATACCTAGGTCGGAGTTTGGTGCAATCTTAATATATTTCTATATCTGTGACCGTACCGAATTGCTTGGAGATTCAACCAAGGTACTCACCGGATTTGTATCTTAAAAGAAAGAATCTACTTAGATATTTGAATGCTTTTGCTCATACTACTTTTGGTTTCCTTTCGCAGAACTACAACCGTGACCTTTTCATTTTTCTCTACGCTCTTCTCATCATAGTATCCGCCATGACATCTCTCAGAAATCACAATGACAAGTCACCCATCAGTGGGAAATCCATTCTCTACCTTAATCGCCACCAGACCGAAGAGTGGAAAGGATGGATGCAGGCAAGTTTTTCTTGACTATTGGCATTATGATCCTTGCCTTTGTATTTGGTCAATAAACTGTATTGTAACACTTAATGGCCGCTTTCTAGTGCAGGTTTTGTTCTTAATGTATCACTACTTTGCTGCGGCTGAGATATACAACGCAATCCGTATCTTTATTGCTGCTTATGTCTGGATGACTGGTTTTGGAAACTTCTCCTACTACTACATCAGAAAGGATTTCTCCGTGGCACGTTTTGCCCAGGTGATGCAATTCTTCCCATGATAAAACTCTCCTCATTGTTCCTTTTATCCTCTGCATCTAATATTTTGTTCTCGTACAGATGATGTGGAGGCTAAACTTCTTTGTAGCTTTTGCTGTATTGTTCTCAACAACGACTATATGTTGTATTACATCTGCCCAATGCACACTCTCTTTACACTAATGGTGTACGGAGCTCTTGGTATCTTCAGCAAGTACAACGAAGTTGGATCGGTGATGGCTCTGAAGATATTTTCATGTTTCCTCGTTGTCTTTCTGATGTGGGAAATTCCTGGAGCTTTTGAAATATTGTGGAGTCCATTAACATTCTTGCTAGGTGGGTTAACTTCTCTAGATCTGATCATGTTCTCCACATGGAAGCAAATGTTTATTTTTTTAATATTTGGAAATTGCGTGTGAATAAGTGCAGGTTACAGTGACCCTGCTAAGCCTGATCTTCATCGGTTACATGAATGGCATTTCAGATCAGGGCTTGATCGCTACATATGGATCATTGGCATGATTTATGCCTATTTTCATCCAACTGTAACTTCTTTAAACATAGACACACTTTTAGTTTCTTTTTATTTTTCGTGAAGTGTTGGTTTAATAAACTTGGAAATCATTCTCTAGGTGGAGAGATGGATGGAGAAGTTAGAGGATTGTGAAACGAAGAAAAGACTATCCATCAAGACAGCCATAGTAACTATTGCCTTGTTTGTAAGTCATTTTAGTCTTCTTTTAATCTTATTGATTTCCTCATCCAGTTGTACACACTGATATATATTTCTCTTTTGCTCACATTTTAGGTTGGCTACGTGTGGTATGAATGTATCTACAAGCTGGACAAGACCAGTTACAACATGTATCACCCATACACATCTTGGATCCCCATAACGTATGTGCACAAATTCTCTAGTTCGTCATTATATCCATCTCGTATCTTACTTTCTATAACTGAAACATGACTCGTCATTTGGTTTCCTTGGATCCAGTGTTTACATATGCCTCAGGAATTTTACACACCAGCTCCGGAGTGTCTCGTTGACTCTCTTCGCGTGAGCAAAACTCGCAGTTGCATTTAACTTAAAATCCCGGTTTGATACGCTTGCCACATTACCATGTAATACACTTTTACATGTCTCTGCGCAGGTGGCTTGGCAAGATCACTTTAGAGACTTACATTTCCCAGTTTCATATATGGCTAAGGTTTGTTTTCCACAACCTTGAATCTTGTATCCCCGGAAACTTAATAATCTGATCTCTTGTTGGGCAATTTCCAGATCAAACATGCCTGATGGGCAACCAAAGTGGCTTCTCTCTATTATTCCGGGATACCCTATGCTTAATTTTATGCTCACAACTGCGATATACGTCCTTGTAAGAACCTTACACTTCTTATCTCCCTGTCTTTTCCATTCTGATACATCTCTCTGTGTTCTTCTTCTTCTTTAGGTATCTCACCGTCTCTTTGAACTAACCAACACACTCAAGACGGTTTTTGTACCTACAAAAGACAACAAACGTCTCTTCTGTAACTTCGTAGCTGGGATCGCCATTGCTCTTCCTCTTTATTGCTTCTCATTCGTTCTTCTTCAGATTCATCGCTAAAACCCGTAAGTCCACAGATCAGTCTCATTGCCATGTACTCATCAAATTCTAACTAAAAACAGTGTTGTGTTACAGTTAAAAGGCATAAAGATGGGTTACTCTTTCTGTTTCTTCGTCGGGATCTCATTAAAGCAAAGGCAAAATTAGATAAAGAGTTAGCTTTGTGGATCATTTTCTTGTGCATATCTAGCTTCAGGGTTCGTTCAACAAAGCCAAGACCTGATCTCAAAAACCAAGATTGATTTGCCCTAGTGCCATACGATATCAAAGCAACTGTTTTCCAATTTAAGTTTCCAATTTTCTTTTGATATAGTTCTCTTTACATTTTGTTTTGTAAGCATTAAGCAAACAATCATTGTGCTTCGGCCAAAAATGTATAGTGGTGTTAAAGTATTAATCAAACTGCAAAAAGAAATATGGGAGATAGTTGCTGCTGCCATATGATCTTATAATCCATAAACAGATTGCTCAGACAGGAGCTTGGAGCTTCTTTAAAATGATCTTATAATCCATTCGATGAGCATCTCCATGCCTACATTTAAATAGCATTTTAATCTCCAATCTCTTGTATCTTCCATTCCGTGATAGAAACTTCTTTTTTTTTTTTTTTTTTGTAACACATTCCGTAACAGAATAAAGATGAAATTTTTCATTAATAGAATAATGAGTTTATTTTTACTCTGTCGCTCAATTTCACTTCACAATAAAATAATGTTGGATTGAAACTCAACTCTATAATAGAATTATTCAATTTTAAAGAAAGAAATAGAGTATTACATTAAAAATTCTTTACAAAAATGCACATCTCACATCTGAGATGACACAGAGCAAATCCAGTGATAATATCATGGAGTTCTCATAATTTAAAGAAAAAATGTAAAATCTTAAAATATGAGAGAGAAAGAGAAAAAGTTTTCAACCTACAACTTTTTCGGATACTAATTATGTCATTAGAATATTAATAGATTCTTTAGAAAAATTATTTAAGGTATATGAATTAGAAAATTAAGCTTTAAGATTTGAAAAAGTCTTATAAACTTAAAGTTTTTGGGTATACATAATAAATATATTTTTGTTTTTAAGTTTACAATTTTTGATTTAAGGTTTGGAGTTGAGATTCAAAGTTTGAGCATTTCGGTTTATAGTTAAGTTTGAAGTTTGAAAAAAAATAGAACTGAAAAATTATAAATTTTAGAAGAACTGTTGCCAGTTTTAAACTAAAGCTTGGAAGATTTTGGTGTTTTGTATTAAAATTAAGTATTTATGATATAAAGTTTGGATTGGGTTAGAGGTTTAGGGTAGAATTTGAGATTAAAGTTTGAAAATACTGGAACTGTAGTTCACGTATAAGATTTGGTGTTTAAGTCTGAAAATATTAGATTTGGTGCTTAAATTTATGATTTAGGGTATAAAGTTTAGGTTTAGAGTTTAGGGTTTGCATTTTTGATTTAACATTTGAGATTTAATTTTAATTTAAGACTCGAGGTTAAAATATGAAAAAAATTAGAGTTTTAAAAATTGTGTTTAGAATTAGGTTTAAAATTTTGTTAAGAGTTTAAGATTTTAAATAGCAACTAAAAGTTTGTAGCAAATTACTAGTTACTAGGTGATTTTCTCGTGTTCATGCACGATTATAAATATTTATAAAATAAATATATATTATAATAATTGATTTCTATTTATTTTTAATTTTAAATTATTTATAGTTTTATGCATAATTTATATTAATAATTTATATTACTTTAATTAGACATAATTTTAGATATGTTATATCTAGTCGGTTTTGTTGTTTTTACAATCGGTTTAGTTATCATTTGGATATATTAGGTTGCATTTATTTCTCTGAATTCAATTATAAATTTTTTATTCAAAATATATTAAAATTTTGATTAATTTTTTTATTTGCATTAGGTTGGTTTTTGTCTTAGATATGTAAATATATTTTAGGAAGATTATTTATAACTTAAGATATATTGTGCTTAGAATGAAATAAAAAAAATAAACTAAAGTGTTTGGTTCCAAATTATGTAAATTAATATAGCGATAATATTCGACAATCTCATGCAGATATATAAATTTTTAAAAGAACTAAATTAAAACAGCTGTTTAATATTTTATTTTCATTTGTTAAAGTGTTTTGAGTCATCTTATAATTTATATTTATAAAATAAATATATATTATAATAATTGATTTCTATTTATTTTTAATTTTAAATTATTTATAGTTTTATGCATAATTTATATTAATAATTTATATTACTTTAATTAGACATAATTTTAGATATGTTATATCTAGTCGGTTTTGTTGTTTTTACAATCGGTTTAGTTATCATTTGGATATATTAGGTTGCATTTATTTCTCTGAATTCAATTATAAATTTTTTATTCAAAATATATTAAAATTTTGATTAATTTTTTTATTTGCATTAGGTTGGTTTTTGTCTTAGATATGTAAATATATTTTAGGAAGATTATTTATAACTTAAGATATATTGTGCTTAGAATGAAATAAAAAAAATAAACTAAAGTGTTTGGTTCCAAATTATGTAAATTAATATAGCGATAATATTCGACAATCTCATGCAGATATATAAATTTTTAAAAAGAACTAAATTAAAACAGCTGTTTAATATTTTATTTTCATTTGTTAAAGTGTTTTGAGTCATCTTATAATTTATATTTATAAAATAAATTATTATTATAAATTATATTTTCTTGTTATAGTTAAATATATGATTTTAAATATAAATTGGATTAGTCGAGTCACTCATGTTGTGAGTATCTTAAGTTACATATATTCTTTCAAATTCAAACTAAGGGTATAATTATTTTTTATTATAATTAAGTCAAGTCGAAATAATTTTATTTATCGTTTAAATATTCATGTATTTTCATAATATATATATATATATCAAATTAAATGTTGATTTAAAAAAAAGAAATCAGAAAATAAAATGATGATCTATAGAAAGTTACATAATAAGTAATTGATACGTTTTAGGAAGCTCATGAGCACATATCAATATTTACAATAACTAAAATTTTTTATAAATTATAAATGATTTTATGCCTTTTGTTTATGGTTATATTAAGTTCCACAAACATAAAAATATAAATTTAAAAGCAAATTTAATATTAAGAAAACATATAATTTTAATAATGCAAAATATAATATATCTACCTCATTAAAGTGTATACTGTGATTTTAAAATATTTTGTTATTTGATCAAAAGATGTTTATTGTTAAAATTTATTTTTTTGGTTTTTAAATCTCTTAAAAATAAGCAGTAAAAAATTGTGATTGTATTTGAGAAATCTTATTATATATGTAAAAAAAAATTATAGATAATTTTTGCTGTAATTGATAGATATTATGGTCAAATAAATATAAGAAAATACAAATAACATTTCAATAATACTAATTATAAAATATTTTAGTCAATAAAACATATATCAGTTTATGTTACTTAATTATTTTATGTAGTTATCTAAAAAATAGATAAATATATTAAAAATATTTCTGTTACTGTGAAAATATATATTGTTGTACTGTTTAAAATTATGTTTTAAAATAAAAATAATATTTCTTTTTCTAATATCAAGATTATCTGTGGAAATATAAATATAAAAAAAATATATTAGTATATTTTATGTTACTTAAAAATATTTTAAAATGGAATATTACTATTTTGTGAATTTTTCTTTTTAATGAAATCATATTATTTATACATATATTTTCATTTTTAAATTCTCTTTATAAACTTTATAATATTTCCTTTTTATTATATATGTTATTTGGAAAATATTAAAAAATTATTTAAATAAAAAAATCAATAATAATGTTTAAATATAACATTTTATTTCATTAAGGGTATCATCGTAATCAACCATTGTGAGAGTTAACGTGAACGCGACACGTAGGAAACTGACTACTCAAATAATATTATAGAGATTTTGTTAATAATTACAAAAAACTATGATTAAATCGTGACAAACAATTGTGGACAAGTCACAGTATTAGCCAGTTTTATTTTATGACATTTTTATCATAAAATATATATGGCAAAATTATATCTATTTTATGACCACGTTTTCTTTTATGACAATTTAGTGATTTTGTAGACATGAATTCGACCCGAATATCCACGTTTTGCATTTAGTGATAATGTCATGATATTTTATTGCGTGGTTAATTACTATTTAATCATGATTTATTTGTGATTATTTTGCCAAGAATTGTATAAGTTGTCCTACCATACCAATGCATGTGGTTTTTCATTTCTCCCAGTTTTCCGTCCTCCGAGTTTTGTTAAACTCCGATCGTGTGGATGCTTCTTCATGCATAAGATGGAGTAGACCAATGTTTATTAGACGATGTGACATACTAAAATGCTTTTGCTTGTACACTCTAGCTAGCCAGAGCTATATATATATATGTTCTGTTAGCCATACGTCGAAGCTGCTTACCGAACAAAGCTACATTGAAAACCTTTATATCTTTAGAAAAATTAGTCCGTTCCCTTTTAAGATCGCTCAACTCCTCTCACTTTTCCAATGCATTTTTGTTAAGTCTATGTTGTAGCTTAAGCAATGAGCTTACTGTATTTGAGAACTTAAATTATATAATGATACGAGGTTCGTATATATTAGTCGTATACATATAATACTTTTGAGCCCTACTTTTGAACCTCCAAAGAACTCTGGTAAAATCTCTTCCTGACTCTCGACTTCACTTATTTTCTTATTCTTGTTATTTTGCTATAATTTGTAAGCTATACCAAAATTTAAAATATGCTCCTTCTCAATTATTTATAAGTTTCTTATGACTATTGGTTGGTGACTTGGATGTTCCATCGATATTTTGATATTATTATATAAACTAAATTGATAATGAACTAAAGCATAAAAACTAACTGAAACATCAATTTTGATTTGGTATACTTCAAAATTAAGCACATACTTAAAGTTCTTAAACTCTATGCAAATTCCATATATCTCTCTGATTATTTCTAAATTAAAATATAAAAACTTACAGACATCTAACGGCTCTAAAATATCCGTCAAGAAAAAAATCAGTATTTTCATGGTGAGCTATTTTGAATAGTTGAAGTTTTCTAGATTTTATTTTGGAAACTAAAAGTTAATATATATTTTCTTTATTTAAAATCATTCCATATATATCAAGCATTTTCCGGGTTTTTTTTTATATTTTAACTATTGTTTAGAAAAATTAGTTTATATACCGTGGCCAATCTGAATGTTTGAAATGTGTTCACTGTCATTTAAGGAAAAATATTATGTTTATAGAATAAAATCTAGAATTGATACTAGTCCAATGAATAATATATGATTCATACTTTTGACCTGAGATAAGATAAGCTAAAAGATAATGGTGTTATCTTGTGTTATTTCACCAACCAATTTGTATTTCTCTACTCAACCCAACACATCTATAAAAAGGATTACAGTAGTAACAATAATTAACAACAACAAAACAAAGATGGGTCGTAAAAAGATTGAGATAAAATACATTCAAGATCGGCTCACAAGACAAAAAACTGCCTCAAAACGCCGAATTGATATTTTTCGAAAAGCTGATGCACTTGCAACACTTTGTAATGTTGAAGTCGCTGTTTTGCTCATCTCTTCCAATGGGAGACTCTATGTGTTTGGAAGTCCATGCTTCGACTCTGTGGTTGAACGTTTTAAGAACCCTAATCTACAGAGATCGGAAAGATCTTCGCCCTTGCAGACTAGGATTCTCGAGAGTCGAGCCAAACTCGATGAACTCAAGGAAGAACTAAAACATCAGAAAGAGCATGAGAAGGTAAGTAATATAATTTTAATATTCGTTAAATTTTCTTTCTTTTAAAAATAATCTTATGTTGAATAAAATTGTACAACATCCAAAATCGTTATCATAAAAAAAGTTTGAACCAGCTGATTTTAACATATAGATTCTGATATTGAAATATTTGATCTTATTGTCGTTGAGTTACGAGAACGTCATAGTTGGAGAGTAGCCTATTATATGTGTGTGTATATCTTTTTTGTTTTGTCTACAAACAATCTGATCTTTTTGGTAGCTAACAACTTGAATCATTTTTCTCCATGTATTATAGGTTTTAAAGAAGAGACAAGAAGACACTCGTGAAAGTTATGATATAATAGATCTGACATTGGAGGAACTCGTAGCCTTCAAAGAAAAGCTCGAAGAAGTCAGAGATGATATCAAGAGTAAATTTATGGAGATGGAGGCTTTATCGTCTCTTAAACAATAAGAAGAAAGATGATAAAAAGAAGAAAAATAAGTAATACTATATATCATATGATATCTATCAATTCTGGTTTTATTCCTTCCAAAGTTTGTAAAATAACTTGGGATTGTTGTAATAATTGAAGGATATTATGTTATTCTGAAAGCAATTTCTCAAAAAAAAAAAATCCCAAAAAACAATCATGCCTTTCCTCTTTTTTTTTTTTTTTTGAAAAGATGGATTTCCATAAATTAAGTTTTATCTTAAGAAAATTCCCTTATGTGCGATCATATTCTTTGAAATCTAGGATAAGGTGGTCCCTGTTTCTAACAGTTGGATTATATTATCTCTGAGAAGATGAAATTTCTCATCTAACATCATCTCTCAGCGATTTTCTTGTGTTATCTATACATTTTTTTTGTCTACTTTCTCATATATATCTTACATACAATTCTGCAAAGCAAAAAAAGAGGAATGTCAAATTGATATTAATTTAATAAAAACTATAATATATGTTTAGTTTCAAAAAATAAAAAGGAATGTCACACCATCTTAAGGATACTGAAAGATTATAAAGTAGTGTCAGGTTAACAAATAAATTTCCAGAAATTCTTATTACAGTTTGGGCACAAGATTGAAGAAAATACAAGGTAGGAACTCCATGATATCTTCGAAATACAAAATATTGGTGGAATGAGATTATATCTGAGAATATCAGAGAGTTGGAAGACCAAAGACTTAAATTTTTGATTTATACTAGATACACTATATAATGGTGTAAATTGATGGACAGTCAAATATCTAACAATAAAAGGAAAAAAGGTGATAATAAAATCCGTCATTACGGGATTACCAAATCATGTTATGTCTTGCTTCCGATTACCGAAGACTATGACGAAGCAATTGACCAACTCAGTTGCAAAATTCTGGTGGAGTTCAGGTGGAAATAATAGAGGCATGCATTGGCAATTTGGGACAAGATTTGTCTCCATAAGAAGGATGGAGGGCTGAAGGATCTGTGGGATTTCAATACGGCTATGTTAGAAAAACAATTTTGGCGGTTGATTCAAAAAACCAAACACTTTGTTTTCAAGAGTTTTTAAAGGACAATATTTCAGGAACGTATCACCACTGAACCCGAAAAGATCATACTCACCATCATATGGGTAGCGTAGTATTGTATCAGTTAGATTTCTAGTTAGCAAATGACTAATCAAAATTGTGAGAACAAGATCAACCATATCATTGTGGAATGATCCTTGGATCCCATCCAATCCTTTGAGACTAGCAAATAGTAACTCCAACTTTCTTCACCATGATCTTACAGTGAATCATCTCATCGATCAAACAAAAAAGACATAATATACAAGGAAGAGCATTGATTGATTCAGGTGATGCAAAGATTATTGAAGGTATACCATTAGGCTGTTCTCAGATGACGGATCAAGAGGGATGGCATTTCACAAAAAATGGAAGATATATGGTTAAATCTGGTCACTAAGTGGAAAGAATGAACGCTCCCAGCATTTGGTCCAGCTGTTACAGCCTTCTCAGGCTTGGAAAGTTCACTGCCCACCCAAGTTAAAGCATTTCTTATTGAAAATAGTCTCACGATGTTTATCAGTAAAGAAGAATCTGAATTAAAAAGGTATAAAATGTGATATGCAGTGTGCAAGATGTGGAGCAGTAGAGGAAACGATTAATCATGTTTTTCGAGTATTCTCCAGCGGTTCAAATCTGGGATCTCTCAGCGATTCCGACCAATCCAAACAATTTCCCTCTATGATCGACATTTGCAAATATGGATATATTTTTGGTGAATATTAGTGCATGTATAAAATCATCAGTTTGCATGGGTTCTAAGGTAGATCTGGAGAGGCCTGAATAATATGGTTTTCAACAATATAGGCACAAACCCAAGAGATATGTTGAAGTTGGCAGAAACAGAGTCATTACTTTGGGAAGAGTCTAAAAAAAACATCAACGCTGGCTACTCATTCAGAGAGGGTGAAAGATGTGGTATCTTTACATTTGCCTCAAATACCGGGACAATGGTGTTTCACACATGGTTCATGGAAAGTAAATGAACTGTTTTCGGGACAACGTTGGTATAGTACTCTGGAGGGATATGATGAGCTTATGGGGGCACATATCATGAGAGCAAGCCTTTCTTCCTTGCATCAAAAAAAAGCCCTCATTTGGGCAATGGAAAGTATGAAGAATTTACGACAGTTCCATGTGACTTTTGGTGAAGATGGTTTCCGAACCAGAAGAATGGTCTTCATTTACAATATATCCAGAAGACATAGGTATTCTAAATGAGAGTTTTACTTATATGGAGATAATTCATGTTCGTCAAACTTAGAACTCAAAAGCGGATAGTATTACATGTAGTGCAAGGAAGCAGACGTCCTACATTGTTCATATAGACATAGAGCTTCCAGTTTAATTTGCATAGTCATAATCGAATCTATTTAAGCAAATGGGGAAAAAATCAAACATACAAATCACTGTAAGATTATCACTTCTTCTAAATTTTTCTATTTTATTATTATTTTCTTCTTCAATTTTATTTTATTTTACATGTAAATTTTAATATTTGTTATTTTTTGTGTTATTATATCTATACTATTAAAATATGATATTTCTATTCAAAATTGTACGACATATTTATTAGAAACTTAATATGTCTTATTTAAGTAAAGATATACTTTTATTATTTTATAATTAGGTATTTTCGTCTTTTGTTAATTGATTCAAGTTAATTATTTTCCTTTTTTATAACATATAGTGACATGAATATTAACTATATCATTTCTTCTTTATGGAGGCATACCATATCACGTAAATCAAAACGTGAATAAACTGCCAAATTATTTAATAGGTTGAATAAAAACCCTAAATTTAGGAATATAGAACATTCATTATCACTAGAGTTCTCACTTTTTACAAAATGTTAAAAAAATGCGCTATATACTATTAATAAATTTATTAAAAAATTATTTTTAAAAATTACTGCACAGGATTGTTGGACTTATTTATTAAAAAATTAACATGTCTCATTCAAGTAAAGTTATACTTTAATTTATTTTATGATTAGGTATTTTCGTCTTTAGTTAACTGATTCAACTTAATTATTATTTTTGAACAACTGTTATTTTTTATTATAACATATAGTGACATGAATACTAAGTACTAGGTGATGATCCATGCTCTGCACGGGGTGAGTATACTAAAACAAATTATTCTTTTTATTCAACAGATAGCCGATAAGAAAAAGTGCAGGTGACATATTTTACATGTTATATTACGATATATTGAACAACCCCTTGTGAATGAACCAGTTCCTTCTTAATCGACGCATGGATCTTATCTCCCTGAAAAAAAAAGTGGGCATCAGATAGAAAATAAATTACAACATAGAGATTTTATGAAACTTCATACAAAGGAGAACTTGCCTTTACATCCACGAAAACCACTTCTATGGTTTCTCCACCAGCAGCCGAGTATTGCTTCCCAAGTCTAATCACTTTCACCCTTATCTTCTAGACTTCTTTGGCTTTAAATCTGAGATGAAGTTCATGACATTCATTCTCGATGTTGCTTTTGAATACATTTAGGTTGTGATGGTTGTGTTTCTTATAGTCTGGGAAGATATATATGTATCGAGTTTAGGGTTTAGGGGAGAGACTTCTTACCATCATGATAATCAAATAATGCCTATAATCAAGCCAAAATATCAGTAATTGATCGTCTAAAATTTGTAATTTAGAAAGAATGCAGTTTATGAGATATGACAATACAGATTTTAAAACTATTATTAGTAATCATATAATCAAACGATCAATCTTTGATTAAACGGCGAATATTTTCATCTAAAATTGGAAAGAATTTTTTTTACTTTCTATAAGAAATATAACCACAAATGGAAACAGAAACCAGTTTATGGTAATATTGCAATGGCGTTAAATTAGATATTTTCGAAAATACATGAACTGATATAAAAAATCATTCCATTAACATTTATGAAGATCTCTCAATTACAAAAATAATGGACATTAAGTATATGGATTGCATGAACGTTTTGGAATGGTATAATTTTTGTATGTCAGTCAATAATTTCGGCTTCGGGATTGTCATAGACGTATGGTGGAATACCTTAATTCAAACACTTTTCATTACAAAACATTCATCATTTTAATTATAAAATATAAACACTTTATTCATTGCACGCAAAAATATTATGTTTTTATCTTTGCATCCATTATATTTTTCTATCTGATGCAAAACAATGATCAGTTTAAAATATATAAAACAGTAAACAATAGTGATGAATAATCACTTTGCAGTTTTATTTTTGAACTGCCATGAACAATATCTTGGTATACCAGGAAATAATCAAGATATACCAGGCAATAATAATTTGACGTCCATATAAACCTATTAATACAACCTTGCTATATTACAAATAGTATATTACAAAATGATATTTCGTAATTTAAATAAATACTGAATATATTACTTTCCTTATTCATGTCTATCGCGATTTGTTTGTAATATTAAAGGAAACAAACTGAGGATCTGGTCAATCAAATTAAATTTGAAAATCAATCAGTAACGATCACATATGCATCATAAATTTGACGTGTAGAAATTTTAGTTTAATCTTACAAATTAAGACGAAATCCAATGAATGCGACACAAAACATGTTTGTTAGCATATATGTATATTTGATTTGATATAATATATGGTTTATGTTTTAAAATGGTATAAAACACGTTAACAATAACCGAATTTCATATTAAAAATCCCATGGGATTATATTATACATCCCCTTATAGCTTCCATAATACAAGGTAAATAATATATTCATAAAGAGTTGTAACACCCCGACCGCCCACGGCTAATGGGCCACCCATGCCCGCTCTCTCGGTCCATGGACTTCATCCCGTTCCAGCGGTCGGTCCGTTAATTTTTCCAAGGCTCGAAATCATTGTTTACTGACCTTGCAATCACCACCCAACCTTTTCATGTGTTTTTGCCTCACTCGCGCGCTATCGCGAATCACTTTCGATAGGTCACCCATCATTTCACTACTCCAGCCCAAACACGCCAACTCTGGCATTCTAAACGGATGTGTGACGAAAAAAGTAAGTCGACTTTAGTGACATAGGTAGCCAAATCAATTCTCTTAAGCCTTCCCATATATCACAACTCGGGATGTTACAATTCATCCCTTCTCAAAGAACAAACGTCATCGTTGCGCCCCACGACAGGTCTCAAGACGCCTCTCAAGTCAGAACTGAGATGGCTAACCAGCTCGATACCACTTGTAACACCCGACCGCCCACGGCTAATGGGCCACCCATGCCCGCTCTCGGTCCATGGACTTCATCCGTTCAGTGATCGGTCCGTTAATTTTCCAAGGCTCGAAATCATTGTTTACTGACCTTGCAATCACCACCCAACCTTTTCATGTGTTTTGCCTCACTTTCGCCGCTATCGCGAATCACTTTCCGATAGGTCACCCATCATTTCACTACTCCAGCCCAAACACGCTCAACTCTGGCATTCTAAACGGATGTGTGACGAAAAAAGTAAGTCGACTTTAGTGACATAGGTAGCCAAATCAATTCTCTTAAGCCTTCCCATATATCACAACTTCGGGATGTTACAATTCATCCCTTCTCAAAGAACAAGCGTCATCGTTGCCACGGCAGTCTCGAGGCGCCTCTCGAGTCAGGCGAGATGGCTAACCAGCTCTGATACCACTTGTAACGCCCCGGCCGCCCACGGCTAATGGGCCACCCACGCCCGCTCTCTCGGCCTGTGGACCCCATCCCGTTCCAGCGGTCGGTCTGTTAATTTTTTCAAGGTTTGAAATCATTGTTTACTGACCCTGCAATCACCACCCGACCTTTTCCCGTGTTTTGGCCTCACTCGCACGCTATCGCGAATCACTTTCCGATAGATCACCCCTCTTTTCATTACTCCAGCCCAAACATGCTTAACTCTGGAGTTCTAAACGGATGTATGACGGAAAAGGTAAGTCGACTTTAGTGACATAGGTAGCAAAATCAATTTTTTTTAAATATTTTCATATATCACAACTCGGGATGTTACACAAGTCTTCGGAATCAAAAACATCGTAGACTTAAGTCAAGTCAGTAAAAATAAAAACCTTTAACTAGAAGACTTCTCCAACGTTTCTGTAAAACAACTGAACCTTTTGTTTTGAGATAAGAGGAGTAGTCAGTGGATATGTTACCCACGTGAAAACCGGAATCGTGTTTTGGTCCGGTTTTCAATAAATTTTGTAATGCTCAGTTGGTTTGAGTTGTTTCAATTCAATGAAGGTCGGTTCTTGTTTTATAGGTAAAGAAGATGGCAAACCAAAATGATATCTTTGTTTTTTTTCCATGTAACATGAAACCGTTACAAATCACTCATAAATGTGACATTTTAGAACAGAAGACAAAAGAGACTTAATGTTGCAGAGAAGCTAAGACTGAGGATACAATGTGAAGTGAACCAGTGACTATAACCATTCCTGCTTCACCATTTGTGTTGTGTTTCAGAATCTCATACGCTAGCTTTAAAGAACCAAACACAGTTTTGTCTTCTGAAGCTTCCATAAACCCTAAACCTAACTCATCAGCAGCTTTTATCCATGACTCCTTCAAAACCGAACATGCCGTTGATCTAACCTTGCCTCCAGCAATGTCAGCTTCTGTTAGAACTACTGCTTCTGGTCTCACACCTGAGAGAAGTTCTTTCGCAAAGGACACATGATCTTTGTCACTAGCCATTGCTACCACAAACACTAATCTCCTCTCTGCAAACTCCTTCTCTATCATCTCCTTAAGAGCTCGTGCAGATTCTTTGGTATGAGCTGAAAGACAGACAAAAAGATTGAACATCGCTCACCAAAAGTTTCAAATAAACTGATTCAAGAAGAGGGATCAAAACCTCCATCAAGAAGCACTGTTGCTCCAGGTAACTGTAAAGCCTCTGCTTCTTTTGGTGTCAGAAACTGACTTCTACCAAGTAAACGAGTATTCTCTAAACCAATCCGAATAGCTTCATCTGTCACTCTCGACCACCCTGAATCCCCATCAAGAAAAGTAAATGAAAGTTGGTAACTCTTAAAACTATTTTGCTGTTTTAATATGAACATTGAACAGTATAGAGAGATTGAAAAATGTATCATACCTTGATCTCGAAGACAGAGAGATACACATGTGGCAGTAACAGCGTTTTGGAGCTGGTGATGTCCAAGCATGCGTAGATTTACATCACCAATCTCAACAATCTGCGTTTATGAACATCACAAATGAATGTCTTCCTTCAAATAGAAGAATACAAAAGTCTTTGAAACTTACTGGTTTATCATCTTTTTCATTTTGTATAACAATGTCACAGGCCTGACAAAGCCCGGCCCCGTTTTTGTTGATGATGATGCCTTTGATTGATGAACCAGACCCAATGTTAGACGCCAATACAACTGGTGACGACATTGATGTTGCTTTCGAACGAAGGATATCCTCGATATGAGGAAGAAACGGTCCACCTAAAACCACCTACAAGTTTTATAAAACTCAATCAACCAATGTGCTTATAAGCTAATATTTATAAAAGCAAAAAAAAAACTCATAAAAAGCCACCTAACTGGACGACCATGTTTAGTAATTCCAGATTTGGCCTCTGCTATGCTTTCCAAGGAACCTCCAAGGGCAGCCATGTGTTCCTCACCTATGGTTGTTATGACTGATGCAGCAAGATTTGAACTTTCAATGACATTTGTAGCGTCACGAGCTCCTCCTAGCCCAGCCTGAGGTTACCAAAACCCAAATATAAGACAGTGGTAGACATAAAGCTAGTTAAACTAGATGATTAGCTTCTGCAAAAAAAAAAAAAAAAAGCGAACCTCTATAACTGCAATGTCGACGTTTTCCTTTGCAAACAAAGAAAAGGCTATCCCAGTGAAAATCTGACACAAAAGAAAATCTTATTTAAGAAAACCAAAAACTGTGTGGAAAGGTAGATATGTAGAATCTGGAAGAAGGCATTGATTAGTAACCTCAAAATGACTCAAGGAACCATCTTCATCCTGAATAGACTGTTCGATTATGGGTTTGACTGAATAGAAAAGATCATTAAGAGTGGATGCAGAAACAGGTTCTCCATTACAGGAAATGCGTTCTTTGATACTCAGAATATGTGGGCTACACAGAAGACCAAAGGCTCATGTTACTAACCAAGAAAGATTCAAACTTTGATACAATAAACACTTAGTCCATAGACTGAGCAAGTACCTAGAGTAACAGCCAACTGAATAACCTCCAGCTCGTAAGACATTGGATAGAAAAGCAGAGGTTGAACCTTTTCCCTTTGTACCAGCCACATGAACAACCTGTAACATATGCAAAACACAGAAAGATTCAAACGTTGAAGATGATATGAGTTCTGACCTTTGCATCAACAAGTTTTCATTAACCAGGAGGAGATGTGTGATTAAGTTTAGGAAAGCAAGGAACCTTGTATTGGAGATGAGGATTGTGGAGACGAAGCATGAGACGTTTCATTCTACCGAGATCGAACCCTTCACTTGAATCAGTTCCAGCTCCTTTTGGCACACCAGACTTCTCGTAGTTTTTGAGAGATTCTAAGAACCCCACAAAGTCTCTGAGCTCTGGATCTTCAGTTGATAGATTTCGATTTGAGATCATCATATTCGCTGCGGATGGTCTTCTGATTGTTGGAGGAAGTTTGCAATTTGAAATGATACTCAAGTGGCTCCACAGTGCTCTCATTCTTACAGCGAGAGGAACTTGGTTACCATGAAAACCGGACAAAGCTTTCAAAGTGTATCTCTCCGTCTTTCTGCTATTCTGAGACTGAAACTCCGAGCCGAGACAGATTATATTTTTCAACCTTTTTCACTTCTTTCTTAATGGGCTGTGTTTATAATTTGGGCTAATAACAACCCACAAATAATCTGAATTGAAACACACAAATTGGAGTTGATCATTTAAAATGGGAAATTTTCCATTTCAAATCATCAAATTTTCATAAATAAAAATGCTCAAATTTATTGATTAATCTATTCAAGTTCACAATTTTTGTTTAATAGATTTTCTAATCACATTAACTATAGATTTATAACTATTTATTATGACTGGACTACAACAAAATAATCAAGAGAAATAAAGATAAAATAAAAGTTAAAATTATGTCTGAATTTTGTTTTTTTTAGAAATTATTTACCATCAAATAATATTTTGGATATAAATATTCAAAATAAAATTAACTATATAAATTTATTATTTTAAACCAAACTTAATATACATTTTAATTAATATCAAAATAGTTAGTAAATATGTAATCGATTTTTAACTATTTATTAAAAATATGAATAAATTTCATATATAACTAAAAAATTGAATAAAATTGTCATAATTTTGTACATATTCATATTTTTAATTCTACAATAGACACCGATTTATTGTGAAAGAATCTGAAAATTATAAATTTATTTTTAATTAAAATCCTATTTTCATTTAAATTTTATTTTGAAAAATAACTTTTTGAATGTTCAACAATAAAATCAATGTCTGTGAAAGACGCATGTGTTGAATCACCACCAAATCTAGAATATAATTACAATATCTTTTGGATTACTCTATAATGTTTGTCCCGGAAAGCCTTGCTTTATGGAAGCCAGGCCTAACCCATGCCATCAATTTGCTTTCAACATATAGCTCCTAGTTGCTAACAAGACAGTTGTTACTGGAGGGACCTCCAACCTTAGCATCGTTCCTTGAGCAAAAGGGTTTGGAAGGAGTCTTGACTTGTTTTCCAAGATTAAGAAGAAAAAATGAAACAGAATGATTCAAAAAAGAAAACTAATCAAATAATCACTTGGCGTTAAACTATATATAGATAGCCCTTGACTGTTGACACAAAACTACATGTTTAAAATAGAAACAGATAATGACATATTGACATATCCACGAAAGTTCTTTTGGAAAAAACAGAGCTTCCACGTCAGGACACCAATGTTGATCATTGGAAATTAGAAAGTGAAAACGCGGTTCGAGTCAACGACTATAAATTACCAAACACCCTCAACATTGTCTTGTATAAAACTAATCTGTTCGTCTGCGAAGACGTTATAACAAACCAGAAGCAAAACACAAACTAACTCTTCTCTCTCTCTCTCTCTGCAGTTTGATTTGCAAAAGGATCTCAAGATTAAAGATGATGGGAAAAGGGACCTTTTCGATATTTAAGACGAGGAAAGAAAGGACGAGACTGAAATTTTTGGGACTTGGAGGGCTGAAATGGAAGAGATTGAATCTGAAAATGTCGTTTTTCGAAACTTTGAAATACAGAATCATGTCTATCATCGAAGCCATGGTTTTGGTTTCTAAGCTAGGATTCTTCTTTCTTTGTTGCGGTTGCAGATTCTAACACGTTTGTATTTATTTATTTTTTGTTGACCAATTATAATTCTGTATTTTTTCGTTTTTTGAATTATTAGTCTATGTAAAATTTCATTTTAATTCTTTCAATTCAATACCGAAAATTTGTCTACCCCGCTTCTGCTTTTATAAAATTTAAGTTCTAATGAATGTGCATTTGGCATAATTATGTGTCCAGTAGAAGTGCAACGTAAGCAATTCATAATTATGGAAATTATTTTGGGATTCCGATCGATTTTGATGTTCAAATTCAGACTAGATTAAAGTTATAGTCAGCATGCGATGTTTTACAACCTAATCAAATCTCATTTCAATCAAATGTCAAATTATTCAAAAAAAATTGTTTTGCATATAGTGTTCTCAAGGTATAACTATAAAGAATGAAAACCTGTTGTCAAAAAAAAAAAACTATAAAGAATGAATTTAAGTTAAATAATCAAAGAAGGAAAATGTCCATATAGAAAATATGAAGGTTGATGTCGAGGGCTGGATCTTTTATCCGTTAAATTTGATTTGTTATTCATTTCGTTTCGATCCGAAAAATTAAGATATCCGTAAGTTTTCGAAGCGAAGAAAATATTAAAAATCAATATCCGTTAATAAAGATGCAAATCACAAATACTAAAAAAATTAAAGGCGGATATCCAATCCGCTCCGACTTATATACATATAGTTGTATATTTATAACTAAATATAGGGTTTAAAAGGTATAATCTTATATAATTGTTATTTAAACATATAATTTTATTTATAAAATATAAAACTAAGAAAAAAAGTATAAAATATTTATAGAAAACTAAAATTTTTCTAAAAATATTTGTTTTACAAGAAAAAATTATTAATTTAAAAAATTCCTAAAACACATCGTTTCATTAATTTTTAGTTTATCTATTATATTATGTAAAAAAGATTAAAAAAATTGTATAAGTTTTGTATATTTAATTGTATTGAACAAAGTAGATAATGTATTTGTAAATATCCGTGAATATTCGCAAATATCTATAAATTGTCCGGATATCCGGAAAAATGGATATCCGTATTTTTCCGAAGCAAAAAAAAAATCGGAAAATCAGATATCCGTGAAATAAGAAACAAATCTCAAATACTGAAAATATGGTACTAATCAATCTGTGACCACCCAAGATGTCTATTTTAGCAGCATTGTATTTTAACTACAGACTTAGTCAATACAATGTTGGGTTGACTGAAACGAACATATGTTAAATTAGGCCAGAAAGTCAATGTGGGGTTGTGTTTGGTAGCTTTTTGACTAATTATATTATCTATTCTCTAGAACATCTATATATGTACATGAATGATTTTGACGAATTCAATATTTCTTTATCTTTTATACATGCACAAGGTTCTCTATCAATTGCACGCCTAAATTGTAAACAGTTACTGTTAGTTTTTTTGTGATGGAAAGTCAAAAATAGGATGATACACAAGTGTGTAACAAGAATAATACACCACTGTCTTTCTTAACGAAAATGCACAACTATTACAATAAGATTCAGATTGTTTACTTGTGTTGTTTTATTATATCCCTTCCTACAACTTTTCTCAAGCGACACGCCTAACCTTAAAAGTCTAACCAAATTCACTTGTTAACGTAAATATAAGCGTTAGACACATAGCTTAGTATTATAATGGAAATTTCTCCAAAAACTTAAAAATAGTTTTTTTATCCTTTATATATTAATAAAAAACATTATAAAATTTTAGATATGATATGTGTCATCACTAAAATGATTTTCAAAATTTTTAGAGAAATAAGTTTGTCAATTAAATATATAATATAGTTCTCATTAAATTAATCATAAAATTAATTAATAATATGCAATTATCGTTTTTTCTTCTTTCCTTAAATAAAAGCTCGAGATTATCTAATATAATTAAAGTATATATATGAAAATTAATGATTTTAAAAATAAAATTTTGATAACAATTTATGTATCCTCCATCATTTATGTTTAATAAACAATCATATTAACCATCAAATAAAAATTTGAATTTTTCTTATACGTTATAATTTGAATTTTTCTTATATGTTATAATTTGAATTTTTAACAATGACTATAAATTACTAAAATTGTTAAAAGTCTCACATTAAAAATTTGTGATCAATGATTAAATTTTTATTATAAAAATATAAATAATCATTAAATCATATGAGTAAAAAGGCCCGTTTAATAGATATTTACATTGAAAAGGAATTGAGAACTTAAAACTTTTGAAAGTGAATTCTTAAGAACAATTATATATTATTAAAACTATTAAAAATCTCCCATTGAAAAATTTGTTATCACGGGTTTACAATTTTTGCTATGAAAAGATACAGATAATCATAAAACCATATGATTAAAAAGTTTCATTTAATATATATATATATATATTAAAATATATTTCATATCTATGTTAATATCATTTGAATTTAGTTAATCCATTCAAAATATATAAAAATGATTGTTTAAATTTATTTACCATAAAATAATTGTAAATAAACAAAAACAATTGTTTTAATGAGTTTACACCAATTTAATTACTTGTGTATTATTTAACTGTTTTTAATTATTTAATATATATTTATTATTTTGTTAGTTTTATAATATTTAAAAACGTAAAAATAAATTATAATAGGTAAAATGCTCATTCCGTACTTTATGCTAGTTTGTTATGTTTTATAGGTTTGAATGTTGCCTAATACACGAGAAGTTTGTTCTCCTTGGTTTGAATGTTAAATGAGAAGATTGGTTTTGACTTTTGATAAAGAAGAAGAGAACATAGGTGTTGAACAACTTATACCGGCTATCCACTTACACATCTTTTCATTGTTGTATTGGCTGATTTAAGAGTGATGCTTCTTACACGTGAGTATCAGTTCACCTACCTTACCATCTCTAGACTCTAGTATTAAATTGCCTTCCGAGTGTTTATTTTCCGGTTACTTGTTTGCTTTTATTATCAAGGTAATTTTGGTATGTTTTCAACTTCGATAATTAGATTTGTCTTCAAAATTTATATTTTTGTAAGTTCTGGACAACGAGAGCTCGACTATGAAATGTCTTATTTTAGTGGAAGTTGTAAGCAACTAAGCAAGCTGGCTATCAGATAAACTGAGCCAAGTGGCATCACTTATCTAGTTGACGAGAGCTCAACTACATTTATATCCGAGAAAAACAGTTTTATAACAGTTTTTTTTAAAAAAAAAATCTTTAGAAATTAAGTTCAAACAAAATTCGAATTGTAGTCATGGTAACAACTAAACAACTAAACACTCGTGATGCAGTTTACTCGGGGTAGTAAATAGCCGTTTCTATCCTTCGAGCTTGAGTAATTGTGAAATCATCTATTCTGTCCTAAGGCGAATCTAGAATGATAGACATGCGCTCAAATTTTGAGTATTTAATATTTGGTATTGAAATATCGGCCAAGTTGTTAAGCAAAAAAAAAAAGAAAAAAATTTCAGCCAAGTTGTATAAATAAGACAAGATTCCAACCCGTAATACTTAAAGCTCGCGACTATTTTCTTACAAATTTTTAAATTATGATCTAATTTGAATACATATTTATTTCGAATTTCAATTATATAAAAACTGAAAAGATTTTATAAAAAATTTTTAAACTCAAGAAAAACATATGTTTATTTTTATAAAAATATTATAAGGCATAATAAATAAATTTGTTAAAATGAATTTGGCATTATTACTCTAAATGAAAATTTTAAAATTAAATAAATCATAAATAACACGTTAGATTAATATTAGTTATATATAACGATTTTTTGATCACATAAGCTATATCAAATTTACTTTTTCCTTATTCTATTTTTCTTGTCATTGTGCACCTATGGAACAAATTTCTGTGTTATAAAATCTCAATTTTTTTCGTTTAATACTGTATATGCAATCATCATTGCCATTGCATTTTTTTTAACTTTATTTCATTGTTATCATACGGTCCATCCCTACTATTACAATAAATGGATCCGGCCATAAAAGAAGAAAATACTGTATTTGCAAAAATACTTATACCATAAAAGAAGAACAAATTACTTCTTTTTTCTAGACAGTCGAAAAATCAAACCAAAGAATCAATCATATCTCATTTATTAATCCACATGTAACATTCTGACCAAAGCCTCTAAAATAATTATACGGCGGAAACTAAAAAACGCTGTAAAAGTTAGGGACTAAAAGAAAAACTTCCTCTATTTCTTTTCAGCGTTTTTAAAAATCAACTGCTCGCGAAATCTGACGAACTGAAGCTGTCTTAGCAAACGCACATCACATTTCGCACAGCATCGTACTTATCGCCTCCCTCTCGCTCTCTCTCCCTCTCCCCCTCCACCATGCAAGCTCTTCAATCCTCCTCCCTCCGCGCATCTCCACCGAACCCTCTCCGAACACCTTCCAACCGACAGTCCCATCAGATCACCAATGCGAGACAACCCACCAGAAGACGCTCCTTCACTATCTCCGCATCAGCCGCCGTCTCCGCTCCCAGACGCGAGACGGATCCGAAGAAACGGGTCGTAATCACCGGAATGGGACTCGTATCCGTCTTCGGGAACGACGTGGACGCTTACTACGAGAAACTCCTTTCCGGTGAGAGTGGAATCAGCTTGATCGATCGATTCGATGCGTCCAAGTTCCCGACTCGATTCGGTGGTCAGATCCGTGGGTTTAGCTCCGAAGGGTACATCGATGGGAAGAATGAGCGTAGGCTTGATGATTGCTTGAAGTACTGCATTGTAGCTGGGAAGAAGGCTCTTGAAAGTGCCAATCTTGGTGGTGATAAGCTTAACACGGTACTACTCTCTTGGATTGATCAAAGTTCAAATCTTTTAAGACAGATTCAGTTTAAAGTTCATGTCTTTAGTCATGAGCTTGATTTATCTCTGATGGGTTTAACTAGGCCTGGGCATTTCGGGTATCGGGTTCGGGTATTTGGTAGTTTGGATAGGGAGCTAGAAGATTCATTTACTACTTTCCCGCCTAGTTCGGATACTTATTAACTTGGGGATGTTGTTGTAGATTGATAAGCAGAAAGCTGGAGTACTAGTTGGGACTGGTATGGGTGGTTTGACTGTGTTTTCAGACGGTGTTCAAGCTCTAGTTGAGAAAGGTCACAGGAGGATATCTCCCTTCTTTATTCCTTATGCTATCACCAACATGGGTTCTGCTTTGTTGGCGATTGATCTTGGTCTTATGGGACCGAACTACTCGATCTCTACCGCTTGTGCCACCTCTAACTACTGCTTTTACGCTGCTGCGAACCACATTCGCCGTGGTGAAGCTGATATGATGGTTGCTGGTGGGACCGAGGCTGCTATTATACCTATTGGGTTGGGAGGTTTTGTTGCTTGCAGGGCATTGTCACAGAGAAATGATGACCCCAAACTGCTTGAGGCCGTGGGATAAACAGAGAGATGGGTTTGTCATGGGTGAAGGTGCTGGTGTGCTGGTGTGTCTCACAAATTCTTACTCTTCACATTGACACTATTAATTTGGGTATTATTGGCTTTCTTTGTTTGGGTCTAGTTGAAACCGCTGGGTTTGATCAGTTCTGTCTGTAGCTGAGGATCCTTACTCTTTGTGTTGAAACATTTGTTACCAAAATTTGATTAGCTCAGGAAAGATCGTTGCATTTGAATTGCTCTACTTTAACAACATTGGTTTCATCCACCATGAGATTGGCTGATACGTGTGACATGTTATGTCTATTGATTGGTGTTAATTGATTATATGCTGTAATAGGTGATGGAAAGCTTGGAACATGCAATGAAACGTGGTGCTCCAATTGTAGCAGAGTATCTTGGAGGTGCTGTTAACTGTGATGCTCATCATATGACTGATCCAAGAGCTGATGGGCTTGGTGTCTCTTCCTGCATTGAGAGCTGCCTCGAAGATGCTGGTGTATCGCCTGAGGAGGTAACAAGAACTAACTTTTCAGGTTTCTAAAGTTTCGTAACAAAAGGGTTTCCATTGTGTTACGTTGTTTCCTACTTACTTTATTCATAACTTGTGATTGTCTGAACGCTTTTCAGGTAAACTACATCAATGCCCATGCAACTTCCACTCTTGCTGGTGATCTTGCTGAGATTAATGCCATTAAAAAGGTGTTCAAAAGCACTTCAGGAATCAAAATCAATGCCACCAAGGTTCGTCCCAAACGCTCAATGCTATTTTTATTGATCTTCTCCTCTTCTATTTCATGTATTGCTTTGCTTTGCGTTTCCTATACATGACAGTTTATTGAATGCATGTTACAGTCTATGATAGGTCACTGCCTGGGTGCAGCTGGAGGTCTTGAAGCCATTGCCACCGTGAAGGCTATCAACACTGGATGGCTTCATCCCTCTATCAACCAATTTGTACGTATTAATACCTCCTTTATTAAATTCGACATAATCCATAACAAAAAAAACAAGAACATTGATTCCGTTCCTCATGGATTTAGAACCTCAGTTTTTTTTATTGTTTTTTTCTTTTTAAGACTCTTTAACACTCTGTTGTTTGTTATTGTAGAACCCAGAACCAGCAGTAGACTTTGACACGGTCGCAAACGAGAAGAAGCAGCACGAGGTGAATGTTGGTAAGGGACGACCACACCAGCATTCTTTGTCATTTGATTAAAACCGACGATGGTTTCTCTGATATTGTTCTGTCTGTTTTTTGGTGCAGCCATATCAAACTCGTTTGGGTTCGGTGGACATAACTCAGTCGTGGCATTCTCTGCATTCAAACCTTGATTCCTTCATACCCTTTAGATTCTCTGCTCCATCACCGTTATCTTCCTTGCAGCTTCCTGGTTCAGTTCCATTCAGTCTTTCGTTCTTTCTTTCTTTTTTTTTTTCTTATTTCTTTCTTATTGTTCATTAAGCTGGTTGAGATTTCAGATTTTGTTTCTCTATCTTCTTTACGGAATGTTGTATCTTAGTTCGTTTCATACTTTTGCCAAAACAAAACACAAGAATCTTTGTAGCAATGGTGGTGTTAGTGTCAGAATAAAATTCAACTAGGGGATTTCATATAAATATATATATGTATATATCTATAAATGATATTGATTAAAAAATGTACATATTGTAAGAATAATGTCTTACCCGAAAGTTCAAAGATTGGAAGACTTAAAACACATTTGACCCAAAAAAAGGAAGACTTAAACACACTGAAAGATACAGGCGTTATATGCACAAATGCTTCAGTATACACTTATAAATTAATACCGTAATAATTTCATCTTAACACACCTCACATTCTTAGTTGGTTACAAATGAGATTCAAAGATGACCTTCAAATCAGAGAGGGTTATTGGATTCAACATCTACACAATATTCTGACCAAAAACTCCTTTCCAAAACTTGAAACTGGATGCATAACTTCTTTACGTAAAAATCAACGAGGCAGCTTTCTTGACTCGGGATTGAATTTGAATAATATTCAAAATTACCCCTCCACAAGTCCATTAAGATATCTTTACAAAATGGGATTAAGATATGGATAATATATTTTGTTGGGATTTTGGATACAACTATAAATACCCAGGCCTGGTTGGTTCGATGAAAAGCAAAGCAAGTACAGAAAAGCCCAATATAAATTCGGTCCAATAATAATCTCTATCCCGCCAAAAAGGGAACAGGTCATCACTCAATTTCCCGCCACAACAACACTATACCCTTCCTTTATGCCTTAGGTTAGGTATCAGTCAGTAATCACCACTCCGAGTTCAAAGGAAGAAGAAGAAGACGAAAAGAGATTGATTTTGGTAAGAAATGGATGTGCCGGAGGAGACGAGGCTTCGCCACAAGCGAGATTTCATCCACTTCCTCGAAACCGTAACTCCATCTCTCTCTCTTTTCTCTCTCTCACGAGACCTCTCAATCTTCTATTTGTGTGACTGGAGTTTTGATTTTGTAGATCTACATGGATGAAATCAAGGCGCTGGTGCAGAACAAGCGTCACCGTCTCATTGTGAATGTATCCGACATCCATACCCACTTCCGCGAATCTGAATCTTCCTCTAGGTTCCTCCTCTTCTCAATCTCTCTCTTTCCTAATTTCCCTTAATCAATTTCGTCTAGTTTTCTCGATTTTGGGGTTTTAGGGTTTTGTCGATTTGGGGATTTCATTGGGATAAGATTAACCCTTAGGAGTTAAGAGTGGATGATAATTCGAAAGCTAGCTTGTTAGAGATTTCACTTGTTGTCAATGGTTTGGCTCAATCGGTAGATTTTTTTTTTTTGTGTGTTTGATTGATATGTGTTACCTGAATTCAAGTTGATTCCTTTGTTTTTGTGTAGGATACTGAAGACTCCAATTGAGTATATGCAGTCATTCTGCGACGCAGCCACTGAAGCTACCCGCAATATTGACCCTAAATACTTGAAGGAAGGTGAACAAGTCCTTGTTGGATTTGAAGGTCATTTCGTCTCTCGCCGTGTCACACCTAGAGAGCTCCTCTCTGAGTTTATTGGTTCTTTGGTCTGTGTTGAGGGCATTGTCACCAAATGTAAGCCTTTTTTACTGTGCTCTTTCTTGTTTTCCTGAAGAGTCAAAAGTCACTGACTCATGTTTTGCTTTCAGGCTCTCTTGTGAGGCCCAAGGTTGTTAAAAGTGTACACTTTTGTCCATCTACCGGTGAATTTACCAATCGAGAGTATCGAGACATAACCTCCCATGCCGGTTTACCCACTGGCTCTGTCTATCCCACTAGGGTAAATTACATACCTTTTAAATCTACCTTTATTGCTGGAAGGTATGCCTGTTCCTGATTTTTTGATTTTTTTGTCAGGATGATAATGGCAACTTATTGGTGACTGAGTATGGGCTGTGCAAGTACAAAGATCACCAGACCTTGTCAATTCAAGAAGTGCCTGAAAACGCTGCTCCTGGTCAGCTTCCACGAAGCGTTGATGTCATTGCTGAGGATGATTTGGTTGACTCATGCAAGCCAGGAGATCGAGTGGCTATTGTCGGCATTTACAAAGCTCTTCCAGGCAAAAGCAAGGGTAGCGTAAATGGAGTCTTTAGGTGCGTGTTTTCTTACAGCCTCTTATTCTCAGTATGATCTTTTTCACTGTGGTTACCCTTACCGAGCTTTATCTGTGTAGGACTATCCTCATAGCCAATAATATCTCTCTGCTTAACAAAGAGGCAAATGCACCTATATACACCCCACGAGATCTACAGGAGATTAAAAAGATTGCAGCAAGAGATGATGCTTTTGATCTCCTTTCTCGTTCCTTGGCACCATCTATCTATGGGCATGCTTGGATCAAGAAAGCAGTAATACTACTGATGCTTGGCGGTATGGAAAAGAATCTCAAGAACGGAACCCACTTAAGAGGGTAAGTTCATGCTTAGAAATAAAATTCAGCTTGGATTCACTGGTATGACTGTTTCTAAATTTCTGTTAACCAAAACTTTTTTTTGCTTTCAGGGACATCAACATGATGATGGTTGGTGATCCATCTGTTGCCAAATCTCAACTTCTGAGAGCGATAATGAATATCGCACCATTGGCTATATCAACTACAGGCCGTGGTTCTTCCGGTGTTGGGTTAACTGCTGCTGTTACATCTGACCAAGAAACAGGTAAAAACACATTAAAAGCCTCTTTCTTCAATGGCTAGTAAAAGGTCCAAGTGCTTTGTCTCAAGAATAATCCAATCTCTTTTTCTCATCAGGGGAAAGAAGACTAGAAGCTGGTGCAATGGTCCTCGCTGATAAAGGTATCGTGTGCATTGACGAGTTTGATAAGATGAACGATCAGGACCGAGTTGCTATACACGAAGTGATGGAGCAACAGACTGTAACAATCGCCAAAGCCGGTATCCATGCATCACTAAATGCTAGATGTAGTGTGGTTGCAGCAGCAAATCCCATATATGGAACCGTAAGTTTGCATAAAGCTTGTCCTGATCTGTTGACTAGCAAGTATCTCTTGTTCTAATAATCGTCTCTTTGTGCCTGCAGTATGACAGATCACTGACTCCAACAAAGAACATTGGACTTCCAGACTCATTGCTCTCTCGTTTTGATCTGCTGTTTATCGTGTTGGATCAAATGGATGCTGGTATTGATAGCATGATATCAGAACACGTCTTGCGCATGCACCGTTACCAAAACGATAGAGGTAGCCGACAAATCATGTTTCTCCGATTTATAAAACTTTTCACTTCATTCACAATCAATGACTTGAGACATATCTGCCTTTTGAGTGAATTATAGGTGAGGCAGGGCCAGATGGGAACTTGCCGTATGGGAGAGAGGAAGATGGTGAAAGTGAAGTGTTTGTTAAGTATAACAGAATGCTGCATGGGAAGAAGAAGAAAAGAGGCCAAACAAATGAGAAAACTCTTACGATTAAGTTCTTGAAGAAGTACATTCACTATGCCAAGCATCGAATTCAGCCAGAGCTCACTGATGAAGTGCGAGACTGAACTTAAACATGCAGATTTACGTGTTTTGATATCTGATAAGCCTTTTTCCACTTAATCTCTCTTTCGTTATTGAATCTTCAGGCATCGGAACGTATAGCAGAAGCATATGCAGATCTCAGGAATGCAGGTTCTGATACCAAGGTAAAAATCATTTCTTCCCAATGCTGAGTGTTTTCGTCTTAAGAAACTTGTATTTGTCATGACCATCCACATCTCTGTAGACTGGAGGTACGCTTCCGATAACAGCAAGAACTCTAGAGACAATAATCCGTCTTGCCACAGCACATGCCAAACTGAAGTTAAGCAGAAAGGTAACAAAGCCATCTCAAATCTTCCGTTTCGTCTTCCTGTTTCACTCCTTATAATGTACTTTTCTGTTTCTAAAGGTTACTAAAGCCGACGCAGAGGCTGCCTTGAAGCTGATGAACTTTGCAATATATCACCAAGAACTGACAGAGATGGATGAGCGTGAGCAAGAAGAACGTCAAAGGGAACAATCCGAACAAGAAAGAACACCAAGAGGCAATCAACGCAGGAGTAATGATAATGGACAAGAGAATGCCTCTGTAAACGTTGAAAGGTAGCTAATTTGATTTCTTCCATCGGAACCCATATCGCAGCTATCTTAAATCGTAAAACATTGTTCTTTTTTCCTGTTGGGGTCACTCAGTGAAGCAGCAGATCCGATGGACGTAGATGAACCTCCCTCGGAGCAATTTAGTGGTACGGTCTCTGCAGCAAGGATTGAATCGTTTGAGCGAGTGTTTGGGCAGCACATGAGGACAAACAGGCTGGACGACATTTCTATTGCTGATATAGAGACTGTAGTCAACAACAATGGAGTTGGAGCTTCTCGTTACTCTGCGGATGAGATTATGGCCCTATTAGAGGTACATCAAAAGATAAGAAACATCGTCTAACTTCTTTTTGTTTAAACAGTTTTCTCATCACTTACCTTAATGTGGATGTATGCAGAAACTGCAAGATGATAACAAAGTGATGATCAGCGATGGAAAAGTCCATATCATTTGAATCCATTATGAAGACATGCACTTCAAGAAGTAACTTCCTCATATTAGAACTCAAAAGTAGTGTAGTAGTGGGAGACGAGAAGATATTGTGGACCAAAGTATTTTCTTTTTCAAAATCGTACTTTTTAAATTGAGTTTGCAACTATTATTGAAGTACGAAACGCAATTGTTTTGCTAATTATTCTCGGTGGTGAGAAATTTCAATGTCCTCCTTAAAACCTTGTATACTTAGACAAAGCACCTCTTCATCAAGTACACTCACTTCTCATTCAGCCTCACATTTATTTTAGAAAATTATTATTTATTTAGTTTTTGTTATTTCTATTTTTAGAATTCAAATAATTAAAGTTAAATATATATTAACTACGGATTTTATGTGTTATAATCTAAATTAACGTTGACATTCAAGATTTAATAAAGTATATAACTATTCTACACTTATATTTAAGCATACAGTACTCAATATAATAAAAAAATGATTTGGATTCGGTAAATTTCATTTATAACGATTAATAAGCTATATATATAATATTAATTTTATTTATAATTATATATGCTTTTTAAGTGATGCTTTTTAAGTAGTTAAGAACTGAAGAAAAAAGAAGAGAATGAAGTAACCAAATGCATTCCATTTTTCATTCAACACAAACTACCATTCACAACAACACAAAAGCAAGAATACCCAAGTGAGGATTCAGAGTGCTTTGCAGATGCCAAAAGAAAACCCAAATCCCACACAAGATCTCTGTTCATAGCTACATACATGTTTCACATTTTAAGCAAACCACACATGAGAAATCCATCAAACTTCGTGGCTAGTTTGAGCACCATCAAACTTCGTGGCTAGTTTGAGCAGAGGTGGGAGGAGTAGGAAGCGGTTTACCACGCCCCATTGTGAACCCTCTAGTCCCATCAGGCATTTTCGGGCCAGGAGGACGCTTTGAGACCTCCACCGGATGCTGATGATGATGATTATGATAGTTATGATGAAACGATGATGAGCTTGATGGTGAGGTTCCATGTCCTGTGGCAAAATTATATTAAAAAAAAGTTAGGGTCTCAATAATTCATTTCACTTTCCGTTGTACAAAAAGGATTTTTACTCTAAGAAAGTACCACTACTGTTGCTGCCTTGATGATTTTGTCGCCTTCCCCGTCCCCGACCCTTGGCTTTGTTCCCATTTTTATCACCCCCATCCTGAAAAACGAACAATCTGCAATTAGAAACCAGCTGTTTGGTATTCTAGCTTTTTGGCACAGCATAACTATACAAGTTAGTAGAATCGAATTATTCAACTCCTAAATATTCCAAGCCATGAATGATATGCATGAGATCTTACGTTGTCAGCCGGAGTATCAGAATGATGGTGACGGTGATGCTGATGTTCATTTGAGCTTTTGTTCTCCTCGACTCCAGTTTGATCATGCACTCGGCCTGTATTGTCCTTCTCTGGATCTACTTCCTTCCTAGCTGGTCTTCTCTGTGCTGCATTGTCCTTCTCTGGATCTACTTCCTTCCTAGCTGGTCTTCTCTGTACAAACTTTCCATATGGTGGATAAGCAGTTGATTTTATAAAAGCTATCGTTTGATTCCACATATATACTTCAGTTAAAAGATTCTACAGAGATTACTTACTGCTTGTTCAAGAAGCTTAACTCGCAACCCATTTCTCCAGTCTTGATCGTTATTCAATGTAGCTGCCTGCACCAATTAATAAAAGTAGGTAAAGACTCTCATTCCTTAAAGAGATCATATTAAATATCAAACCCATCGGTGAAACTTCTAATTGACACCCACCGCTTTTCAGCTGCCTCCACTGTTTCATATTCCACAAAGGCATGTAACTGTAGCCAAAAAGAGAAAACGGCAGTTAATTACATACAAATAAATATAAATACTCGTTATTGTGATTCCGTATAACAAAGTTCTCCATGAAGTTCCTTACTCTGGTTCGGATGAATTTGTCTTTCTTACAACCCTTCTCTGATTCTTCAGCAGCATTTGGATCACATATGGATACACTTTTAATACTACAGTTGGAAACAAATTTTAGTCAGCATCATGTATAAATGATTTAACCAAGATGTAGAGAACGAAGTACAACAAAAGACAGAAAAAGCTAAGACCTACCTTCCTGCTTTACTAAAAATAGCACGAATGTTCTCATCTGAATGGTCCTCCGGCAGATTTTCTACCAAAACAGTGAAAATCTATGGTATACCGGATTAGGAGCGAATATAATCCAAAAGGAAGCAAATGCATAAAACATGAGTTAGAACGAGAGAGAAGGTTCATGTTTGAGGCAAATAGATACCTTTGGATCCCTGACCTCAGGAAGTGGACTCAGACGCTTCACCTTCTTCTCATCCGCGCTGACAACCTGCAGGTTGACCAGATAGATACTCAAAATCCATACGAGCTTTATCTGACATTTAATTTTACTTCCTTATAATACTATTTGTAACTACTTACAAGAAATGACGACTCCTTCAAGGCTGATACTAACAAAGCATGGTCGCGTGTAAGCTTCTTCATTTTATGGAATGTAGCAATGGTAGATATAGGAACTGCATAGCATGGGGAAAGTCATTGACATGGCTCTTACATTTTTCATACACAAATTATGATATATAACTTGATGGAGTAACATTAAAACATTATTTCAATATCGAAACGAAACTTCATCAGCAATTTGAGTTTAACCAACTACTACACTCATGAAGTCCATCACTAAAAGATTGAGACAGAAGTAAGTTTTCCTGAAGTATACATTATAGTTCATCACTAGATCTCTATTCAACAGTCAACTGCGTATCAAGCAATATGGTCACAAATTTTCAAACTTTCAGTAAAGGCTAGTCACAAAATCAAGGGACTATTGCTCGTTTCAAAGTCAAAACAGAGATATATACTAACCAAAGCCTTTCTTGTTCTTCTTCATAGCATTGAGAAGAAACTTGTCAGTAGGCAAATTCTCGTCACTAAAGTAATATTCAACCTGCAACAAAAAATTACAAGGAAGAATCAATCAAAAACTAATCTTACAGCAAACAAACGTTCAAGGACAGAACACTAAAACCAAACTTGAGAGCAATGTTGTGATATTTTGCAAGGAAACAAGAGCGAGCATTGCCTGTCTAATGATCTTCTGCTTCAACTCATCAACAGGAACAACAGCAATGTCTTCGGTCTCGATCGGATTATCGCCGCCGTGATCGTGATCCCGGTCCTCGCCGATGTTTCTCTCGTGGTCTAAATCATCATCTGACGGTATCTCCGAGACAACAACATCGTCGGGAGATCCAGCAACTACTGGTGATGAATCGAGTTCATGTAACGGCGGCTGCGGCTGCGGTTGCGGTTCGGTTGAGCAAATCGCGTCTTCAACCGCTTGCGGTTTGACGGTGGTGGTGGTGGTGGTGGCGGTGGAGATGGAAGGCGTTTCCATATTCACCGGAGAGAAGAGGAAGAGACGGACGAAGATCTCGCCGGAGAAGAATGAGTTGGAAAAAAAAAGAAACCTCTTTTTCTTCTTTGTCGTGTCGTCTCTCTTCCTCTCACCTCTCAGCCGACGCGTCTTCTCGTTCTTCCCTTTTTATATGACGAAGACTTTTTCGTGATCGGTCAAAGGTTAATTTCGTCATTCGTGAAAACGGCGTCGTATTAGTTGACATACTTCCATCCGAGGTGAATATAACGGGCTTCTTATGGGCTTTTAATATAGCCACGCCATTTTAAGTAGCTTTTCTTACGCAAGAATCAATTATCATGCCATGATCCATCAATTTGGCACAACTAAGCTTGCAGAAACTAACAAGTATATATTCAGATCAAATCAAATGAAGAGACTCTATTAGTAAACCACAAGAACAAAACACATGAACTAATAATTTTGTATTATGAAGAAGAAACTAATTACTTTATGTATCATATCTATTAGCAATAGAACCGGTTCTAAAATTTTTTTAAAAAAATTCAATCAACAAGGATGAACTTGAACCCGCCTTCCTTTATCAGTAGAAGTTGTTTACTAAACAACTACACTATCTGTGGCACAAAACAAAAACTACACTATCTTTATTATTTTGGCAAATTAATTACTTACCAAAATGGAAGCCGAAAGTCCATACTTGCGCTTAGATTAGGACTGGTTCTAGCTAGCAAGTAAAGTTTACTGAAAGAGAGCATCGTATATATTTTTTCAAACTCATGCTCTTTGTAGATGTTGATGTTTCAGTAATGCACACAATAACTTTGTAAGTTCTAGTTGATTAAAGATGAAGCATATGTTGAAAAATGATGGATACCATATTTGTAAATGATGTGACTAAACGTTGGCTTGCATTTGAACAGTAAAGTATTAAGACATGAGAGGGCAAGTAACCTTTATAACACTCTATTGGAATGATGACTCGGAGATTAATATTTTATAGTCTCTCTTATCAACCACTTAAAAGGAATGTTGATCTATACACTAGCATATCATCAAAAATTATACACATAATGATCAAAATTATACATGTTGACAGTGACCAACTAAGAGTGATATAGTAATTAAGTATAACACTCTATATTTGATTTCATATATGTTAGACGAATCATGTAGGAAGTACTTTTGGATTTTGAAAGATATATGCAGACTAGGCAATTTAAATGGTCGGATTCAAAATTGCGAAGATATTTGCATATAGTTTTCTAAAACTCCACAAGCTGTTATTAACTAAGCGAAGGATCATTATAATGGTCTAAACATGTTAACTAATATTTGAAGCTAAAAATAAAGTGCATATGAAATGACAATAGTTATCAAATTTTCAAATGCCGTTATGTGAAATTCCTCACTTCGCTCTTGTATATATAATATACTACATCTAGCTAATTGACGTTAAAATTGGTCCAAATAACTTTCATCATAAATGAAACACTGTAATTGGCCCATATAGTTTCTTCTTGCTCTCGAAGTGCGATTGGCTAAGTTGTTTTTTTTGGTCCTCCACCAAATAAATGAGAACATTTATATTCCCTCTCCTCTATTTCTACTATTTGTATGGAGTCTATGTCAGGTACAAATTCTTAATCTTTTAGCTGAAGCTGATAAATACTCTACACTGTTTGATCAAGATTGTTGTTGATAATATTATTATAATACTCTCTCCATTTTAAAATGTAAGATGTTTTTTTATGTTTCAAAATATAAGATATTTTATATTTTCAATTGAATTTTTAACTTTATCAAAAACTATACAACCAATTATATTATATGATTTATTTTGAATAGTTATAAATTTATAGTTTAACTGATTTACTTTAGATAAAAAAGTAAACTTTTTAATATGTGTGTTTTACCTAGATCACTTATATTTCGGAACAGAAGGAGAAACAATAAGATTAATTTGTTTAAGGCATCATATTAAACACGGTCAGTTTATAACTTACACACATATTGTTTCTTTTCTAGATGAGAATATTTGATGTAACAACACTAAAATGTCACTAGCAATATTGATTATATTCCACAGAATCAAGTACTATCAATGTATTCTGAAAGACTAGTTAGTCCGTACATCTTTTAAAATTTATAACATTTCTAAGGATTCATAGTGTTATACAGTGGTTTTTATTAAAAAAAAATTTAATCAACAATTCCAAAGTTTTGTGCATAATGTGAAAACGTTTCAAAAAGGAATAACAATGCTTATTCCAATTCGTTGCGTAGATATGAGATATGAAGTACATATTCTGATCTGCAGTACTTTTGAGTATTTTCTAAAACCGAGTTTCGTAGAGAAATTACAAACAAAACAAAAGATAATAATGAGACTTTTTGGCTACTAGAAAGCCACTTTGATATTCTGCTAACGTCTCTACAATAAAAGGGTTTCCGAAAATCATCAGGGTATTACTGTTTTAGTCTTTAAATAGTGAAAGGCTACCCTCTCCCTAAAACGTAGGAATATATGTTCTTTTGTATATTGGTTTCCAATTTAGTAAAATTAGTAAATGAGCGAGTTGACTATATCCAAAATCTCCACTCAAGCATCTCACGTGAAATTGCCAGAGACTTGGAAGCAAGAAAGCTCATCATCACGAGGGGAAGAAAGTGAACTGGTCTCATAAGTCATAAAAATTTGGTTGCCATCATTAATCTAGAATAAGATGGGCAAAAATATCAGTGAATTAGTCAAAATAAATAGGAGGTCATAATTTTTATAAGGAGACAAATACACAATTTCGCATCTGTTCCTTTTGCACTAATACTAAAAAAATGAAGTTCTCTCCCTTTTGCTTTTGACTGGGAAAGATAGATGTGAATCTTTACAAGATAGCCATAATAAATAAAATTGTGGTTTTTGATTAAAATTGATTCAATATCAATCATTCCCTGACAAAAGCAGAACTCAAAGGGTAGCTTTATATGATTTGTTAATATTGTTTTCATAAAAGATTTGTTAATATTGTTTTATGCAGATTCTTTTAGCTAACTAAATAAATAAAAATCAAGGGATAATTGGTTAGGCTGTAACTTTTAAAATTTTGATGTATAATTTAGTTTACATAACTTTTGATGTAGCTGTAAAAATTAAACAAAAAATAATAATATAGAATATTTTTATAACAATATTTTTTACAGCTTGCTGAATAATGCTTTGAAAATAGATTTTTTACATTTTTCAAAAAATTTGAATAATTTTTAAAAAGTAATAAAATATAATTAGT
The DNA here is from genome assembly GCA_016771965.1 of Brassica carinata. Classification (NCBI taxonomy): domain Eukaryota; kingdom Viridiplantae; phylum Streptophyta; class Magnoliopsida; order Brassicales; family Brassicaceae; genus Brassica; species Brassica carinata. Next base: position 5,481,642 of record CM028700.1, read on the forward strand.
AATTCTGTAGTTGCAGTTAAAAACTAAAAGTAAATACACTTGATAAAACCCAACCACCCCCTGAGTTATGTAATTTAGACATTACGAATCATATATACGTCGTATAAACTAACTTTGATTAATAGTTTTTTCTTTCTGTCAATAGCTTTAGTGAACAACTGTTAAATATTTCAGAAACAAAGTATGAGTTTGTGCACTTGTATAGTCATAAAGTGTGAATATATTATATATATATATATAGTAGTTTGAGATCTGTGCCTTGGGGGGATGAACATTGTATATAAAAATTAATTATACGTATTATAACTTATTTTACGTTTCTTACATATTATAAAACTAACAAAATAATAAACACATATTAAATAACTGAAAACAAATAACTATTGTATATATTTAAATTGGCGTAAACAAATCAAAGCAATCAATTTTGTTTATTTACAATTATTGTATGGTGAATAAATTTAAACATTCACTTTTACATTTTTTGTATGAATTAATTAAATTTAAATGATATTAACATAGATATATGTAATATATTTTAATATATATATATATATATATCTCTTAAATCAAATTTCTTAATCATATGGCTTATGATTATCTCTATCTTTTGTAACAAAAACTGTAAATCTGTGATATCAAAGTTTTTAATGTGGGAATTTTAATAGTTTTAATAATTTAATCTTTCTTAAAAATTCATTGAAAATTTTAAGTTCTCAATTCTTATTTAGTGAAAATTTAAAGTATTTGTGTATTTTTATATGTATATATATATTATCAATATCTCTTAAATGAGACTTTTACTCATATGATGTTATGATCATTTATATTTTTATAATAAAAATTTTAAACAATTAATCAAAAAATTTAATGTGAGATTTTTAACAATTTTAGTAATTTATAGTCATTGTTAAAACTCAAATTATAGCATATATGAAAATGTATATTTTTATTATATGTTTAATATGATTGTTTATTTTATGTTAATAATATCAATTAAACATAACTAATGGAGGATATACAAATGGTTATCAAATTTTTATTATTAAAATCATTAATTATCATATATATTAATTATTTTAATGATTATTTTAAGAAAAGAAGAAAAAAAATTAATTGCAAATTATTAATTAATTTTATGACTATTTTAATGAAAACTATAATATATATTTAATGGACCAACATTTTTTTCTAGAGATTTTGAGAAGCATTCTAGTGATGACATGTGTTTTAGTTAAAAGGTTCTAATACTTTTCTTTTAATATATAAGGGATGTTTGGAATGAAATGTGGTATTGCAATAAAATCAAACAGAAATGGTTTACCACTAAAAGGAGTATTCATTGTACTAACAAAGAACTATGACAGTAAATTCTTTAACAAGTTTCCAAAAGAAAATTTTCCATGGTTTTTGCTTGATCATCAATCATGGTATTTTACTTATGCTGAATCTAGTTTTCTCTTTCTAAAATATGGACCGCCTACAAACAAATAGTAATATAATATGGTTATTATAATGTTTATTTTTACATTTTATGTAGCTTTTTCCCACCTTTGTATTCTACATATTTTCTTGATCATAGCAACTTTCAAAAAGAGCATCTTTAGATTTTTTTTTCCATAACTATGACGTAAAGAACTTTTGACAATGAGAAAATGAGAACCAACTACAAAATAACAACGTTTCTCTTCCATTATGATCGACGAATTATAATAGTAATTTATCTAATACTAAAATATTCGACTTAATCAATATCTATCTCAAGTATGTTTAGTACTTGAGAAAGTACTTGTTTGTTATTTGAAGCGTGATCATCACTATCATTTCAATCTATATACTATATACATATATATGCATGCATGTGTCTCTGTAATAGTTGATATTATTTCTATTTCGTGTATTTATATATTCCTTGAAACTACTGTCAAGCCATTTTTGAGTGCAAAACAAAATGAAATTAATATATCATGTAACACAACTATTTGAAATGAACAAATTTGACTTCATTCATGCGTATTTCTATATTTTCGGCTCATTACGTTATGGTATCAATGGTTTACGCAAAAAAAAAAAAAAAAAAAATCAATGGTTTACGCATCTTTAGATTGAACAGGTGATTGACTATTGTGAAAATGTAAAGATCAAGTAGACATCTTGAATCAGCTGCAAGTACGGCAGAAAATACGACATGATCTGTTACAGCGAGTATACATGTGAAATGATCAAGATGAGATAAAGCTAAAGACTTATAAACTAATTGGCGATCAAGTCAGAGTCAATACATCAATCACTTGGAGAAAACTGATGTAGAGATTTACCTTGGAGGATGGGCTCTTGTCTGAGAAAGTTTTTAAAGAGTTATGAGAAGTTTTAGGATACTTACCATTTTTGGAGATTTAGTAAACATCTTTTAGAAGGTTAGGTTAGCCGATTGGCTATTGGTATATATAGTCACACTCAACTGGAATATTAACTGTAACATCCCATATCCTGGCCCAAATTTTTTTTTAAAGAGAACGGGCCTCTCTACGGTCCGAATGACAAAAACCTAGGTCTCCTCCTCCATTACCTATAAAAAGAACTGCAGCCTTCTTTTGTCTCATTCACAAAAGATAGAAGCGGAGCCCTGCAGAGACCTCTCCAGAGATCAGGAAACCCTAGCCGTCCTCTCTCTTTTCTCTCTCTCTCTGCGCGTCTCTCTCTCTCTCTCTCCTTCACGCCGGCGGTTTGGTGGTGGTGGTGGTGTCCGATTTGTAGTGAGAATCAGATCTCGTCTCCCCTCTGGTTCCTTGTTTCAGATCCGATCAGATCTAGTTCCTTCTCCTGTTCCAGATCCAGATCTAAGCTAAGGTGAGGTGTCTTGAACCCAGATATGTCCTCATACTCTCTATACTCCTGTATGTTGGAATTAGGGTTTGGTTAGACCCTGTTTGAGAGTTAGGTTGGTAGTTCATAATGGATGTTAGGTTGATAGATGAATGGATCATGTTGCATAAGAACCTTCACACTGTTAAATGGGACTTAATGGACTGCCTTGTGTTGATGTGGATAATGATTGATGAATGAGTGAGTGATTGATTGTGTGTCCCATGTGATGACGATGAATGAAAGCTAGGTTGTTAGAGAGAAATGAAAGATTGAATTTTAAATGGTACCGACTGTGATGAACGAAATGTGTGGTGTATGTTTGAGACACCGATAACGGGTGGCGTCTAGTGATCGAGTATGAGTCTAAGTGTGAAAATGAGGAATGAGAATGAGAAATGAGAAATGAGAATGAGAAATGAGAACGAGAAATGAGTATGAGAATGAGAAGTAAAAATGAACGTGTCAATGAACTTGATTGATGTCCTGTTTGGACCACCGAGAACGGGTGGGCGTCAGGGTCTAGGATGTGTCAGCCTGCGGGACAGTAGCCTAACAAGAGGTACCGCAGGTGGCCCACGGACAGTAGCCTAACATGAGGTACCGTGGGCGAGATGAGATGGGCCTACCGCAAGATGCGGAATGGCGGAAGGGTATGGCGCTAGGATCGAGTCAATGCCGAAGTCGTGGCATAAGTATGGCGTTATGCGACCGGGAGCCGGACAGAGCCAGATGGGCCAACGTGCCGTAACTCGGACAGCCATTTAGGAAGCTGAAGAGGGGGGACGGTTTTCCTTAAAGGGTGCCCCATTCAGGATAGGCCGGCACGAGGTGGGACGTCCGTAAACGGCCATAGGTCCTTACGTCTAGGTTGATTGGTGTCAAGTCCGTTTGTTGATTGAAGTCGGTTGTTGACTCTTTGTGTAACACTGGCTGTGTCCAGTGAATTGATTGATCGCTAGGTTGCTAGAAGTGAATCGAAATGTGCTTGCCTAGAGATGAACTTGAAAGAATATAATGAAATGCACTGATTGATTGTAGTGGCTAGTCAGTCCTGACTCCCGCCTAGAGTAGTATAGAGTGATGTGCGGGCAGGCTGGTCTAGAGCCACTTCACTGAGTAATTCGTTGCTCATTCCCTCCCTTTCCATTTTCCTGTTCGCAGGACTGTAAGTAGAAGAATGTGGATACGGGTGGATAGAATTTCAAGAAGGTTATGCGTCCGCGTCTCTTGGGACCAGTAGTATGGGCACGCAGGGTTGTCTAATTGAGTAGACACGTGCCCGTAACTCCCTGTCAGTAACTCCGGTCGGACGCCGGGGGACAGGGATGTTACATTAACGTTGCCACAAAAACTGTGTTCTTAACACAAATGACTAAGGGGAGAGGTTCTAAGGTTTTGTATTTGATCTTAGGAAGTGTGAGGCTAGAGCAACAAGCCATAAAGGTCTTGATCTTGTTGAAATTCTGTTTAGAGAGATACTTGTAAATTTGTTTTAAAATAATACTAGTAAATACACATATCTTTGTAGAGATATTCTCTGGTCTGTTTTCTGTTATAGTTCTTGCATTTACATATTAAGCTTTAATCCTGCGGTGGCTGAATAGTGTTTGGTGGTAAACACTCTCCAGATGCCTCTTATGCTGGTTTTGTACATTTTCTCTTATGATTTTATATTTATTTATCTTTTGTTTAGTTTTAGCATTCATCTAAGGTTGTCATCATGAAAATAACATTCTTCTAATGAATGAAAAATTTATTCACCGAAAACCGTTACGTCGAATGGCCGAGCTATTTGAATAAGGATGATCCGCTTATCGTCTCTTGGTTTCGTTAGACTTTCCTTCATACCCAGTTTGTTTTTCTGAATTATGTGATAACGAACTGGCTTCTTTATTTTGCAACACTGAAGCTTCATTAACACCATTTTGGTTAGATGTGTTTGTTGTTAAAACATCTCTAATCACACTCGATTGTTTTATTCTTTAAATAAAAAATGCTCTAATTCTACTCTATTTTTTATTTTCTTATGAAATATAAATGAAATTATTCTATAAATGAAGTAATGATTTTATTTTTTGTTTATTATTCTATTTATTATTCTAATTAAATAGAATAGGAAAAATAAATTTCACTTAACTATGGAATTATTCTATTTTGAAATTAAAAATAGAGTAATATATTAGAAATGTTTTTAAGAAGATTGTTAGTTTGCCTTGGTTTTCTGACGGTAAGCAAAATCTTTAATGATCTTAGACTGAAAAGGTTCAGGTTCACCGGAATTCAAACTTTTTTCCAATAATAACTATTAGTTCTGGACATATCGTCTGAAACCCGAAAACCAATCCGGAATTAAACCGAAAAAATGGAGACCGAATTCGGACAGAAAATTATAAAAACCCAAACAGTTTCTATTTTTTCTAAATCCGAAAAACCGAAACCGAACCGGAACGAAAACCAAACGGGTAGCCGAATATTTTGAATATAAAAATATTAATTATTTTAATTTATATATAATATAATTATAAATAAAAATATCCTGAAAAACCCGAACTACCCGAATATTTTTTTCGATTTTTCTGGGTTTAACTCGGGTTTTTGGGATTTTTTCTGTTTTTGGACTTTAAACCCGAACTAAATCCGGATTATTTATATTTTGGTTCCACTTCAGGTTTTATAAAAAAAATAGAAACCCGACCTGAATCAGATATTATCTGAACCGAACCGATCCAAAAAATGTCTTGTTCCTAAACGATTCCTAAATACCCCAATCAGAATAACCCAAAAACCGAATAAATCAAACTGACTCGAACTGAAAAACTGAATGCCCAGCACTAATAAGTAATAACTATCTTAATCTAAATATGATTAGAAAATTCAAATTTGGTAAAAATATCAATATAACTCATAACTGAATAAGAATTTTGAACACTTAGTGCAATTTTTTTTATTATTGATTATTCTATTCTGGTCCGGTCGTAGCACCTCGTATTTGAATAATATAATAATATTTTGATTTAAATTAAAAAGATTATGATACTTTTTCAGTTAATGCGATTTTAATATTGTGTCGGGAGGAAATTAAAGCACCTGATTATGGGGAAGAAAAGTAATGAGGAAAAAAATAGAACTATCTGTCGTGTGGTTCCTAGAAAAAGAGGGTATTTAAAAGCCTAAACCGTTCGTAGTTCACAGGCTATATATACCTACCCAACTAAAAAACAAAAGATGTGTGATTGATTTTAATTTTGCTTTATCGCAAAAAGTTTCCCACGTTGTAGGACAATTGCTAGCACTTTCCTAAGGTTTTTGACCCTACCCAACACCGGGCCTAGGTAGGGACGGGCACAAATCAGATATCCATGGTTTCAAAGGTATTCTTGATCCGTTTTATTTCGTCCAAATAATAAATTATCCGATCTGATTCGATCCGTAGCCATCTGGATATCTGGTGTCCTGGATATCCGGAAAATTTTAGGTTTTTGGCCAGATATCTGATTTGATTCGTTAATATAAATAAAATATTAGAAAATAAAAAAATAAAAAAATAAAAAATATTATAAGATATAATATTTTATTAAAAAATAAAATTTATTTAGTTTTTAAATTTCTAATAAATAATGTAGTAAATTTAGTAAAAAATACTGTAAAACTTATATAAAATATAATATTTATATAACTTATATATATAATTCTTTCAATATATGTGTATATATTCATATAACGGATCAGATCAGATTTCGTTTCTAAAAATATTACTATTTGTGATTTGATTTGTTTCTTACGGATATTGCATATTAGTATTTGCTTTGTTTCGTAGAGTTACAAATATCCAGATTTTTCGGGTTCGAATCGAAATGGATAACGAATCGAATCAAAATTTACGGATATTTTGTCCAGCCCTAGACCTAGGTTCGCAAGTCAAACGAGGCTTGGGCATTTGGGTGCCCGTTCGGGTATGGGTCGGTTCCTTCGGATATCGGGTTTTTTCGGTTTTGAAATTAGGCCCCGTTCGGATATTATAAAATTTTGGATCGGATTCGAGTAGGGTCCTCCCGGATCCAGATAAGTTCGGTTCTCATGCATTGGAATCTGAAAAATAACCAAATAACCAAAGTATCTAAAACGGGTTCGAATATTTATACCCAAAGTATCCAATTCAGTTCAAATTTTTGTATCCAAATTACACAAAAATAACCAAAAATGTAATGCTACACGGATATTTTAGGTAAAATTTTATCCAAACTATCATATTTTATCCAAAAATACTCAAAAATACTGAAAATAACTACTATAGTTAACTTATAATATTAATTTAAAGTATTAAAATAATTATAAATATAATTATAACATATATTTTTAGACATACATCTACATTTCGGATATCTTCGGATACTCGTTCGGTTCTCGGTTCGGATCGAATTCGAGACCGGTTCTTTGGATATAGAAATTCAGAACCCTTTGGAATCCTTATTTTCAGATCGGTTTCGAATCCTGATATTTTGCCCAGGCCTAATTCTCTCTGTAAACATCTAATTTTGGTTTTTTTTTTTGTCATTTCACCAATTCTAGAATTCTGAGTGAAAAAGGTTACAACAGAAGGAGAAATTTAGTTATAGCTTACATATCATGCAGATATATAATTTCTATATTTTTCAGAAAAATGAATTGTTTTATAAGAAATACAAAAAATAATGCAAAAAAATAGCAATTTTTATACTGTAACAAATAGGGGCCCATGTTTAGTGTTTGGAGAGATCATAGGCTCATATTATTTGCCAAAATTTTAAGATAGACAAGAAAAGCTAATGTTGATTATGTCGAGTGGCGACATTACACGAAACAGATTGGCATATAAAGTTTCTGATACTCGTTTTTCATGTTGTCCTGTTAAAATTATTTAAGGAAAATTATATTATTTTTATTTGTGTAAATCAGTTTTTCCTTTCTAGAATCACATGAGAAAGAGAAAATCATTAATTCGTAATGTTTTACCCATAATTCATGGCTATTTATATCAGACTTATTAATCACCAATATGGATTATATAAATTTAAATCCGAATAACAGTACTTAAGTCAATACTGACATAAACTGTATTACTATAAATCTTTGTCATAGTTATTTTAGTCTAATGATCACGAGAACGATTTAGAATACAGTAGTTGCCTTTTAATTTAATGGATAAGTTTCTGGAAAATGTCTCTAATATGTTATTTAGTATTGGACTCATCATTCATTATTGTTTGGCAATATATGTGGGGTACTAAATCCCAAGAAAAATCAGGACTTTCTAGATAACCATTTTTCTTATTTTGTAGTGGAATGGACCAGCATAATTTAATCTGGTCGTTTTAGAAAAGGCCAACTGAAAACAGACCCTAGTTAATGTTTTAGCATTTAATGTAATATGTTTTTCTTACAAATCAGATTTATATAATAAGAATGCTTAACCTCTTTGGTTCAGTTCATCACTCTTATTCCAGCTGGAGACCCATATCAGGGGTGTACAAAAAATCGAACAAAAAAATCTAACCGAACCAACCCGAAAAAATATTCAATATAAATATTTGAATGGGTATTATTTTACGGTACTATAGATTTTGGATGTAAATTCAAACAAATATCCAAAAATATATATCAAAGCCGAACACAATCACAAAATAAGTATTCAAAATATTCAAAATCTCAATGAGTATCTCAAATAAGTATTTTTTACATGAATAATTAATTCAAATAGTAAGTTTAATGTATATTTTGATATTTGGTTAAATATTAAAATTTTCATGTTTTGACAATTACATTTGAAATTTAAGCATAAATAAGTTTGTTTGTAAATTTTAAACAATATAATTTATTTAAAAAGTAAATAATGTTTTTACATTTATAGGATTGTAAGTTAATAGATTAACTTGCTTTTGTTTCTTTTATCTTAACAACCACTTTTGAATCATGCCACCAAAATTTTCATTATTAAAAATTGTCTAGTCTTCCCAAGTTTGTATACTCAAGTTTACTTTCAAGGCATAAAAATTATTTGGATAATCAAAATCTGAATTAGAATCTAACCCAAATTTAAAACAGGTTCACTCAAGTTTGGAATGTGTTATTATATTTAAACCAAACGAAAATAAATCCAAACTAAATCTAAACCGAACAATAAAAATATATGAATGTGCCTAAATATCATGTCCCAATTAGACATCCAAACGCTTATACCTATCTATATAGAGTCAAAAATGAGGCTTTTTTTATAAAAGCAAATCTAAACAGACTGTAATGTTATGGTATAGACATTATATGACTGATTGTATATAATGTTTTGTAGACAATCATAGTCGGCATAGTTTTGAAACCCGACCCAGATCCGCGGTCAAACCGGTAAACTCGGTGACCCGGTATGTAATCCGGTTTGGATTTTAAGAAAAAAATCTATTATTTAAAAATCCAATAAAACCCAAAAATCCGTTAAAACCAAGAATACAGCTGTCGATTGGACCACTGGTTACACTAATACGTAACTTTTTATTTTATTTTTATTTTTAGTCACATTATCAAATCTGGTTTGTATTAAAATTAAGCAGTTAGTTTTTTATTAAGATCATATGCTTATGTGGATTATGAATCTACTAACAAAACTAGTTGCTGTGATTTAGCATTAATTTATTCTTGTTGTGGATAATCCTTACAATTTTATGTTTTACTTTTGACTTATTTTGAATTTACATTTTAATTTACTATCGATATTTAAATACTTAAAGATTTTAAGTCTGGATATATTTTTATTACATGTCATAACTCTTAACTTGTTATAAAAATTGTTAACTAGTCTAGTTTTCTGATATTTTTTATGTGAAACAAAAATAAAAATTAAAAAGTTCTGATTTTTATTAACTCGTGATTTGCCCTCAATCGATCCAATAGGGATCCGGTAGATTGTTCGATTTACAGTCTGATTCGGATTTCAAAACACTCTGGTAATCGGCCATCCTAAAAGAAGAAATGTTTGCACATTTTGGTCCAACTCACAAAATCTATACCAATTCTGGTTCATATTTTATTATCCTCAAAACATCAAAACCTGAATTAGTCAAATTAGATTTAGATGAATTATTGACCTTAAATCACCGGTTTAGTCAAACCTATTGGAAGGCTTATGGCCCACAAGAAAATGTTGAAAATAACTAACCATTTTGGGCCCTACATCAGTCTTAGCATGTGACAACTTAACCGACTTATACAACATTAACGACCCCACTTGCTGCACTAGGAAGACAGCGAGTGGCAAACTTAATATTGTTGCCGATTCGAGACAGCAGGTGGCAAACGTTCTATTCACGATTTTCCTGTCCTTTTCGATAGATACATAGTTTTAGGTATGCAAGTATGGTTTCTACTGCCAAATACCATGCTGTTGAATACTAAAACCAGTAACCTAGCTTAATGATCTAATCAAATAATAAATAAGGAGCCAAAAGTTTCGTTTATTAAATTGTTTAAGCTGTTTGTTAAAGAAGAAATATAAAGAACAACGAACTCATCGTCAATTACTATCTCTCTCTCTCTCACTCGAAGTCTCTTCTTTTTTTCTTCTTTCCTTTGCTCAGTGGCGGAACTAGTGCTTTGTGAGGGTGGTCAAGTGACCCATGTTAATTTATACATAAAAAACATTTTACTTGTATTTTTTCGAAAAATAACTGAAAAATGTTAGAAATTAAGCATATTGACCCATATAATTTATGTTTGTTATGTAACTGACCCTGTTGATATGATTACCTGGCTCCGTCATTACCTTTGCTCCTTATATAGACCCTTTGCTCTCCAGCTTCTTCCTTCTTTCACAATTGTTCCGGGCCCATATTTAACACATGCGATACCAAATTTTCCGATGATTATTGTAACATTCCAGTTTGTGGTATATATAAAGATTTAATAGAACTGATTTGGTTATCTATCCTTTTTATTTGCTATCTATGTTTCCAAAGTGCGTTTATCTTTTTAGTCACACATTTAGAGAAATTTTTAGAGTTAAATGTGTTTGAATTGGAGTTGTGGAAGGATTATTGGCCTATCATGAAATGATTCGCGATATCGTGTAAGAGAGGTCAAAGCACGAGAAAAAATCATGTGGTGATTGTAAGATCAGTAAACAAGTCTTCCGAACCTCCTAAAAATTAATGCACCGCTCGTCGCACGAAATGAGACCATGGACCGAGAGAACAGGCATAGGAGGCCCATTAGTCGTGGACGGTCGAAGTATTACAAATGGTAACATACCTGAATCTAGACTTCTAATAAACTATGATTATGATTTTTAGTTTAGTCGATTTCATTTGAAGTATATTATCCTTAACTTTTAAACAAACTTCAGGAAAAATATAATCTATCGGATTATTTTTTAGATCTGAAAATCTGTATTTTTAGAGAGGTATAACTTTAAATTTGAAAAAATCAAAAATAGAATTTAGAAGATGAAATAATAGAAAAGTAAACACATAGAGATTGAATTTATAACTTATTTGAATATAAACACAAAATACATATTTAAAATATATAGATCTAACTCTTACATTTTGTAGAGGGAGATGAAAACCGTGAATGATAATACCTATATCAAATAATATTTTTGAAAAGATATGAGAAAAAGATTAAGAAATTAAATCAATTTTTTTTTTCAAATTTAACGAAATTAGAGAGAAATGAGCGAGTTTTATAGAGAAGAGAAAAATTTTTAGAAAGAAGGAAAAGAGTTTTAGAAATTTGTGCAGTTATTTTAGAGAGAGTATGTAAATTTTCTTTATATAGAAAGACAAAAATTATAAGTAGATTAAAATTTACAGCATAATAGACTTATTTTAAAGTCTACTAAACTTGAAATTGTGGAATAGAGTTTTGTTGGAAGTCTACTTAGTAAATCTTTTTAAAAGTATACTGCGATAATTTCATTATTAATTTTACTCTTTAACGTTTAATAATTTTAATATATAATACCACAATTTTTAAATATTAGTTTGAAGATTATTATTTTAATTTATTCATAGAAAAACTAAAATTAATTTAAAATTATTTCAATTTTTTAATCTCAAATTTTAGTAAACTACAAAAGAAGTCTGCTACTTCCTTCATTCACAAAAAAGAAGTCTGCTACTTCCTAAAATCAATGACTTCATTTAAATTCTACTAAACAATAAATCACCCAAATGATAACCAAAACTTTTAACTGATCAATGTATCAAATATGTAAATCTTGTAAATTTTACGCAGATCAACATTTATATGTAAATTTAAGTTAATAAAACAAAAAAATATCTAAACGTAAAATCTGGGCCTAAAAATATATACCTCTTTGAACCAGTTGCTATTAAACCATATGCATTGTACAAACATGGTTAAAAACTAATTTATATTCATTCAAATTTTTCAATTGTATTAAATTCTTATTTATATACATCATATATTTATGATTTATAATAAATTTCAAACAGATTATTTCTTATATTTTTAAAATAAAATTACTGTATCAAATAGTTGATTTAGGAAACTTTTTTGAGAATTCTCAAACTAGTAGACTTCTTTATTAAATCTAGATTTTGAAATGATAGAACAGTAAAATAACTTTCTAGTTTTTTTGTTTGGTTACAAGGGATAAAGGATAATTTTGCTATCTATTTATGTTTGATTAAATATAAAATATACTTTTACATTTATATTAAAATTTTAGGTCATATTTAACAAAACCCCAAACTTTAATTCACTGGTTCTTTTTCGACTCTACAATTTGCACAATGTTCCAATATAAATATATATGTGAATAGTAATAGTTGAAGTCTTTTTAACAATTTGCAAGATTGTAAGTTTGTTCCACAATTTTATGGTTATAAATATGCACATTTATTATTGCAATTTCAAATATATTTAATTCACATATTAATTGTTGTATTTATTACTTCCTCAGTTTCATTATAAGTGTCACTTTGACATTTTTCACAGAGATTAAGAAAATTGTATAATACACTAATATATCTCTATGTAATGTATGATTAATTAAATGAAAAAAGATTTAAATAAAAATCTATTGATTATTCAAAAAGGCAGAAAATAGATTTGATGTACAAAATTACATTGGAATTATAGAATGACAATTATTTTAAAACAAAATAAAAAATGTAAAGTGATATTTATTACTAAACAGAGAGTATATATAATGAATAATATTGATGTTGTAAAAAAGTACGAAGAAGATTTGTTACTCGAAGAACGTAAAAGAAATTATGTTTATTGCATATTGAATATGATTATTACTAATTCTAAAATCCGTACGGACTAGAAAATTGTTTAATTGCAAAGAAGGAAGCAGATCACAAATATGATAATAGTCAGAATATCTACTTATGTTCATGGATGAATGTAAACAATAATAAAGGAGTGGCCTTTTATTAAACCTAGGCAGACCATTTTTAAAAACGGGAGAGTTGCAGTCCAAAACACTAAACAGTTCTTTCTCTAAAAACAAGTTACGTCGAAAATAGTATGAACATAAAGAAGAATTTGTAGAACTAATAAAAAGAAAAAAAAACGAAAGTTTTTAGTTCATTTTTTTTTCTTCTAAATGATATCTATCAAGTTTTTAGTTTGTACTATATTATGGTAGATAGGAGTATAACGTTAATCAAATTAGCACCAATCAATAAGGAATCATGAAAGACACATTCGAACGGGCTCAAATCGACGCATAAACAAAAAAGTTTGGAGTCAATTAATAAAAACAAATTTGGCGGAAAGGTTTCGGAATTTATACTTGGGATTGTTATACTTGCGATCGAAAATAAAAGTTTAGTCAAAGAATTACCAAACAAAAACTATATTCGTGTACGAATGTATTTTTATTTTCTTCTCTATAAGCTATGATATTTTTCTATGGGCTAAGGACCCTCAGAACACCCTTATCGCAGGTTTCCCATTTGGAATTTTTCATTTTTTTTTTGTCCAATTAAAAAATAATAATAATAGCGGGCCACCACATATCAGTGGGATCCAACAGCTCAAAAACCAGCACAAAACATTTCCTCATCAGAACACTTCTTCAGTTTTTTTCTTTGGTTCCCACATTTTGTGGTCCCCCTCCGCCAAGAACCCTGCAATGAGTGTGCTCTTAGTAACTTTAGTGACATATTCTCATTCCTATTATAGAAAAATAGTCTTTAATTTGTCTTCATACATTTATCTCTCTTTATCTTCTTAGATATTATATAGTTCAGTTTAGTAAAGAATTAACCATTTCGGAATTTTAATGATATTTCCACCGCTTTCTAAAAATTTAAATATGCAATTTGTTTGAAGAATGTCAGGGTTGATCTAGATCAAATGAAAGATGTATACAAATTTAAAATAGATTCGTTGTGCTAAGTTCATATTTATTGTGAAGGTATGTGTAGAGTTTATAATCACATTTTTATAATGTTTTGATATAGCTATTAACATTTTAGCAACAAAAAAATCAAGAGTGGTGATTTAGGGCCCTACTGGTGTAACCGCGGCGGTTGCGGGAGTTTGTAAATACAGGTGGTTGCGGTTTTAAGCGTTTTCTAGAGATTTGTACGACTGATACATCGGTTAGAAATTGTTGCGTTTACGGGACTTTTATGACTGGTAAACTACCAAATGCAACAGTTGTTATATATAAATTAATAATATTTATATTTTATATAATTTTAAAAGTAATAAAATCATAATATTAAATTTTTAAAAAATTATAGAAAATATTTTTGTTTTAAATTTTTATAATAAAAATTAAAATATAATATGTATACATTTTAAAATTTCTATTATATCAATTTAAAATTTTTATTGAATAATTTTAGTTTTATTTTTTATTTTTTTAAAGAAAAAATTTACCCTCCCGCAACCGCCCGCAACTGCAAACGCTAACTGGAACCAGTTTTTGATTTTAAGATGTTCGGAGCGGTTTGAAGCGATTTATAACGTTTTCTGTGATTGTTTCAAAATGCCAACAACCAGTACCAACCACAAAAACTGCATTTGCGGGTGGTAGCGGGAAAACCAGTCAAATCTTTATGGTTGACAACTCAAAGTCTCATGGCGTAAATTAGCTGGAACCCCGGGTTCGATTCTTTTGGTCGATCAACCAAGCTAAACATGGGATAATTTGTAACTCAGGGCTCAGACCGGTCATGTATAGCCTAATAAGATATTGGATTTAATTCTCCTTTTTCAAATTAAGATTTATATTAAATATTTTATGATTTCCAAAATTGTAGGATCTGCTTTACTCAGACTACTGTATGGGCCAACTAGCATAAGATTTGTCCATCCAGCGAGATAAGTTAGAGATTATGTAAATCTAAAAAAGCATATTAACCTACCAGGCAAACACCAAAAAATCAAGAAAGGTGGGTATGTTAGGAAAGTAACCAGGATCAAAACATGAAGGAGAGGGCCACTGTACCGAGGGGACAGGGGAGTGTGAGGAAGGATTAATCAAGTGTCATTACACGAACATGGAAAATCCATCTTGTGTTTGTTTGTGTGTTTCTTGTAGTAAACCAAAGTCAACAAATAACTAGCTAGATTCGGCTTCACCACGTGGAGATGCTATGAATCTAGTGGTTCCTTAGTTAATCGACCATCCAAATGTTTCCAGTCTACTCAATATCTAACGTTTTGTCATTTAGACGACCGATTTTTTTTTATAATGATAATAACTAATATTTCTTATAGATTATATACTAGGAGAAAAAGAAAGTTTATATTCTTAACAAATATAACATTTTTAACATTAATTAAATATAAAACTTAATGATATGGAAATACAAATCTAAAATTAATTTCCGATGAGAATAAATTTACTTAGAAAAAATCTCACTGGCTAAAACTAGTACGGAATTTGCCGATTTTCGGACTCAAAATGATTTATAGTGTGTACTGAACAAAATAAAACTAAAAAGAATATTTCCAATCATAAACTGACAAACATTGCCTATTTACTGTTGATCAAAGCAAATAATATAATTAAAAATTTGTTGACGTTTTGACAGAAGACATGTGAAATAAATGAATTGAAAAAAAAAGGAGTAGTAAAAAAAACGCGATATTTGGTTCATTTGTCCTATATGTGCAAATCAAAATCGGGCAAATTTTTTCTTTTACTCGGAGTAGAGCATAAACCTAAGAAAACGGAATAAAAAAAGGAAGAAGCCATACTATAAATACAAGTTCAAAACTCCTGTTTTTTGAGATAGACTGATAAAAAATACATTGTTGTGTTAGTGTGATCCTGTTTTTTTGGATTGCGCCGGTGTTTTTCTTTCCTGCCTCTCTTTCTTCTTCGTTGCTCTCCATTTCTCTCCTTTGTAATAAGTTGCTAAGCAACATCAGTGTAAACTCTTGAAAATGGTATGTAATTTTAACATTTGTATCAAAAAAAAAAGTTCAAAATCTAAGAAGGAAACTAAAGTATTTTTTAACAAAAAAAAAATTAGGGTATTTTTTAACATTTACACATAAAAAAGAAACTAAGGTATTCGACGTAAGTTAACTACAAGAAATTAGAGTTATTAACTCCGTTTGTTATACTTTTATTATTTAGTCAATTAAATAAATTTTAATCTTTGCTTTTTTTGTCGTTGTAATATCATAAAAATCAGTTTTGTTATTTTACCCTAATAAAATTACTATTTCTGAACATTGCCGTAGTAGTCCGTAGACTAATGATTAGTTTTGAGGATGAGGAAAAAAGAGGAGATATACTTCAAAGAACAGTAGAAGAAGAGAAAATAATTTTGTTATTCTGAAAGAAAAACTATATACTCTGGCCCCTTCAATATTCTGTCAAAATGCCATTTTCTTTCTTTATTTTCTTGCTTGGTCCCATATCTTGATTCTCAAAATGAACACACCATCATTTTTCATGGCCATTTTGTCCTTCAATTAACACACACCAAACACCAAAACATACCTTCTTTCTCTATGTGTATGTGGTATGTCTATATATCACTCCCACCATCAAATGCTGAGAAGGTGTATTTCACACAAGAGTCGTAACTCTCATCAAGTAGAAATTTCCCAAAACCATATTGCGTCTACTCTTCTGCTTCTTGATGTTGGATATCGAATCTGTTTTCCTTCAAAAGAAACAAACCATGAGCATCATTTCTTCCACAAAAACTCAATGTTTACCACTTAAATTCTGTCTCATCTCTTAAGCTTTTTCTTTTTCACGCACCACTCTGTTCCATTTTTTCGGCTTCTTGCTCACCATTGTTGCTTCTTGCATTTAAATCCTTTTGGACCATTCCTCAGAAAAAGAGAAGATAAGCAATTGGGTCAGAGCAAGTTGCCATAAAGGTCCTAACAGAAAACTTTCCCGTGTCATTCATCACAAGCTTCATCACTATTTATAAACTACCACCTTGCCAAGAAAAAGCCTTCACCTGCAAGAAACAGCCTTTCACATAACATTTCTCTTGTCAAAAACATCAAAGATGCCAATCTCTTCTACTAGAAACTTCTTTGGAAGATTCTGCGCTGAAGAATACAATATTGACACCATAAAGCAGAGTAGTTTCCTCTCCGCCGATCTTTTGCCATCTCTTGGAGCCAGAATCAACCAATCTACTAAGCTCCGTAAACATATAATCTCTCCTTTCAATTCAAAATACAGGTAAGTTTCTCCTCTTTGAACTATCTTTTAATGTAAATATTTGTCTAAACAAGATTATGTTCTGTTTTTTCTAATCCTCTGTTTCATTACAGAGCATGGGAGATGTGGCTTGTCCTTCTAGTTATTTACTCAGCTTGGATATGTCCCTTTCAATTTGCCTTCATCACCTACAAAAAAGACGCGATTTTCATCATCGACAACATTGTTAATGGCTTTTTCGCCATTGATATTGTCCTCACTTTCTTTGTTGCCTATCTTGATAGCCACTCTTATCTTCTAGTCGACAATCCCAAGAAAATAGCAATAAGGTGAGAAATAAGCTTAGCTTGAAAACTTTTTTATAAGTGAATCAGATTCTTGAAAATTGTAACATTTTCAGATACCTTTCTACTTGGTTCGCCTTCGATGTGTGTTCGACTGCACCGTTTCAGCCGTTGAGCCTCCTGTTTAACTACAATGGAAGCGAATTAGGCTTCAGAATTCTCAGCATGCTCAGGTTATGGCGGCTCAGACGAGTTAGCTCACTGTTCGCAAGGTTTGTCTCATTGCTTAAAGACCATAGTCTTCCGATCCAACACTTTTGCATGCCCTAAACAAACCTTTAAGTTTAACAATATATTTTTACATTTTTTCTAATATCATGTATATAATATGAAATATCACACAATTTTTTTAAAACTAATTCAATTCCATTAATAATTATTAAAGACAATTCTATGAAGTTAATTATGTAGCAATATTTATTAATATTAGCACCACCATTTTGACTATAACCCATTATAATTTACTAAAATCAGCTAAAAAATCTCACATTTGAAAAATATTTTATTTATATTTTACATTATTTTACCTATATTTTTATATAATTTATTAAAATTTATATGTAAGCATAATTTTAATTTATTTGAAAATAATAATAATAATAATCGTAAAAAACATCAGTATTGTTTATATAATTTTTATTAATAAATATATTATGCTCTCTCGTAGTATATACCTTAACCGATTGCTTGTGTGGCATGTCTTCCGGGCCTACTCTGTCTTCTTAGCATTTGGTCAAGAAAGTGTTTACTCAACTTCTCTTAACTCTTTTACTTCATTTCAGGCTTGAAAAGATATACGTTTCAACTACTTCTGGATACGATGCACAAAACTTATTTCGGTAAGTCTTAAAACAGAGCAAAAAACATTTTTAAATGACTAGAAGGTTTTAGCCTCAAAGCCGTACACCCTTCTATAACGAAGTAAAACTTTCACTTAGAGATAAATTCCTCCCAACAAAACTTGAAAATGTGACCCCTAATAGATGATCTAAGAGTTTTAGTCACTAAACAAATTATTCGTTGGCCTGAGAAAAAAAAAACATTTCATCGTTAATAATAGTAACTTACTTGAATACTTTTGCGATCTCAGGTCACTTTGTTTGCTGTACATTGTGCTGGATGTTTCAACTACCTGATCGCAGATAGATATCCTGAACCAAGAAAGACATGGATTGGAGCTGTGTATCCAGATTTCAAGGAAGCAAGTCTTTGGAATAGATATGTGACTGCCCTTTACTGGTCTATTACAACGTTAACGACCACTGGATATGGAGATTTGCATCCTGAGAATCCAAGAGAAATGCTCTTTGACATTTTCTTCATGATGTTCAACCTCGGCTTGACGGCTTACCTTATTGGAAATATGACCAACCTCGTCGTTCACTGGACTAGCCGAACCAGAAGCTTTGTAAGTCTGATCCTTTGATTTTTATTTAAGCATTTCATTTCAGAACAAAAGGTCGGGTATAGAGAATATGAATTGGGTAATCAGTGCATTAAATATAGTTTAGAAAAAAAACTTTAAGACTAAGTTGATATTTTTTTTTGAGTAGCCAAATAATCTATATTTAAAATAGATCATTTAAATTATTTTGACTAATAGATCATTTCTATTTAGTTAATTAATTCTCTCACACACTTCTATATTTTTCCTCAAAAATAGAAATGGATTTTGAGAGCGAGTATATTTTTGAGTGAAGGAAGTATATAGATAGAAAATAGTATTTTTCTATAGATAGACTAGAAGAAAAATAGCATTTTTATAAATAGATGAAGAAATAGCTTTTTTATTTTAAATGAATACACCCGGAGCAAATTCACCACTATTTTTTAGAAATTCTTTATTTGTGAAAAAATATAAAAATGGACTGTAGACGGTGGTATTACATGGTAATCTTGTTAAATTATATTATGTTTTTAAAAATAAAAATACAAAATAAATAAATAATAATAATCATTAATAAAAACGAAAATAATTCTTTAAAAATAAAATATTTTAGCACTAAACCATAAACTCTAATTCTAAACCTTAAACCCTTGGGTAAATCATAAACACTAAATCTTAAAATCTAATCTTAAACCCTAAACCCTTGGATAATCATAAACACTAAATTTTTAACACTAAAACACTAAACCCTAAACTCTAATCCTAAACCCTAAACCCTTGGGTAAATCATAAACAGTAAACCCTAAACTCTAATCCTAAACCCTAAACCCTTGGGTAAACAATAAAATAAAAATACAAAAAAATAAATAAAAAATAGTAATATTTACAAAAAAAACAAAAAGAAAATCTTAAAAAAAAACACTAAACCCTAGACCCTAATCCTAAACCCTAAACCCTTGGGTAAACCATAAACCCTTTGGATGAATATTAAACATTAAATCAAAAATTAAATACTAAACATTAAATCAAAAATTTTTTGCAATTATTAATTTATTTATTTATATTTATCTTTTTATTTTAAAAACATAATATAATGTTACAATAACTTTTTTTAAAAAAAATCGTTTTTTATAAATATTATTATTTTTTTGTATTTTTATTTTAAAAACATAATATAACTTAACAAGATTTTGTTTTCCTTTTTAAAAGATATCAAATATGAAATAATACTATCCTATTAGTTGGTGAACCTTGAACCCTAGGGAGTGAATCCAAGAATAAGTCATCTTAGATAGTTGTCTCTAGTTTGAATAGGCTGTGGTAGGGTTGGGTAACCTGATCCGAAATGCACATGCATATGTTGATCTCCCTCAAATTAAATGTTCAACCTACTGAAAGTTAAATACACGTTGCAAGCCTTTCAGCAAAAAAAAAAAGAAAAAAAAAAAGAAAAGAAAGTTAAATGCACGAGCAAATATTTGACTTGAACTATAATCATCTTCAATATTAATTAGTTCAAACTAGACAAATACTCATTATTTTTGTTAAACAGAGAGATACGGTGAGAGCTGCTTCAGAGTTTGCTTCAAGAAACCAACTTCCACATGACATACAAGACCAAATGCTCTCACACATTTGCTTAAAGTTCAAAACAGAGGGCCTGAAACAACAAGAAACCTTGAACAATTTGCCAAAAGCAATCCGGTCTAGCATTGCAAACTACCTCTTCCTCCCCATTATTCAAAACATTTACCTTTTTCAAGGAGTTTCTCGCGATTTTCTCTTTCAATTGGTAAAATTTTATTCTCTAACTTTTCATTTGAATTTAATATCATTGTAACCCTAAGAGGTTTCATGAAGTTACCTTTTCTATTCAAGGTTTCAGATATTGATGCTGAGTATTTCCCACCTAAAGAAGATATAATCCTACAGAACGAAGCACCTACCGATCTTTACATTCTGGTCTCAGGAGCTGTGGTGAGCATATTATATCGATTATAAGTTAAAATGTAACTAAATGGTGTTGGAATAAAAATGTACCTTCTAACTTGTGTTTTATTGTTAAAGGACTTTGCATCTTTTGTTGATGGTCATGATCAAATTCAAGGGAAAGCAGTTATTGGAGATACATTTGGAGAGATTGGAGTTTTATGCTATAGACCACAACCTTTCACGGTAAGAACAACAGAGTTATCTCAAATACTACGCATAGGCAGAACATCGCTGATGAGCGCGATGCATGCTCATGCTGAAGATGGACGAGTTATAATGAACAATCTCTTCATGGTACGTTACTAAAACCATATTCTTGAAATTTATGTATTTTTTTGAAACACTTTTTTTTTTTGAAACACACTTGAAATTTATGTATATATTTTAAAAAATAATAATCAAACCATGTTTTGTTGCGAACTTGCAGAAACTTAGAGGACAGCAGTCAATAGGAATAGACGCTACAACTAATGATCAAGAAAACAGAGATTTCCAACGAATGGGATGGGAAGAGTGGATGGATTCAAGAATAGATTGCAAGGGTTCATATGTTTCAAACTCGACTTCGGAAAATGGAGAAAAGGTTCTGATGGATGCAATTCACAAGGGAGATATTGAGATGGTTAAGAAGCTCCTTAAACGAGGGATTAACATAGAGGAACCAAAGGTTCTAACAGAAGCAAAAGGAGGAAACTCAAAAGGGAAACCAAAAAGAAGTAACGATTCAGATCAATGTTGTAGCTCCAGCATCCAAGCTAAAGTAAAAGATAAGAGAGTTACTATTCACATGTTGTCACAAGAGAAGGATCTATCACAACGCCATAACGGGAAGTTGATACTCTTACCTACATCCATTGAAGAGCTTCTAGGTCTTGCAGGTAAGCTCTGAAAATACTCAAAATAAAGGAAAAAAAACTCTCCCTTGTGAAAGAAGTTTCTAACCAAGAAAATTTGGGATTTGTGTAGGTGAAAAGTTTGGAGGATGCAGCTTCACAATGATCACTGATGCAGAGAATGCTGAGATTGATGATTTAGATGTCATTCGGGACGGTGATCATTTGTTTTTTCATCAAATTGAGTTTGAAGGTAGAAACTAAAACTGCCATTCCTTCATATTAGAGCACTGTATATTTGCGGCAATATAATTTTACCCGGTTTAATAAAACAATTCGATTAAAATAAGCATAGTCTCAAAACTGATATTGATTGACACTAAAAATATGTGCGACATCTAAGTTTTAAAAAAAAACAAAAAAAAGTTATGAAAACAAGATAGGTAATGCGTGAATAAATTTCGTACATACATTGTTGTTGTTTGTTGTTCTTCTTTCTGAAACGACAGTACATTAGTTTTGGAAAATGAATTTAAACACAGCAAAGAGTAAACTGCGCTTTCAGTATATGTTTCTCTTGGTGATAAATTGTGATCACGAAGGATATCCTGGGTTCTCACAATATACATATGCGAATCCTTCCTGATCATACACAGCCAGCCATAATATTCAGCCGCTAAAGTTTAAATGGTGAACATATGTATAGACATTCACTTCTAAAATTGATTTAAATTCTATATATTGATCATTTAGTTGTTTGTATCGAGAAAACCAAAGAGATTACGGTTTGGTGTACAAACGTTGCAAATCCCAAGTTAGACACGACATTTTCTTCAAGCAAGCTAAGACGAATGCATAGGGTGCACCTGTGCAAGTCTAGTCGATGTTCACCTCTTTTAACTAGAGCGTATTGAATGCAAGTCATTAATGGGCCTAAAATGCGCCAGTCTTCCAGACATGCTATTAAATTGTCGGGATACATCTGATTAGTAATCTACAACTGCTTTAGGCCACCAACAAAAATTAGAACCTTGGAAAAATCTAAACAAATCTATACTTATGTTACATATTAGTTTGTCTTGATAGATTTTGGTAACTGACGCTCAACGACCCGCATGCCAGCATTGCATACAATTTTGTAAAAGGAAACAACATTTCAAAATGAAAAGTCTATTATTGAAACTCCTCATAATATAACCATCTTGATTTAGTAAGAATAATTATTCCACGTACGAGATGAGAAATTATATATTACACGAACCCGAAGTGCATGTTTGGTAAAAAAAAAACACAGTGCATGCGTCCCACCTACGCAGTATGCAAGTATGAAGCTTAACCTACGCTACGCATCTGATTTTCTCTTATTCCAGTCCCTTCCTGTTATACCTTTGTTTTCCTGCTTTGTCCCCTAAGTTTGTTAAAGATTTTAGCTGTTCTTTTATCAAAAAATAAATCGCTGTTTAAATTGTCATTTTTAACTTGTAACCGTAAATATTTTGTTTCTTACATAAAACTGTAATTTTTATTTTAAAATTTATAAATATAAATAATAATTAAATGTGTAAACTATGAATATTATTATACATTGCTGTATTCAAATATAACATTGTATAAATAACGAAGAGCTGAAAATAAAGTAATATGGATTTGAAAAAACAAGAAAAAACTAATGGCTAATTTATCAAAAACTTATTGTTTTGGAAGTCACATTTATTAAGATTTAGAAAATAATTAAAAGAGGACGAAACAATAAGAAAAATGGCTCTTACAAATTTAGAATGATTACTGTTTCGAAAAATCTGATTGGTAAAAAAAAAACAGTCGTCTAATCCGATAAGCGTTGACAGCACTAAAGCATATCGGGGCGCAAATTCCGTAACTTCATCCAAAAGTATTCTCGACCTATATAAAACCAAACCATTAAACAATCTTTCAAATCACAAATCTCACATATCACAATTCACAAATCACAAAACTCATAGAATCAATCTAATGGCGTCTCAAGAAACCGTAACCGATCAAAGAGAAGGAGCTGAGATCGTCAATGGCGCATCAATGTGCAAGCAGAAAGCAAACGAGATGTTATCGTCCATGAATCTACCAAAAGGACTTCTCCCTCTAGACAACATGACAGAGGTCGGTTACAACAAATCAACCGGTTATATATGGATCAAGATGAACAACAATGTTCAGCACCAGTTTAAAGCCATCGGCAAAAACGTATCGTACGATGCGGAGGTCACTGCGTTCGTTGAGAACCGTCGGATGCGTAGTCTCACAGGAATCAAGAGCAAAGAGCTTTTCATTTGGGTTACGATCACTGAGATTTATATTGATGATCAAGACACCACGAAAATCACCTTTGCTGGTCGCTCGGGATTGTCACGTTCTTTTCCCGTCTCTGCGTTTGAGGAAGAGGAGAAATGATTTGTCTATGGAACTAAAACTTTCCTTCGTGAACTATATATATATATACCTATGTATTGTTTCCCTTCCTTCTATTCAAGAAATATGTATTGTTTATCTGCATCTTTCCGATCAGAATACTTAAAAATATAATGTTATAGAAAGCTGTTTATCAATATAATTATTTTCTATTTTGAAACTTTAATTCATTTTTAAATAATAGAATTAAATTGTGCGGTTTGGTGTTTCAACAAAAAAAAATGTGCCTATTAAGTCTGAATTTATTTTTGAGAATGTAAATCCTATTTATGATGGTCCCTTTTTTCACTCCGGCCGGCCATGGATAGAACCACTGGAAACTCATGCTTTCAGCTTTTGTAAAAAGAAGTGATAATATTACTTTCTCACTTAGATAAGTGATGTTTAAGGTTTTTGCACACTGAATAAGGAATTACTAGTTTCGTTAATTTCATATAAAAAATATCGTTTAAGAATCTTATTTTTATTTTATAAAGAATACCGTTTTGTATTTCCTATATAGATTTTAAATAAAAGTTTAATTATAATTTTTTTATTATACTAATGTATTAATTAGAGAAAGGAAAATTTTTAGCATGTAAATAGATAGAAAATAGAGTTTTAAAGTGATTTTTAATATGTGAACAAAACTCTCAAATTACATTATTTTGAAATTGAAAGAGTATTAAATTTTATATTTGTTTATTGTGTTTTTATATAAACATCATTAATTGAAATTACTTCAACCAGTTAAAATTATACCGCATAATATAAACGATCACAAACAACAAATAAATTTATTTTTGACATAGAAGACATTACTTAGTCTAAAAATATATATTAAACATGTGAAACGCAAAAAGTGATTTAGTTTCATTAACTTAGTTGGTTTTCAGGTGCATGAGATAATTTATTGAAGTAGTCAGGAAAAGTGAAAAAGGAAAGATGTAATAAAACACTTAAAAATAAGTAAGTTCTCTTTTGTACTTCTATAATAAATGATGTTGAATTATTTGGAAAAGATAATAAATGAAGTAGTTATAATTAGTTAAAAAGAAATGAAAAAGATATAAGAAATCACTTAAAAATAGATAAGTATTGTTTTATACCTTGGTTTTAATAGAATATATAAAATAAAGATAAGAATGTAAATATCTTATTCAACTCTGTTAAATTATCTTCTATAAATTTTAGATTTTGGTCAGCATAAGAAGTTATTTCTCTTTGGCAATACATTACTTTTCTTTTCATCATTTTGGCAATACATTAATACAAGTGCAGTTTGGTGTGGTTATATATATACAAGTTTAAATCACATAGATATCCAATACATACCAATTTTCATATAATTTCAATTAACATTTACAAACAATGACAAATGTTTATCTGTTAAAAGTCCTCTTCATAATTTTATCTGTCATTGCGGTGCATCACCTTCCTGTAGCAACCTCCAAACAATGGTGCATAGCAAATTCGAAGGAGACAGACGCAGGACTACTACTAAATATATATTTAGGGTGCGAACATAAATTCGTCGATTGTAGACCAATCTACCCTGGTGGATCTTGTTTCGACCCTGATACTCTCATTAGCCATGCGTCATTTGTGATGAATGCTTTTTCCAACTCCATGATCGCATCAAACACTGGTGTGGTTACAATGGTACTGGCGTAATCACTACCACTGACCCAAGTTATGGTTCATGTGTGTATTATGGATCTTAGATATATATAATTGGGTTTAATTATTGATCCGTAGAAATCTTTGCGGTTCTGTAATATTGACCAATATAATTATGTAATGTTTGCAATATGTGCCCAAAATTAATATAATTTAGTAAACTAATGATAATTTCGTCTTTCTATGTTCCAAAAAAATCTATTCTTAAAACGTACTCTTACGACTCGGATGTTACTGCTTTTGTTGATAACGGTCGGATGCATAGTCTCACATGCATTAAGAGCAAAGAGCTTTTCATTTGATTTTTGTTGATGATCAAGACCCGAAGAAAATCACATTTGCTGGTCCGTCGGGACTGCCGCGTTCTTTTCCCGTAGCTGTTTCCGCCGAAGATAATGATTTGATAACGGTGTACGTTGAACTTTTTATTTTTCTACGTACGTTAGCTGAAATTCATCTCTTGTAATAACGTTTGTAGGATTTCTTCTGTTTTCATATTTAGTCAATCTACAATGATTTAGCGGGTCGAACATCACAAAATTGACTAAAATTATTTTAAAATGTTAGTAATGAAGAGAAAACCTCAACGTTGAACCTATAGTGAAAACAAATTCAATGGTGATCATCCCACATCTCCATGAGATAACTCTTACAACTACTACCGTTGAGAGACCAAGATTCATGATCTAACCATCTTCGTTTCTTCTGTATTATTCGTAACGATTTTTGTTTCTGTTCTTCCTCTTCTTCCTCGAATGAAGATGTCTCAATCTTCTTGAGATTGTGTCTGTATTCAACAACTATTTGTTCAAAAACTTCGACCTCAAACATGTTCATTTTCACCATTGGGTTTATGTGATCCCTCACAAACGCAAAGGCCAACTGGTCTCTCGGGTTAAATGCTTCTAACTCGTTGAACATGAAGCACGAGAATAGGTCGCTTCTTATTCCGTGTTTTCTCAGTATCAACGCACTGTCTGGTACATCTACAAATGTCGACATCAATGCAAATTGTAAATTCGCTGATCACTAAATGTAATATGAAAAATCTGATTTTTTAAGAACAAAGATCCAATAAATGTAAAACTTTGTAGAGAATAATAAAATTATCATCCATATATAAGAAAAGCGAAATATGCTTAGTCCAGCTTCATTTATAAGAAATATATCTTGGATCGACAAAACCATAGAACAACTTGCGTTTTGGGACCCTCACTTCTCCATCTCATATTCTCATTGATGTTGTTATATGGGACCACGTCGTGATTCTTTGATTGCAACTATGATTATATATTTTTATTTCTACAGGAATATATGTGCCAGTTTCCAACATACTAGAACTTAAGCAAGAACACATATTTGTTATCCATTTTAGTGTAAATTTTTGTTGTTGTTATAACCCTATTATATTCCACAGTGTCTATAATGATCTACATAAATATTAATAATTCTCGATTACTAAAATTAAAGATCAAGTTATCCTCATTTTCAAAAGAAAAAATGATCAAGTTATTATCCCTACAACTTGAATCATTGAAACTATGGTTTTCATGATTACCCGTGACTCCATTTTTGAAAAGCCACAAGTAAAAAGAGCATAACCTAACCGACTAAAAGCCAATCTTCATGCATAAGACATGACTCTTTAGTCTTTATTGCCAGGTAATATATTAGAGTACACACCAACATTCTAGACAAAGAAAGGTATCTGAATTTGTAAAGACGATTACCTCAAGATCATTAACACACTAAGAGTAATATAACTTATATTTCATACATAAATCAACATTAGACCAAAATTATATATATATATATATATTAATCATCAAAATATATATATGTGAAAGAAAATCACTGACTTTTTTTAAAAATCACTGGTTTGAAAGATAATATTTCATTTAAATATGATTTTCTATTTGAAAAGTTAATTAGTAAAAGAAGTCACTGGGTTTTAATGAAAAGCAACTTAATAAATTACAAAGTTAAAGTCTAAAATCATACCAACATTAAATTGAAAAGTAATTATTAGCATAAGCTTGCACAATTGAGTCCACTTTCTAATTATTTATGCAAATATATATATATATATATGTACGAAATTAATAGTTCGTACTTTGAGATTACTCTATTAGTTTTATCGTTGGATAGAACCTTACCTAACCTTCCTAAATACATGTAATGACAACTAATATCTCATTTATTTTACATTAAAGAGGTTTTAAAGCTTGTTCGTTATGTATACTAGTGAAGAATTATTACCTGTGGGATATGGCATTTTATGAGAACTCCAAGGCTTCAAGCCATGCTCACAATAAGTCTCCATCTGCATCCTTAGCCCATCGACATCTCCCCATTTCTTCCACCTCGCAGTAGCCATAGCCTCCTCCATCGTATTTACAAAAACGGATGCTTAGATATAGCCATATCAACATCAGGCACTACCAACATAGAATGAATTAGAAGTAGCGGATCGATCATGAGCTGGATTTTCGCGTCAATCCATATACTAAACTTTGAGTTTGGAAACAATCTATGTATAAGATACTTTGGTATAACCCCGTTCATAGCCGGATTGATGTATAGATTGTCGGACTTTGAGATTTTGATGATTCTCCATACGCCGACTCTGTAATCTCTTGGATTGTTTTCAGGGATGACATTGTGGTGGAAGAGAGTTCAGTGTTTTGTCGTCAATGAACATGTAGAAACAAACGGTTTCAAGGGTTTTAACTCCAAGTCCGACTGGTTGTCTGATTTTGTCATGGTCGTTAAAAATGGCTGATGCAACTACGAGTCCACATTTCTCCATCTCAGCTCTATCTACCAAAACATAGAAAAATAGTTAAATAAAAAAACATAAATTATAGATAAAATTAAATCTAATAATAAACAAGAGATGTTATTGAGCTAATCACAATCTCTATTAACCCTTTAAGATCTCAAATGTGACAATAAATACGGATATGATTTTAAAATTTAAAATGCATGCTTAAAATTGTTATATATAATAATAATACAAACATGAAACAACCATAACTGTTTTTTTCTGCACCACAAAAAAAAACTCATAAACCGGTGCTGGTTCAACCGGTTAATCAATATATGGTTTGCTTAGAAGGATGATATCTCACCGGAGTCGCTGACCGGAAAATCTCTGAAGAAACCACACGGAACTTCGACGTCATTGTCCGAATGATTGAAATAAGAAAATCTCTTCTGGGTACTGAAGTTTCCACCGAACGTTTCGCTTTTACCATTAATGTATCTCAACTTCTCCGACGATGATGCGTCGCTGCATATACTCTGTATCTCATTCAACACTGTCCAGTAATCTGATTCACATAAAAAAACAAACACAATGTCCTAATCGTTACTCGTTAAAAACATTAAATACCCATCTTAAAAGCAAACAAACTGGCAGTTTTATGATTTTTTTTTTTATTTTTTTGGTTTAGAGTTAATCACCTGAGAAGAAAACAGGGGAAGAGCAAGAAGATCTGTGGGTGGGAAGAGCGTATTTGTGTTCACCGTAAGAAGAAGGATATGAGAAGATATTTGTTTGGATCGGATCGAAAGGTGAATATCGAAAGACGCATTGGTTTCTTGAGAGAGACACGTAGAGGAAGAGAGAAAGTGTTGTGAATAAGTAGAGAAGTGAGAAACAGAGGAGCTTTGATCGGACGTATAGAGGCGGAGATGCGGTGATTCTGATGAATTTTCCCATCGGAAGGAAAGATTTATGGTTTATTCTTCATTCTTGGTAAATTTGTTTCTTGAGAATTAGTGTTGATGGTGGAGGTGGATGAAAGGGGAGGAGGATCTTTCATTTAAGTTTGTGCTGATGAAATCAACTGATAGTTAGAAACTTCAGCAGCTTTTTATGGTGAAGCGTTACTCGAATTAAATCCTATTTTATTATTTATTTAAAACGAAAATCTTTTAATAAATAAATCAAAATCCTTGTTTCTATATTTTCCATAGGATTTCTATAAATTATGATTTAAATTTTGGGAAGAAGAGACTACTAAAGCAAAAATGGAAAGATGAGATTTTCAAATTAGTTATTATATTTAATAGTTTTATTAATATATTCTATAAAAACTTAAATAATTTTTAGAAATAAATTTTCTTTTATCGTAATTTTACAATCTTTAATAATTATTAGTTAATTACCCACAACTATTTTATTTTATTAGATTATATTCTAATCAAACTTACTATTATTCTCTAAACGGATTATTGTCTAACCAATTTAAACAATAAAATTAGATAAATTTATTTAAAATATGACATACAAATTTTAAATGTTATATATACTAGTGTATCTATTCTATTAAAATTGAAATAATTATAATTTGTGCCATTGAATTAATAATTATTGATTAATTAACCACAACACTTTTATTTTATTAGATTATTCTTTAATTAAACTTATAATTATTCTCTAATCAGATTATTCTCTAACCAATTTTAGAAATAAAATTAAATAAATAGAAATTATTTTTGCAGGTGTACATACTACAAAAACATTCCAATCAATAACAAATCAATTAGATTAACATTATTTTATTTATATTTCATAAATAATGGTTATATCATTTATTGAAGTAACATAATAATTAAATAATAGACATTACATATATATATATACACTATACATTGAAAACAACTACATTGTACAGTAAATATAATAACAAAAATAATAATGAAAGATGTTCAAAATATATATTAACTGAAGAAAAATGGTTAATAAACAACATATTTAAACTGATTATAATATCAACCAAATTATTAACAAGATAAATTGCACAAAAACTTATAATAAAGTTAATTAAGCTATATAGAAAAAGTAAATTGATTAAGACATATTTATAGTTCCTAGTTATTTTATATCTATCAGTTTCTCTATCAAAATTTTGTAGAGACGTGGTAATTTCAAAAATTGCAAATCAATGAATTTTAAAATTTGGATTAAAAAAGTGCCAAATTATGAAATTATAACAGTATAAACATTATATTATTGGTTTTATATTCACAATAATACCTCTAATTTTTCTTAAAATTTCAATATATTTTGATAATATTTAGTAAAATTATTTCGAAAAATCACATATAAGTTATATGAAACATAAAAATATAAACCAAGTAATATAATAAAACAATATGAAATTCAAATTTCTCAAATTTTATAAATGTATAACGGTAAAATCAAATATATTTATTTATTTTAAAAATAAAAACATTCAAAAATAGAAAAAAAATCCAAAAAATGAAATTTTTTGTAAATTAATATCTCTATAAATTAATAAAATTTCAAAGTTCCAACATTATTAATTTATAGAGGTTTTACTGTACAATCATTTCATTTCATATGCCGACCATCTAACATTTTTAAACTACAAGATTAACTTGTAATAGTTTTATATCTTCAATAAAATTGAAGGAAAAAAATTTGACCAAAAAAGAACAATATTGATAAAAAGATAAAATATGAAGTGTATCTAGGACGAAGACCCTAATGTTTTAGATTTTATTAAAATGATTGATACATTAACTAAATTTCTTCACACGGATACACATCTAAACAACACTAATGTAATTCTAATTACGTGAATTATATGTTTAACATAACAATATATTTCAACTAACATTTCTTATGTAGCTAACATTATAACATAAATTTTTATCGTCAGAATAGTGGACCAGATCAAAATCTGATAACTCAATTAAAAACTGATATGTTCTATATCATAAGCTATACATGCTGCCTCTTATATATTCGATAATTTTTACTTTTAATGAAAAATGACTAAAGTATATACAGTTAGCATATCATAAATATAACTAGAAAACATGATTCATTATTCTACAAAAGAATTATTTTCTTTTTAGAAACAGTCCTTCAGTTATTTCGATGTAATGATATTCAGCTTTTTAGAAACAGTCTAAGGTAACGTATGTTTTGTAGGCTTAAGAAAACGTAACTTTCGTAAATGCAAAAGCCTTTGAACGTATGTCATAATCACACAATATAATGAAGATTAGAAAAATGGAACGGAGCTCCTCCTATGGAAGTTACACAAAACCATGAACCGTATCAATAAAGAAGGTTAAAGAAATTACGCAAAATATCCCACGATCAGTTTCGGTCTTTTGGATAAATCACTCTTCTTATTTATAACCAATGCAAAGCCTTCAAATATTTTAACTTATAAGAACAATACAGAACAATGGCTTCTCTTTGGTTTAAGTTGTTCTCCCTAGGTCTAATATGCCTCAGTTGTATTGCTCAACCAACTCGTGTACGTTAATTATATAACAAGTACGTGGTATACATAAAGCTTGTTAAATTTCTCATATTAAAAGTGTTAAATTGTATTGCAGAGTCAAGAAACTGAATTCGAATGCGTCTCTATGTACAAACAACCTGCGTTACAACACCCTCTAATGAAGAATCACCAAATACAGGTATTTTCCATTAAACACACTACATCAGGCTTTATAAAACAAATTTGTTGGAATATACTTAATTTTTAACGTTTTTGATTGTAGACTAGACCAAGTCGAGAGCTTTTATCAATGCTCTCTACTGCTAATGATGACACAGTCACAAAGATTGTCTCGAGGGGATCAGAAGATTAATGTCCTGAAGGACAAGTACCGATTCATAAACTAAAAACAAACTTGACCAAATCTTTTCCATCCCCAAAAATTTTACTAAAGAAGGTAATGGCTCTTGCATTTGGCCTTTTTAGTATTAATTAACTTTGACGGCTATATATATTGGATGCCAAATTTGAATATCTAATGTATCTTTTGAGTTTTCTTTGTCAAAGAAGGTTTTTATGGAGTTTGACTTACATCTTCAGCTGATTTTGTTTTCGTTTTTATGTAGTATTTTATAAATTGTATTTTAATAAAAACAATTTTGGAAATTGTGTTCTTTAAAAATCCGAACCAAGTTATATATATTGACAAATAAATGCAAACAGAATTATGAATACTTTTAAACTTGAAACAATCTGATTTTTTAAATTTCATTAATCGGTCTTAGTTTTCAGTTGTTCTTTCAAAGGAAAAAAAACTGATCACTTAAGTTTTTTTTTGAAAATAATAATCCCTCTGTTTCAAAAAAATTAAGTTTTAAAATTTTTACACATATTAAGAAAATATATTAAATTTTAATTATTAATGCATTATTTTTGTAATTAACTATTTTCTGTAACTTTTGTCAATAGAATTTCAATAAACATGATTATATTTTTGAAGTTTACAATTTATCATTAAATAATGCATTGAAAATGTAAAAATGTAACTCTTCGAAATATTTGTTTTAAAAACACTGATCTTTTCGAAAAAATGAAGTAATAAACAATTTTCAGTTCTATTTACACATGTCTTAATCTTGTGATCAATAAATAATACTCCATCTTTTCCAAAAAGATCCACGTTTTAGAAGAAATATTTTTCAAAAATATACATTATTATATTTTCAATGCATTATTTAGTGGTAAATTGTAAACTTCAAGAAAATAATTATGTAGATTGAAATTCTATTGGTTTAAAATTATAGAAAATAGTTAATTGCAAAAATAATGTATCAATAATCACTATTTAACATGTTTTTATAATATGTGTGAAAATTTTAAAACTTACATCATTTTGAAAAAGAGGGAGTACTAAATTTTTATTACTGTTTTTGTTAACTACGGCCACAATTTTGTTTTTCTGTTTCCGGCCATAGTTAATAATAAAAATTGTATGATTATTTAAATATACTTAAATAATATTTTAACATGGGTTTTGATTGAAATCTGTAGTATAGAACATGATTCAGTATGGAAGTTATTTTCTCCTGAGTAGCCCAATGATCTTTCGTTTTAGTGGGTGTTCTTATATAATTGGAAGATATCTTGATAATCGGATTTATCCTTCTCAAGCAATCTGATATGGTTATTTCAGTGTCCATGAATGGATTTTGCATACTTGATTGATATATGTAAATAAAGCAGAAAAGGCTGAGAGCTTTCTTTGTTTTTGAAAATTCTCAAACTAAGTTTATGAGCTTGCTAATCTGATCTGGTTATTTCTGTGACCTTAAAATGAATTTTGCATAGCTTTCTATGTTTTTGAAACTTTAGTTTATTACTTGCTAAGCTTTAGTCTCTAAATTTTATCTTGTGTGTGTGTGTGCTAAATCTAGTTACCATCCTGTTCGGTTGTGTTTTCTCGCGGAAATGGCTCAACCATATGGGATCCTGAAGGGAAAAAATACATCGACTTTCTTGCTGCTTACTCCGCTGTTAATCAGGTTCATGACTCCACAACTTCACTCCTTCTCAGCTTCACTTAAAAGATACAACATTAGGTGCACAAGTCTCTTACTTGTTGGATTCTTCGTTTGTATTTTGAAAACAGGGACATTGCCACCCTAAGATCATCAAGGCGTTGCAAGAACAAGTGGAGAAGCTCACTTTAAGTTCAAGGGCCTTCTATAACGATAAGTTCCCGGTCTTTGCAGAGCGTCTCACTAACATGTTCGGTTACGAGATGGTGCTTCCTATGAACACCGGCGCTGAAGGTGACGAAACCGCTTTGAAGATTGCAAGAAAATGGGGTCACGAGAAGAAAAACATTCCCAAAGATGAAGTATACAGTATTTATAGGTTCTGTTTCATAAGAATCCTTCTTGTTTGCATCAGACATATTGAAATTATTTGGAGAAATGTTTTTTGTTTACAGGCTATAATCGTCTCTTGTTGTGGTTGCTTTCATGGTCGTACCTTAGCAGTTATCTCCATGAGCTGTGACAACGATACTACTCGCGGGTTTGGACCATTGTTGCCTGGGAATCTTAGAGTTGATTTTGGTGACGCTGATTCAATTAAGAAGATATTTAAAGATACCATAGTTTAGATAGATTTTCATTTATTTATTTTGGCTAAGATATATTCAATTAACTTGTATAAAATAAAATAAATTGATATAATTTTTTCATAATTATAAAAATATAAAAGTAAACAGAATTTCTAAAATTTGTAGATATCAAAAATAAATAAATGATATTATGATTAAAAATTTAATTTTTTTTAAAAAAGATTGTATAAAATTTTGAAAATCTTGTTTAATAATAAAAATTGTATGATTATTAAAATATTTTATTTTATAATGACATATTTGAATAGATTTATTTTAATGATGATTTATAAGTTATTAACATATTATCAAAAGTTACCAAAAATTGAAATTGGCATTAAATGTAGTTGTTTATGTCACACTTAACCATAAACCATGTTATCAATTCTAGTATGTTATGTTATATTTTTTTTTGTGAAAATGATAGTGGAGATGACATGTGTGAAATCACTTCACAAATTATGTCTAGGGGATCCTAGAATTTCATTTCCTTTTTTTTAAATGTAATTCAATTCTATTTTCAGTTTATAGATAAAAGCATTTATGAAGTAATTTTTAAATAATCTAGACTCTATCCATATATTTGGTTATATGGTAGTATTTAAAATTTACTTTTATTATAGTTATAAATTTTTTTAGTAAATGGGTCTTGATAAATTGATTCTGGAGGTTGATAGTAAAGGTGAAGCTGGTCCAACGAGTCTGATGATGATAAAATCGAAGTCGGTTAAGACACTAAACCGGCCAATCGAAGGAGGAACTGAATCGGTTAAGTTTAACTTGATATTGGGCGTAAGAACATCTCCAAAAATCAATATTATTTTAATGTTTGGCAAAACCTCAAATTTAAGATTTGATGGTGTTTCTTTCCTAAAACAAAAGCTTATATTGAACTTTAAGAGACCTAAAATTATGAAGTGAAGTTGAAAATGATCTTAGAGCATCTCCAAAAGCACTCTCTATTTTGAAGTTTTACAAATTCTATATTTTAAGTTTTAAAGTGTTCTTCTCCAAAAGTAAAACTTCAAAACTAACTTCAAAATTATTTGTTTTACACTATAGTCCTTATATTCATCACAACTAATATAAATTCATAATTTTTTTATAAATTACTAACACATATATAAAAATATTAAAGAAATATTAATTAGAAAAGCTTACATTAAAATATAAAACTAGAAATAGAAATACATAATTAAATATTAAACTACAAGCAAAATACCACATTATTCCACAAAATTATTTCCATAAAGCTCCCATATGTGGTCAACTAGTGCATTTCGAAGTAAGAAATGACTCTTTTTATTTTTAATTTGTAAATTACGAGCTAAGAATTGTTGAAAACGGATATCTTTATTTCCACCATTTCAACCGTTGCTTCTCCCACTGATCTTGTATCTTTTATCGGCGCATTGAAGATTTAGCTTCTATCAGTAATATTAATACTCGTGAGTACATTCATTCTGAACAAGAAAGAATTGTACGAAAAAGACGCCAAGAACAACAACAACCATCTTCGCTTACACAAAATTTGTTTAGATAATATTTTGAAAATCTTGGAGCTTCCAGAGCAAATTTACCAAAATATTAGTGTTGTTATAATATTTAAATTTCTATAATATTTATGTCTTCATGTGCCATTTTAAAAGGGTTTTTTAATTAAGTTTGTTTTGTAATATTCTTGTTGTATAATTTTACTTTTAAAATAATATAAAGCTTTTTTAAAAATTTTTGTTTAACTTTATGTGTAAAAATTAAATTTATAGAAATTAATCTGAGATATAAAAATTTCAAAGATTAAAATAAGAAATGATTTAAGAATTATAAATATAATATATAATTGTAATGACCAAAATGCAAAAAAAACATGAATCTTTTTGAAGAGCAAAAAACTCTATATTTGAAGCTATAGAGTGTCTTTTGGAGATGCTCTAAGAGACTTAAAATTTTACGCTTAGTTCATAAACTTCAAAGAGGTATTATTTTAAATGTATTATAGTCTGCACAGATGAATACAAATATAAGTATTAAAAGATATATTAGTTCCATGATAAATGAAACAAAATTAGTATAAAATTAGAAATATAACTAGGCAAATCAAGATTCAACTAAAAAAATTATGAGAGCAAAATGTATCTAAGAGGTCGATTGGTAAATGTTCTAGCTGTAGGATTATTGCTTTAAGATTTAAGATGTAGTTTTTTTGGCTGTGGCGTTATTTTCAATTGCTGTGATTTATTTTCAAAGAATCCAAAACACTAAATAAAAAATTCTAGAAAAATTGGTTTCCACATAGTATATTTCCTTTTTTATCTTTTATTTTGCTCTAGATTTGTTTTTGAAATCTAAAGCATAATTGTTTTATTAAAAATGCTTTAGAACGAAAATATGACTATCCAGAGCTTCTAAATCACTTACCAATCATCCCCTAAGTTCAAGTTCCAAATCAAAAGCAACAATATTGTAATGGCCAGTGACTCATTGCATAATGAAAACCGTTAACTCAATATTTCAAATAATAACTCAGGATATTCAATTGTTATCCCGAATTGGAGCTAATTAAAGAAAAAAAACTCTACATATCCACAATAAAATCTATACAATAATTATCTAATACCGTTAGTAGTGACATACAATAAAATCTATACAATAAAATTATACAATAAAGTTCCAACAAATCACACACAAATACACCCCCGAAATGAAAACCAACAAATATATTGTGGACTGGCCGTTAATAGTGACATATAATTGATGTACCTGACAACATTTTTTTATATCTGTATTTTTTAAATTCCAATTTAACTTAATTTTATAATAAAATGGAAAATTAAAAAAGAAATTGGTGGGAAAAAAACTTTATAGTCCTAATAAATAATTTTGAGAGAATGAGACTAAATACCAAAATCAGAAAGAAAGTAAGGTCCTTCCTTGATATTTAAGTGACCCCACAAAGAAATATAACCGAAGAGATCATCAAAGTATCTTTAGAACACGTCGCCGTCTTCTTCTTCCTCTTCTCTAACCCGACAATAAATCTCTCTCTCTCTCTCTCTCTCTCTCTCTCTCTCTCTCCCCTCGTTTTCACAAACAATTATTACAAAACTCTTTCATTCAAGTTACTAGATACTTTTGTTTCTTCCTCATCTTCAATCCTCTCGTATGTTCGTTTTCTCTTGAATTGATTTCATATCTGATTCCAATTATTTTTCTTATCCACCCAATTTCAAATTTCAGTTTTTCTAGGGTTTCTCTCTAATTCAATTGACTTATAGATTCAATTGAATTTCAATTTAACAACAGAGATTATCACTTTCCTGATTCAGGTTCTGTAAAATTTGCAAGAGACACGACAATGGTTGAGCGTGGTAATAAGAGAACTCATAACCGTACTACCAGAGACGACAACAACAACAGAAACCAAAAGAGACGACTTTCACACCAAACCGAAGAAAAACTCAACAACAACAACAAAGACGATCTCGTCGTCTACAGAATCCTCTGCCCTGGTGGGGTCATCGGAAGCGTGATAGGCAAGAGCGGCAAAGTCATCAACACGATCAGGCAAGAAACCAGAGCCAGAATCAAAGTCGTTGACCCTTTCCCAGGCTGTACCGAAAGAGTCCTAACGATCTATTGCACGGTCAATGACAAGAAGGACATTGTCGATATAGAGAACAGCGACCAGATCACTCCTCTGTGTTCTGCTCAAGACGCTCTGCTTAGAGTCCATGACGCTATTGTTGCTTCTTTAGCTACTGCTGCTGAGAACACTAAGATAGATAGAGACGATATTAGAGAGTGCCGGCTTTTAGTACCGAGTAGTCAGTGTTCTAACGTGATTGGTAAAGCTGGTTCGACGGTTAAGAGGGTTAGGAGTAGAACCGGAGCTAATGTTAAGATTGTGTCTAAAGATGTCTCGGATCCTTCACATGCTTGTGCTATGGATTTTGACAACATTGTTTCGGTTAGTGTCTTGAAACAAAACTTTATGATTATTCTTTACCTCTTTCTTTTTTGCTAACGATGTTTCTTTATTAGATATCTGGAGAGGCTGAGTCTGTGAAGAAAGCACTCTTTGCTGTTTCTGCGATCATGTACAAGTTCAGTCCTAAAGAACAGATTCCTCTGGATGCAACTGTTCAAGAAGCTCCTGCTAGTATTATAATCCCATCTGATCTTTCCATCTATCCGCAAACCGGTTTATACCAGAATCAGGATCCTCTCTTCCAGCATGGAGCCAATGTTCCATCGTTTATTGGTACACTACCACAGGGTTATGGAGAAACCGCAACGCCGGTTTTCTCTTCCTCTGCTCTTCCTGTGGTTCATCATGGTACTTATGGTGGTGGGTCTTCTAGGCAAGAAGAGTTGGTTGTGAAAGTCCTGTGCTCTTCTTCTAACATCGGTCGTGTTATCGGGAAAGGAGGTTCGACCATTAAGGGGATAAGACAAGCGAGCGGGTCTCATATCGAGGTGAATGACTCGAGGGCAAGGGCGAATCATGATGAGGACTGTGTTATCATCGTAACTTCCAAAGAGTCTCCTGATGATTTGAAGTCTATGGCGGTTGAAGCTGTGCTTTTGCTTCAAGAGAAGATTAACGATGAAGACGATGAGAAGCCTAAGATGCAACTCCTTGTGCCTTCCAAGGTGATTGGATGCATTATAGGGAAGAGTGGATCGATCATAAGCGAGATCAGGAAGAAGACAAACGCTAATATTTATATCTCGAAAGATAATAATAAGCCCAAGTCTGCTGATCCAAATGATGAGCTCGTTGAGGTAAACGGTTATTAGAATCCTTCAGCGTTTTTTCTTTTACTTGATTGGTCCAATAATGTTTTGGTTTATTTTGTTGGTTTAGATATCTGGTGAAGCAAGCAATGTGAGGGATGCTCTTATTCAGATAGTTTTGAGGCTTCGAGATGATGTGTTAAGAGATAGAGAGACGACTGGTTCCAGGAACCAACCTCCTCCTGCAAGATCTGAGAGGAGTAGTTTCTTCTCTTCTTCGGGGAGAAGTAGTAATGCTGCTCTCGCACTAACTCCATCTTTCATGTCTTCTGTTCCGCAAGTTGCTTCTGTAGATTATGATAGGAGACCGGAGACAGGCATGCTTTCTTCGAGCGGTGGACTCTATGGCT
Source organism: Brassica carinata (assembly GCA_016771965.1). Taxonomy (NCBI): domain Eukaryota; kingdom Viridiplantae; phylum Streptophyta; class Magnoliopsida; order Brassicales; family Brassicaceae; genus Brassica; species Brassica carinata. The sequence continues at coordinate 5,521,889 of CM028700.1, forward strand.
ATGGAAGTTTTCCGGTAACATCTCGAACAGAAACATCTCATTTTATGTGTGTTACTGTAGCTCATAAGTGTTTTTGTACAAACAGGCGGGGAATAACAGTTATGGATCCGACTCTTCATACTCATCCAGTAGATATGGAGGGTAAGTATGCAGCTAATGTGAAGAAACTTGTTTTGTTTTTTTCTTGGTTATTTCAACTTATCTTGTGTGCATTCACAGGCTGCCTCAGTCTTCTACAACCATGGAGATTCGAATCCCTTCAAATGCAGTGGGTAAAGTAATGGGGAAAGGAGGAGGCAACTTGGACAACATAAGAAGGGTTTGTTTTATTTACATCTTTTTGAGTTTTCCTTCCCTCGTTCCTCTCTGAGCCTCAATTAGTCTCTTCTTCTATATATAGCATTTTTCACATGATGTGTGCACTCTCTATCTCTCAGATATCAGGAGCTATGATAGAAATTTCTGATTCAAAATCTTCTTCTCATGGTGGTCGCATTGCTCTCATTTCCGGAACACCTGAACAGAAGCGTACTGCAGAGAACTTGTTCCAAGCTTTTATCATGTCCACTTGAGTAGTTTTGCTCTGCCCCTCCGAAACCCTTTCTCCAAAGAAGTGTGTGTTCCTGTCTTTCTAGATCTCTCTCACTCCTTCCATCAAGCTTATGGTTGGATATGTATTCTGTCTTCCAAACTTTCGACCATCCATCCGGTAACTTTTATAGCTTCTCGTGCTATAGACATCTTTTAGTCTTTTTCAGGACCATTCTTTCTCCCTTCCCTTGCGAGCTGTTCGCTCAATAAATGATTATTATCTCTGTGCAATAAAAGACAAATAGTTGTTATTTCAATCAAGCTTTGCTTATTCTCTCTACTCTATGCTTCAGTCCAAAGCAGTCCCTATCAGTTATGTGTTAGTTTTTCTGTTTTTACAAATCCCCAATGTTTCTCAGCTTATTCATATGTGATGCCAAGTTATACTCATCACATCATGTTCTTGGTGTTTCTCTAGAAATTTCTGCAGTGAACAACCAATAGCTTTATAGCCTAGTGAACTAGAGTATTAGATCTTCTCCTTAATGACCGAGATCTTGGAATCTGATCATTTCAAAATGTAATGGCTTTGCCAATGGAGGACTTACTTCCCGTTCTCTGCTACAGTCTTTTTTTGGTATAGCTCCAGTTCATTGATTGATCGTCTTTGTCTCTGTCTCCATCAGCGTTTCTGATTCACTCTACTCCAGGAACATACTCTGAGGCATCTTATGTCCATACTCCGATAATGCTTGTAGAGTTGTAGGTTATGAGTAGAGGATTATAGGATTAGAACACGCAACAGTAAAGCTTTACTACTAAATGTGTTGTGTTGTTCACTCTAGCTTTTGAGGGTCTTTGTTACTCCGCGCTGCTTCTTTCCGGGTCCCTCATTGGAATCAATGTCTTAAGAGGTTTCAGATTGTGTTTGCGGGTCTGATCACTTTTGCGGTGGTTCAACAGTGTAACTACAAGGTTGCTAGAAACCGGCAACAATCCTTTTTTTTTTTTCTTGTTTCTGCAATTTTTAGCTTTTACGGTTTGATTGTTTTCGAATAAGCCCTTTGAACGTGCCTTTAACATCCCTTTGTCTCCATTTTCTTCTTTCCCGCTTAATACCATTGGAAGGTTTTTGCAAAACGTATATTGTCATTGTAGCTGTAGTAGTTGATTACGTTACGCAATTGTATAATGATTTTTCCATTTTTTTCCTAATATAATGTTGATTACTTTTAAGTGAGGCAGCTGGATGTTTCTATTCTTATCATCTCTATCTACTGCTGGATAATAATCTAAAATTACAGAATGAAACAAAAAACTAAAGGAAAGCTTAGGAAAAGAAGCCTACATATTGTTATTGTCGTTTCCCAAAAATTCTCTCAAGTACGTATCAAAGCACACCGTTTCAGCTTATGTTGTAGATAAGGATAAGAACATGGGAATATGTAAAGAAAGCTTAGGAAAAGAAGAAAACATATTGTTAATTTGTTATTGTCGTTTTCCTAAAATTCTCTCAAGTCCGTATCAAAAAAGCAACACCGTTTCAGCTTTGTGTAGATAAGAAGACCAAACCGAACTAAACCGTAAATCGATTTTAATTTTGTATTAAAATTTTTGAGAAATGTGATTTGCATCCCGAGAAAACATCACTTTCTTGGAAAACGAAACAAAAGAGGACTGAAGGAGGGAGGGCCCAAAGAGCATTAAAAAAAAACATTTGCGTCCATTTCTGAAAAAACTTGTAATGGCAGCTACGAGACGTTTGATTCAGCGTGTGTCTACCAGACTTTCTACTGCCGGAGCACGCCGGAGTTATGGCGGTCTGGCGGAATCGAACTCAAAAACTCCGACGTCTTCTTCTCAGCGATTGATGGAACTTGAATCCGAATTCAGCGCCCACAAGTAAAGCTTCTCTCTTTTCCTTTTAAAGGTTTCGTTTTTCTCTGATTTGGATAAAATATCATCCATTTAATCACTTTCGAACGTTGCCCTCTGGAATTTGCTCCTTTCAGCTAAATTCTTCTTCTTTGATTCATTGTCCGCTTTTTTTTAAACATGGGTTTTTGATTGAGTGGAGGAAGTCATTTTCTCTTGAGTATACCCATGATCTTTCATTCTAGTTGTGTTCCTATTTAATCTGATTTTTTTAAATCCTTCTCTAGCAATCTGATCTGGTTATTTCTGTGACCTTAAAATGAATTTTGCATAGCTTTCTATGTTTTTGAAACTTGCTAAGCTTTAGTCTCTAAATTTTATCTTGTGTGTGTGTGTGTGCGCGCTAAATCTAGTTACCATCCAGTTCCGGTTGTGTTTTCTCGCGGAAATGGCTCAACCATATGGGACCCTGAAGGAAAAAATACATCGACTTTCTTGCTGCTTACTCCGCTGTTAATCAGGTTCATGACACTCCAAAACCTCACTCCTCCTCCTCATCTTCACTTAAACATACAGCAGTAAGTGGACAGTTTCTTACTTGTTTGATTCTTTTGTTTGTATTGTGAAAACAGGGACATTGCCACCCTAAGATCATCAAGGCGTTGCAGGAACAAGTGGAGAAGCTCACTTTAAGTTCACGAGCCTTCTATAACGATAAGTTCCCGGTCTTTGCAGAGCGTCTCACTAACATGTTCGGTTACGAGATGGTGCTTCCTATGAACACCGGCGCTGAAGGTGTCGAAACCGCTTTGAAAGTTGCAAGAAAATGGGGTCACGAGAAGAAAAACATTCCCAAAGATGAGGTATGGCTTATATCAGGTTTTGTTTCATCAGAATCCTTCTTGTTTGCATCAAACATATTATTAAATGTTTGGAGAAAATGTTTTTTTTTTATGTGCAGGCTATAATCGTCTCTTGTTGTGGTTGCTTTCATGGTCGTACCTTAGCAGTTATCTCCATGAGCTGTGACAATGATGCTACTCGCGGGTTTGGACCATTGTTGCCTGGGAATCTTAAAGTTGATTTCGGTGACGCGGATTCACTTGAGAAGATCTTTAAAGGTGTGAAATAAATGGTTTCCTGCATTGAGCTTAACGAGTGGATCATGTTATTGTTATGATGATTGCAGAGAAGGGAGATAAGATAGCTGGATTCCTTTTTGAGCCTATTCAAGGAGAAGCTGGAGTAAGCTCCTTCCTTCTTTTTCTAACAATAATAATCATTTTAGAGGATGAATCATATTGGTTAGTTTTGTTTCTAAAATGTATAGATAATGGCTTTGGTTATAGGTTGTGATTCCCCCTGAGGGTTATTTGAAAGCTGTTAGAGCACTCTGTACAAAACACAACGTTTTGATGATAGCTGATGAAGTACAAAGCGGTCTAGCTAGATCCGGGAAGATGTTAGCTTGTGACTGGGAAGAGATCCGTCCTGACATGGTGGTATGTTGTTTTAGTTTTTCCGTTATACTTCCCCGAGCAAAGCCATTACACACAATCATTTGAGTTTGCTTTTTGAAAGATACTTGGGAAAGCGTTAGGTGGAGGAGTGATTCCAGTAAGTGCAGTGCTTGCTGATAAGGATGTGATGCTTCATATCAAACCTGGCCAACACGGAAGGTTTGCATAAGCGTTATATTTTCTTAGTAAACATAACATTCATCAGTCTGTGATAAAACTTGTTCCTTTTTTTTTGGTAATCAGCACATTTGGTGGGAACCCTTTAGCTAGTGCTGTAGCTATGGCTTCTTTAGATGTTATAGAGGAAGAGAAACTCGTCGAAAGGTACCATTTTTACATCCTAAATCGATTCGGGTTCTTTGGATTAACAGTTCTTGAATCTTGTAGATCAGCAAGTCTTGGAGAAGAACTGAGGATTCAACTGAATGAAATCAAGAAACAGTTTCCTGATTACATTAAAGAAGTTAGAGGAAGAGGATTGTTCAATGCGGTTGAGTTCAACAGCGAAAGCTTATCTCCGGTTTCAGCTTATGATATTTGCTTGAGCTTGAAGGAGAGAGGAGTGTTGGCTAAACCGACTCACAATACCATTGTCCGGTTAACTCCACCACTCTCCATAAGGTAAATTGAAAACAGCTAAACCGGTATGCTTTACTGACAGGTTTTATCATTGGTTATCGACTGAATCAGTCATCGTTTCTTTTTTTCCTTTTCCTTTTGCCAGCTCTGATGAACTCCGAGAAGGTTCTAAAGCTCTTCATGATGTTCTTGAGGTCGATCTTCCAAATCTGCAAAAATCAATGCTGGTAAAACCCCGGTTTCTCACTTAACCGAGTGTGATCGCTGCGGAAGAAACCTCTATGCTTGAACCAGACCGGAAATTTATTAGGGCCTGGTTTAATTTTATTGTTATTATTTTAAACAATGTGTGTATCTTGTAATTTCACAAGCCACAACACTGTTTCGGTATAACAAAGATAAATACGTCCAAGGCCGAACCGGATTGCACCGAACTCGGTAGAAATAACTTTGGGTTATTTCTGGTTTGGCACTAAATATAATCGAATTTGGTTGTTTCCACATTTATTGGTTTGACAGTTATTTTTCTGTTAAGAACTCAAAAAAAAAAAATGGCCTCACTGGTAGAGCTAACGATAAAATAATAGCAGTAATAGCAGTGTGTTATTGAATAAGTTGGTTGGAAAGTGTAGCACTCGACCAACAAAATGTAGACAGATTCGTTCCCGTTGGCTTCGTCACTCTCCGTGCTTCTCGTCATGTAATATAAGTCTCCAAATCTTCTCTGTGTTTGAGCTTGTAAGCTCTGGAGTTAACTTTATAAAGATCCTTCATTGGCAGGTTATTGAAATTATTGACCCGTATGATGTTGACTGCATTCCTCAAGAATATAAAACCAACAAACAATTTTACATTACAGATTCATCTATCTCAAAGAGTTGTACTCGTTACTTGAAGGTAATGTCTTTCTGCTTCCACTGATTCCCAATCAAAGAGAACGGTTACATATTGGTGACTTGGTGTGGTTTGTATATGTGTATGCATATAATTTGTAGGGACAAAAGTATATGAAAGCTCCCATTTTCATCTACTACCAGCTTGATAACTACTATCAAAACCATCGGCGGTAAACAACAAGATCCCTTGTGTTACTCAATTAACTGATGATGAGATGGTCCATCATTTTGCAAGCTGATTATTGTATTTTCGGGCATGTAAAGAGTAGAAGTGATCAACAACTGTTACATGGACGGGAGTATAGTCACACAAGTGCTTGTGAACCGAGGAGTCATATAATGGCCTCCCTATTGTCCCTTGTGGGTTAATAGTAACTATAGATTCATATATATGTTCATGCATACTCAAGAGCTGTATATGTGACCATATAGATATATAGGAGTACATAACCCATTTATGAGCCTATAGTTCTAGAAAACTGATAAGGTTCCTCTGTTTTCTCCATGACCGTTCAGTTTTTGGGTTCTAAAGATAATTGTTTTGACCCTTTTTCAACTCTTAAACCTCTTATGCGAGGAGTTTATTTTCAGTACTATCTGTTTTTAGAGTTTCTATATTTAGCAAACCTAACAAAAGCTCGCACATATTGTTCTTTGATACCCCGAAAAAACATTCATGTTTTCTTCCCGTTTTCCATATTTGTCATCTTTAGTCTCTCTATTTAATCTCTCAGCATTGTCTTCTCCACTTCATATGCACCTCAAAGTTCTCCCATTGGAAGATCTTTTCATTCATTGAAGTCAAAATCACCTTTCAATCTTCCTCTTCCCTCATCCGCACAAAAATAAACCCTCTTCTTTTATTTCTCAAACCAAACCCTTCTACTACATCGAATTGTTGTTGTGAAAAGAAAACTGGGTGAAAGAAGGGAAAAAACATGGCCAAGGGAATAAGGTTTGTTCAAACATGGGGAGAGGTATCGCCAAGGCTTATTGTGTCTCACCAGAAACAACAACAGCAATTCTCAAACTTGCCAAAGCTTGAGACGATTGTTGAAGAAGGTTGCTTTGCGGATAGTTTTGCTGTTAGGGCTCCGAAGCGGATTGTCATCTTTCTTCCTCTTGTACTCTCTGTGATTATGTACATGGTGTTGCACAAGAGTATCAGAGATTCTTGATTCTTGACTTTGTCTTTTCTTTTCTTCTTTTCTATATTGGTTATGAGACTTTTTAATGTGTAATGGTGAGAAGAAGAGAATGTTCTCACTTGATATACAGAGAGACTCAGTTCTCGGTAAAATATAACTTTAATTTAATAAACAAGTTGTAGTTTGGTTTTCCCAGTTTAATTTGATTTTGTTTTACAATAATTTGATACAGAACTATATATCACTGTTGCGTGTGTGAGCACAATTACCAAAAAATCTAGTTATAGAAAGAAACAAATTTACGTCCAAGATGATGGGTAAAATGCTCCAAGAGAGAGAGAAGAAGAAATGGCATAATGTTCTCCACAAGAAGCAAGACACGCAGAATAAAAAAATAATATATAAGCTTTAGAAAGGAAAACAACGAGAAGAGAAACTCAAAAACAATGTTTGATTGTACGATACAACATTTTTGGTTATTTTATTATATAAATATTCATCGGAGGAATTGTTTACGCAACCGTTGACCGCCGTTGGCCGTAGCTCTCTATGCCGTCTTACCTTGCTGGAGGAAAAAAAAAACATTTCTCACATTAATCATCTTTACCTCAAGTTACAATATATATACCTGTTATTGAATCTACGTATTTAAGAAAATGACGATGAATAATGATGAACTGACCCGTTTCTCTTCTTCGATCTTGGCCTTAATGACAGAGTAGAGTGCAACTCCAGCAATGGCTATTCCAGTTCCGATACCTGTCTGCGTCGATATCTTGTTTCCTGCATTATATTAATCATTTTTCACAAGTTTATTTCATTTTTCATCATCTATAACACGAAAGAAAACGAGAGATTAATAGAGTTGCGTAAATGTTTTACCGAAGATAACGATGGAGAACCCGATCACGAAGACACGTTTCAGAACGTTTCCAACAGCGTGAGTCAATGGTGCTACCCTCTCCAATGTATTAGTAGCCAACTGCAACCGTACGTTGTTTTCTTTAAGTTCTACTTCTTTTTTTCTGTTAAATGCGAGTTTTAAGGTCACAGAGATCGAAACGTTACCTGATTGTAGAGATGGTAAAACATTCCAACCCAGAAGAGATCAGAGATGAACTTAGTCATTCCCACTTTAGCAATCGCGTCGCTGAAACCGTGTTTCAACAGCTGAGGCCCTTCGACCTGACCATAAGATCAAATCCAATAACCCTTGTTAATAAATTGCTTGTCTCACACGTAAGTAATGAGTAAATTCAAAAGACTTAACGATAATGGCAGGAGGGAGGCAGACGAAAAGAGCGATGATAGAGATGTAAGCGTAGACATTTGTACTGTCCATATCAGTCTGCAAAAAAAAAAAACACAATCAGATTCATTCTCAACATCTAACTTGGGAGACTCAGCAAGGAGCGTGAAGAAGAGAATCAAGGACCATGGCTTTCTTGGAGAAGATGCTTCGGTAAGTGAAAGAGATGTTTGATATCATCGCGCTGATGAAACCAAGCCAGTTGAATGACAACTCGGTGAGCGAAGCCATTGCAACTCCTGCAATTTTCCTTCTTAAGGTTAATCCAATAAAACTCGGGACACAAGAAAGATAGAAATCAAGAATCTGATTTAAGAGGTTACCGAGTACAACAGGAGCTAGAGACAACCATAGTGTTATGGGGATTGGTTGTCCAAGAAGGAACTGAGAAGCAGACGCATTGAAGAATGGCTCCAGCGCTGCATTTTTTGGACATGATAATTGTTAGGTTTTATTATATGTATTAGATTAGTATCAGATGGTTTTGAAAGAGAACGAGTACCTTTGATGGTGTGAGTGAAGGAGACAGCGACGGCAGCGAAGGAAACGTTGCTAGTGACATGGCCTATGGCGTGACAGACTGCAACTGGTATCAATACCTTGAGGATGTTCGAGTTAATTGGCTGCAATAAATTACATATATAGACATCAATCTCGAAAGCCCCATTATTTTGTTCATATTGCGTTGATAAATGTAATGAGTTAAATGGCTGCAATAAATTACATATATAGACATCAATCTCGGAAAGCCCCATTATTTTGTTCATATTGCGTTGATAAATGTAATGAGTTAAATGGCTGCAATAAATTACATATATAGACATCAATCTCGGAAAGCCCCATTATTTTGTTCATATTGCGTTGATAAATGTAATGAGTTAATTGGCTGCAATAAATCAGCAACAACTTAGACATCAATAAAACATAATAATATATTCGATAAATATATTTAGTTCAGACGTTGATAAATGTGGTGAGTTATGAAGAGAAAACTTACTGCCCGTTTCGGAAGTCCCACGGACCAGCTCAGCAAGCAGTAGACAACTCCAACGAACAAGTGAATAACCGATACAAAACTGAAAAATAACAAATGTTAATTTATATTTAAAACAAAGGAATAAATTGATTCTTTTTTTTTAATTACTATACAGATTTGATTCTTCACTGGGGGGACCAACAGAATATGGTTCGATCATTTTTAACCAGAAGTTTACACTTAAAACATTAATCTACAAATAATCAAAACTGAGACAAAAGATATTAAGCATGTTGTGTGTTTACTCTGCAACATTAAGGTTTATGTGTGTGTTTTTTTTTTGAGAAAAGGCTTGCAAAGGTTTATGTGTGTTGTTATGTAAGAAAAAAAAGCTAATTGTGTGTTTACTCTGCAACATTAAGGTTTATGTGTGTTGTTATGTAAGAAAAAAAAGCTAATTGTGTTTACTTACTATGGATAAGGGAAGTAATTGTAGATCTTCTTGTTAAGGATGTTGAAAATCACGTTCAAGAAGTACCTGTAAAATCAACAATGGGGTAAAACAAAAAATCCCCTCTATTAAACTTTGGCGGTAAAAGCCACATGAAACTCCTATAGTGCGCCTGATCACGTGCGCACGTTAAGGGGGAGTTGATAATAAGCGCGTGAGGAACACGTACCACATGAAGAAGAAGAATCCGGTGACGAGCCACGGATACTTCCCGAGGAACCCAACTTTCGTCTCCCTGCAAAATAACGAGTCAGACCACCCGAGTCAAACGAGTCAACACTCGAGTGAGCCAGAAACGGACCTCATTGCTTACCCAGCTGAATCACCACCTTCGGCAGCGGCCGCTCTAACCGGCTTGAGAATCTCTCTTTTCTCCGGCGAGCTATCGAGAAGGAGCACCGGACGGAGCTGACGACCGGAGATCAAGTTCCCTCCCTCTCCGAGTGATCCGATCGGCTTAGCGAAAGCCGTGAACGACGAAGCAGTGCTGAACTGGCGGTTAATCGCTCTGATCGGTCGCCTCAGCTGCGGTACGCCAGTGACCGTTGCGGTGGCGCGTAACAGCACGCGTGACTCCATCTCGGGATTGATTCAGGAGTTGAGTTGTGTCAGTGAGAGAGGGAAGGAAGCGAAGGGTGAGGTCGTCGCGTATTTCAAGAGTAGATACTTCGTGATCCGACGGCTACGATGATTTTCTTTATCCCAATCGCGAGTCAATCATGTGTTTCGCGGTCTACGGTATTATGGTGGGATCGGCAGTGGAAATGATCCAACGGTGAAGAGTGAGGATATTAGATAAGAATCTTGAGATACTGGCGTAGATTGGATGAGATAGGACCCATCTTATCTTGAGGTGGATGGTTTAAGACACAGAGTGAGTATTGTCCAAGCGAAGTTCCATATCATCGTCATCTGTTTCTTATTTCTTTTGTTCTTTTGTTAATTTGAGGATAATAATAGTGAACTGTTTTGTAGATATTTTTCCTCTTATTTACCTTGTGTTGAGTGGTCTGAAAAATATTTAAGATACGGTCACAAGTAAAACGTGATAATACAGTCCCAAGGAAGTGAATTTTCTTCTTTTCTTATAAAATATTTTGTGTTAAATTTTCAATGTTTATTTGGTTTTCTGTCGAATTGCTGGTTCATTGTTTGATATATTTCTTTCAGTTGACTAAACTAAATGCTTCCATTTTTTGTAGTACATATTCTTACATTGTTTGCTTTCATACTCTATTCAGAAGATCATATCATATCAAATGATCAGGACATCATTTATCAGAGATGGAGAAACCAATACCATGACGAGTAGTAGGAATTGTAGCAAACAACATTCTACAAAACACTCTATTGCACGGGCAAAGCTGTGAGAATCTCAGCTTCTTCAGCAGATGGTTCAGGGATAAAACACTTAACCGCATTCTGATCAAACATAACCACTGCTCCAAACACCAGAAACGACATAAAAGCGTGTGCAAAGTCTATAAACTGTAGTCTGTAGCTTTTGGAACGTTCTTTAGGAAGAACATCTTTGCCATCGATTATCCAGAGACCGTTGGTTGTGGCAAATCCATAGCAAACAGTTCCATTTAAGTCCCTGTAAGAGTCAGTGAAGCTGAGTATGAAGCAAGCGAACGCGCAGATGGACACCAGCATTTCTGTCATGAATCTGCTAGCTAAATGGCAGCGTCCACCGTTTGTGAGAACTGGCGATAAGACCTGGTAAGCGAGAGCTGTCCCTGTGGGCAAGTGGTTAGCTAGATGAGATGTGGTCTTAAATGTCTGACCTATTGCCTTTTGTATCCATGTGTTTCTTTCTATTGCAGAAAACTCTCGAGTTTGGATTAGAATTCGATCCTCCTCCAGGAATGGAACTTTCTCTGCTTCGATCATGAGACGAACTTTCTCTGCTTCTATTATGCGATGAGCTTCCTCTTCTTCCATCATGCGACGAGCATCATTGATCCCTGCTTCTTCATCAACCTTAATCTCCATAACATCAAGATTCAAAGCCCTTTTTCAGGTTCTTCGTTTTATTTTATGTTTTGATGATAAAATGTTTGTGTTTAAATGTATATAACATTGGATGCTTGCTTTGTTATGCAATGCAAGCAAGTCTGAAACCAAACCTAAGTATTTGCTTAAGTGAAGTTTAAACTTTACTTCTGCTGTATATTTAAAAGGATTGTAGTTTTCAGTTTTGGTTAACATCAGTGAATATCTTCTCCTAGGTTTGGTTAGATTTTATGATTGTAAGGACCATCTTATCTTGAACTGGATGGCTCAAAGGAAACCTTACTGTTGAGTGGTCTTCAAATTATTACCTGAAATAGTCACAAGAAAGTACAATTTTATAAATATTACTTGTTTCAACTGCATGAAATGAATATTTCTGTTAATTTCTTTATCTTTAGTGGTGGTATGTCGGCATTTGGTTTGCAGCTTTAGCGCTTTTTATGCTTTCCAAGCTTTAAAATATATGATCAAACTAATTACTTTATTGTTTAACTTTTGTAATAGTCCAAAATATAGCTTTTGAATAATAAAAATGTATATATATAGACGTGTTTTTTTAATATAATCCTACTATTAGGTCACAGCAGTCTCACAGCAGCTTTATTTCTGTAATTTCCAAAATTTTACTATATCTACTTAGATTAGTTAATTTTTAGTGATAAATTTTTGTATACATAGCAATATAAATTTTTGTATACATAGCAATATAAATTTTTGTATACATAGCAATATAAATTTTTGTATACATAGCAATATAAATTTTTGTATACATAGCAATATAAATTTTTGTATACACCATCGGGGATGGACTTCTATCGATCAACTAAAGAAATTTTTAAAATAAAGCAATTCACAGCAGAGTCGTATAACTCAACTACAATTTTTCACATAAGTCTGAAGAGATGCTTTTCAAGGCTTTTCCTGATTAATGTGTGTTTGGATGAATTCTGATGATGTTTGGTTTTCAAAACTTACACATAGTATTTTTAAAGTGATCAGTAAATTTGATATTTTGTCAAATTATTTTTCTATAATTCAAAAACTAAAAAAAAAAAATATAAATAACTAAACAAGATGGTTCTCGGAGATGATAAATCGTAAAATAGTTCTAACCACCACTTGATCTAACGAAGATGGGCAGTTGACAAAAAAAAACTATAGTCTAGAGATTTTTGACAAAAAAAATCGTAAAATAGTTCTAACCACCACTTGATCTAACGAAGATGGGCAGTTGACAAAAAAAAACTATAGTCTAGAGATTTTTGACAAAAAAAAACTATAGTCTAGAGATTTTTGACAAAAAAAATCGTAAAATAGTTTCAAATTCATAAAAACCAATAAAAGAGCAATATAGTTTTAAAATAAATATATATTGACCTAAGCTCTGTTCATTTGGCTGTTGAGTAATCCTATATTTGAAAATACATACAAACTTTTTTTTTTGTGCAACATACACATACATAAACTATAGTCTAGAGATTTTTGACAAAAAAAAAAAACTATAGTCTAGAGATTTTTGACAAAAAAAAACTATAGTCTAGAGATTTTTGACAAAAAAAATCGTAAAATAGTTCTAACCACCACTTGATCTAACGAAGATGGGCAGTTGACAAAAAAAAAATCGTAAAATAGTTTCAAATTCATAAAAACCAATAAAAGAGCAATATAGTTTTAAAATAAATATATATTGACCTAAGCTCTGTTCATTTGGCTGTTGAGTAATCCTATATTTGAAAATACATACAAACTTTTTTTTTTGTGCAACATACACATACATAAACTATAGTCTAGAGATTTTTGACAAAAAAAATCGTAAAATAGTTCTAACCACCACTTGATCTAACGAAGATGGGCAGTTGACAAAAAAAATCGTAAAATAGTTCTAACCACCACTTGATCTAACGAAGATGGGCAGTTGACAAAAAAAATCGTAAAATAGTTCTAACCACCACTTGATCTAACGAAGATGGGCAGTTGACAAAAAAAAACTATAGTCTAGAGATTTGTTTTAACATTAGTTAATTATATAATTCATTTCGTTAGTAGACTAGACAGAGACGCTTTAATGGGCCACAGACTCGCTAAAGTCTTATCGGAAAAGCCCGCCATGTTTTTTTTTTCTTTGCCTCCTCAATAAACCTTACTCTAAGTCGGCAAAACTGGTTAAGGATTCTTCTCCGGCGATTGGATTCACGTTGTAGCTCGTAGCAAGTTTCCTTGCTGCTTCATTCGATTTCAGTGAGTTACTGAAAAGGGTTTATATAACTAAGAGAATCTGTTTCATTATTCTGTGTTTGAAACGTGTAGAAGCACTAATGCGCACAAACTGTTCGACGTAATGCGTAGCTGAGATTTTGCATTTCGCCATCTTTGTGTTTTATCTTTAATCGTTTTATTTTTTCCCTTTATTGTAGAAAGTCTCCATTTTTGTAGTACATATTCTTACATTGTTTGCTTTCATACTCTATTCAGAAGATCATATCATATCAAATGATCAGGACATCATTTATCAGAGATGGAGAAACCAATACCATGACGAGTAGTAGGAATTGTAGCAAACAACATTCTACAAAACACTCTATTGCACGGGCAAAGCTGTGAGAAGCTCTACGACTTCAGCTGATGGTTTGGGGAAGAAACAGTTGACCACATTCTGATCAAACATAACCACTGCTCCAAACACCAGTACCGTCATAATGGCATGTACAAAGTCTATAAACTGTAGTCTGTAGCTTTTGGAACGTTCTTTAGGAAGAACATCTTTGCCATCGATTATCCAGAGACCGTTGGTTGTGGCAAATCCATAGCAAGAGTTTCCATTCAAGTCCTTGTAAGAATCTGTGAAGCTAAGCATGAAACAAGAGAACCCACAGATGAAAACTAGTGTTGCGGTCATGAATCTACTAGCTAAGCTGCAGCTTCCAGCGTTTGTGAAAATTGGTGATAATATTTGGTATGCAAGAACTGTCCCTGTAGGTAGAAAGGTTAGCTAGATGAGATGTGGTTTGAAAAGTTTGACCTATTGCCTTTTGTATCCATGTGTTTCTTTCTATTGCAGAAAACTCTCGAGTTTGGATTAGAATTCGATCCTCCTCCAGGAATGGAACTTTCTCTGCTTCGATCATGAGAACTAAGTTTCTCTGCTTCTATTATGCGATGAGCTTCCTCTTCTTCCATCATGCGACGAGCATCATTGATCCCTGCTTCTTCATCAACCTTAATCTCCATAACATCAAGATTCAAAGCCCTTTTTCAGGTTCTTCGTTTTATTTTATGTTTTGATGATAAAATGTTTGTGTTTAAATGTATATAACATTGGATGCTTGCTTTGTTATGCAATGCAAGCAAGTCTGAAACCAAACCTAAGTATTTGCTTAAGTGAAGTTTAAACTTTACTTCTGCTGTATATTTAAAAAGGATTGTAGTTTTCAGTTTTTGGTTAACATCAGTGAATATCTTCTCCTAGGTTTGGTTAGATTTTATGATTGTAAGGACCATCTTATCTTGAACTGGATGGCTCAAAGGAAACCTTACTGTTGAGTGGTCTGAAAAATATTTAAGATACGGTCACAAGTAAAACGTGATAATACAGTCCCAAGGAAGTGAATTTTCTTCTTTTTCTTATAAAATATTTTGTGTTAAATTTTCAATGTTTATTTGGTTTTCTGTCGAATTGCTGGTTCATTGTTTGATATATTTCTTTCAGTTGACTAAACTAAATGCTTCCATTTTTTTGTAGTACATATTCTTACATTGTTTGCTTTCATACTCTATTCAGAAGATCATATCATATCAAATGATCAGGACATCATTTATCAGAGATGGAGAAACCAATACCATGACGAGTAGTAGGAATTGTAGCAAACAACATTCTACAAAACACTCCTATTGCACGGGCAAAGCTGTGAGAATCTCAGCTTCTTCAGCAGATGGTTCAGGGATAAAACACTTAACCGCATTCTGATCAAACATAACCACTGCTCCAAACACCAGAAACGACATAAAAGCGTGTGCAAAGTCTATAAACCGTAAGTTACGGTCCGTAACTTATAAGTTCTGGCACGTTCTGGAGGAAGCGTAGCCGAACCGTCGATGATCCAAAAGCCATTGATTGTAGGAAATCCATAGCAAGAGTTTCCATTCAAGTCCTTGTAAGAATCTGTGAAGCTAAGCATGAAACAAGAGAACCCACAGATGAAAACTAGTGTTGCGGTCATGAATCTACTAGCTAAGCTGCAGCTTCCAGCGTTTGTGAAAATTGGTGATAATATTTGGTATGCAAGAACTGTCCCTGTAGGTAGAAAGGTTAGCTAGATGAGATGTGGTTTGAAAAGTTTGACCTATTGCCTTTTGTATCCATGTGTTTCTTTCTATTGCAGAAAACTCTCGAGTTTGGATTAGAATTCGATCCTCCTCCAGGAATGGAACTTTCTCTGCTTCGATCATGAGAACTAAGTTTCTCTGCTTCGATCATGAGACGAACTTTCTCTGCTTCTATTATGCGATGAGCTTCCTCTTCTTCCATCATGCGACGAGCATCATTGATCCCTGCTTCTTCATCAACCTTAATCTCCATAACATCAAGATTCAAAGCCCTTTTTCAGGTTCTTCGTTTTATTTTATGTTTTGATGATAAAATGTTTGTGTTTAAATGTATATAACATTGGATGCTTGCTTTGTTATGCAATGCAAGCAAGTCTGAAACCAAACCTAAGTATTTGTTTATGTGAGGGATAAGCTTTGACCCTGTAAAATGATGAGACAATCATAAATTTTTGCGTCCCTTTATGTTTGCATGGTCCGGTTAGGAGTCATTGGCAAAATGCTAGGTTAGTACAATTTGACAGACTGGTATAACACTCTTCACCACTCAATCATTCTTTGCACTTGCAGATAGGGATGTCAATGAGCATGATGTCCATCGGTAACCCATATCCAAATCAATATGGATATGTTCATATTTGACAGTAATTTTATTTTATCCAAATGGGCGACGCCCAAATACACATATCCAATGCGCAAAACCAGATGAATACTGGGCGACCCAAATTTTAAAAATATCTGGGGTTAATGTATTTGGGAAAAAATTATAATTTCCCGCCAAAACCGTAAAATAAAGATACCGTGAAATAACGTTTTTCCTCCGAAACCGTAAAATCACGTTTATACGTTAAAACCGTAAAATCACGTTTCCCGTCAAAATCGTAAAATCGAGATTTCCCGCCAAAATCGTAAATCGAGACTTTCCCGCCAAAACCGTAAATCGAGATTTCCCGTCAAAACCATAAATCAAAATTTCTCGCCAAAACCGTAAATCGAGATTTCCTGCCAAAAACGTATTTATGATTTGAATTCTACAAAACATAATGAAATATTAAATACGAATTTTTGTATGTTAACACTGATTTTTTAATTGGACTCCGCGGAAAGTCCATTTGGAATGGTTCATTTTGGGTTTGGACAATTTGGACTCGGTATATGGTTCTCCCACAAAAGAATAGCTTCTTCTGCTTCCAACCCAATCTCAGACCTGTGATTGTCCTCTCCATACAGCAACAACAACAAAGCAGCAGATGTCTTAGAAACAAGTTCCACTGGCTTCTTATGTTGATCTCCATGGCGTTCTATCACCATAAACCACAAGGTTTTCTGGTTTAATTGATGATCAGTGATATGTTTCTCCCCACAAAACGTAATAAAATCATCATGGCTAATAAAGAATAGAACTATGGTTCGAGTACACTTAGCTATTAGTCCTCCACGCTCCCACACACGGTTTGCCTTTATAACAATCAGTGACACAAGCTTCTGATAGGTACAACCATAGGTTGCTAGCCTAACCCATGTTTCTCTATCATGATCAGATGGTACCTCGTAGCTCATCTTTTCATTCGCCATCCAACATTGAGTTCCTGTCGCTGGTTGAATGAAACTCTCCAAAGTATTATTATGTAAACAATTCCCCTGCGGTTTTGAGGTCAACATTAGCCCTTTACCAAGGTTGAGGTACTTGTCTAAGCAGTCCCAAAGAGCTGGCTTGGCTATAAAGCCACCTGGTTCCCATACACGATCAGCTTCTAGAGAATGCTTGCCCACCATGTGTAAGATCTTTCTCCCAAGAGAGAAACTCATAATTTCTTCTGCATCACTTTTGTTTTGATCTTCTTTCTGGTCTGCAACATCAACAATCCGAAGTGAAACCCTCCAAGGATTCAGAGAACACATCAGGCTTCATCATTGTTTCGGTTACATACTCATCAGGTTCAACAAAGCTTTCTTCAACGATGGGTTCAATTTCAAGCACGATGGGTTCGTTGTCACCTTCAATCATGAGAATCTCCACCCCTTTATGCTTCAAATGATGATGACCAGGTGTGTCTCTCTCTCTTTACAGAATATACACAACCCGTTTTCCATTCTCTCATATATCTCATCACATGAGTACTTTAGAGGGATAGCAGATTTGCTTTTTCTTGTTTCGGATGTGAGACTTGATAAGGAGGACTCTTTGATATTCTGTGCAGTAGCTTTAGTTGCTGGGAGTTGATTAAAATCTGGAGGATCAGAAGTTTTAGGTGAGATTGGTGGCGTCACTGGGATAACAGACATGGTTTGGTTGGACTCTTGAGGTTGAATCGATGAGATTGTGTCCTTGGGGAGGAGTTTGGATAACAACGCATCCAACTTTGCGATTATTAATCTACCGAAATCCTCTCGTGAAGCTTCGGTGGGTTGTTTGTGCAGCTGGGTTGTTAACGCTTCTGCTTCTTGCTTTAAAGGCATGATTTGCATTCTTCCAACTCCGCTGGTACACCATAGTTTCAGATCCGGAGATCGTTAGTTCTGATACCACTGAGACGGGAAACTTGATAGGATAGAACCCAAACTAGAAATCCTACTGTGGATTCAAAGAACGGGTAAACAAAGACCTAGGAGAGGTAATCACGAATAAAGAAGGATCAAAGTTTGTAGGAAGAATATATATATATATATATATATATATATATATATATATATATATATATATATATATATATATATATATATATATATATATATATATATATATATATATATATATATATATATATATATATATATATATATATATATATATATATATATATATATATATATATATATATATATATATATATATATATATATATATATATATATATATATATATATATATATATATATATATATATATATATATATATATATATATATATATATATATATATATATATATATATATATATATATATATATATATATATATATATATATATATATATATATATATATATATATATATATATATATATATATATATATATATATATATATATATATATATATATATATATATATATATATATATATATATATATATATATATATATATATATATATATATATTAGTGTACATAAGAAAACAGCTCCTGAGTATTTCTCGATTTTTTTTTTTAAATAATTCACTGGGTATTGAAGACGTACGCGTTTGCATCTGTCGAGTTTGTGAATAAAGCATGGTATTGAGCTGTTTTAGAGAATAATTACATGCCAAACATATTTAGGAAAAAATCCATAAAAGTAATTCAACAAAATTTCGCTAAGCTTTTTAAGTCTCTAACTTTTTTACCTAATATAATATCTCAACTAATTATTATATTCATTTTATTAGACTATTTTAAAAACAGCTCTCATTTTAATATACACATTATATTTATTTTAATAAAAATATTAATAAATTTCATATGAAAGTTAAATTTTTTTCTAAATACAAGAACAATCTTTAAAATATCAAATTTAGTTTTAAATTTTAATAATAAATATAGCTAAATTTTGGATGGAAATTAAAATTTATAAATAATTAATTTTGAATGAAAATAAATAATTTGAAAAGTTTAATAAAAAATTTAAATTTTAAATTTGATATTAAGAATAAACTAAAATTGAAAAGTTTAAGGTTATTGAAATTTATTACTAATTTAATTGGATCGTGAATCCTCTTGTGACCTAATTATTATTTTTAATAAAAATGAATTTGAAAAAGCTCTTTAATCGTAACTAAATATTTTACCATTTCTGATTTACAAATAATCTATTGCTGTAATATATTTTTGTAACTGTAGTATTTTGTCAAGTTATAATCTATTTTTTCCAGAATTTTTTTATCGTTCTCATATGATCTACAAAATTTTAATCATATGCAGGTTTAATTTATGCATAATATTTTAGTTTATGACAAGTAATGCACCTTCATAACGTCAAAATAATAACAAAAAGTAGCATTTTTAATTTAACAAATATGAAATCTTACGAGGCAACAAAATACCTAAACAAATAGTAGTTCTTCCTGCTGTAAAACAACAAATATTTCCTTCATATAATGAAAAGTAACTATTTTAGTTTATGCATAATATATTCATTTTATGAAAAGTTAATGCATCTTAATAATTTCTAATGTAAAGAAAATAACAAAATAGCATTCGTATAATTTAATTTTAATTTAGTAATCTTACCATGTACATAAATTCGAACAAATCCTCCTCGTTTCATTTTAATTCTCATTTTAGACTTATGCACACAAATTAAAAAAATATTTAATTTATATATTTACTAAATAAAAACATCATTACCAATACACATAACCACAATTCAACCAATAAACAAATATATTCAATATAAAATCAATAAATTTTGCATTAAATTATAAAAGCGACATTTATTTTAAAACAAAAAATTTAACTCTACAATGACAAAAAGAACGGAATTATTGCTGCTGTAAAATCAATATTTCATTCATATATTAGCAAAATGAAAAGTATCTATTTTGGTTTCCTAAAATAAAGAGTCCACAACCCAATATTTTAAAGAGTCCACAACCCAATATTTATTGACCATTTAAACGTATTATTCCTTACTTTGCCATTTTGACCTTTATTTTATTATTATATTTTTCTTCTCCTATATACACGCAAACCCCATAATCATAATCAGACGTTCTTTAGGAAGAACAGCTTTGCCGTCAATTATCCAGAGACCGTTAGTTGTGGCGAATCCATAGCAAACAGTTCCATTCAAGTCCCTGTAAGAGTCAGTGAAGCTGAGTATGAAGCAAGTGAAAGCGCAGATGGACACCAGCATTTCTGTCATGAATCTGCTAGCTAAACTGCAGCGTCCACCGTTTGTGAGAACTGGCGATAAGACCTGGTAAGCGAGAGCTGTCCCTGTGGGTAAATGGTTAGCTAGATGAGCTGTGGTCTTAAATGTCTGACCTATTGCCTTGTGTACCCAATTGTTCCTTTCGACTTCAGGAAACTCTTGGGCTTTCAAGAGTGGAGCTTTCTCTTCTTTGATGGCACCACCAGCACCATTGACCTCAGCTTCTTCATCTACCTTAGTCTCCATAACACTCTCCAAATCTCTTTCTTTCTTTTTCTTAGTTGCTTTGTTGTTTCTCTGTTTTGAGCAAATGCGTGAATCTAATATAACAGTGGCTGCTTACTTTATATGCGTAGGAAGCAAATCTAAGCATTTGTGTAAGTGAAGTGTAAACTTTGCTTTTGCTGTCTATTTAAAGAGGAATGTAGTTTTCAGTTTTTGGTTTACATGAGTTAATATCTTGTTCTAGGTTTGGTTAGAATTTACGACTGCAAGGACCATCTTATCTTGAAGTGGATGGCTTAGAGGAAAACTTACTATTGAGTGGTCTGAAAAATATTTAAGATACGGTCACAAGTAAAACGTGACAGTACAGTCACAAGGAAGTGAATTTTCTTCTTTTTATATAAAATATGTTTTTGTTAAATTTTCAATATGTTTATTTGGAAAAGTTGGACAAAATAACTAAAAATACAAAACAGACATTTGGACTGTATTCTGGTTGATATTATAACTAAGGATTATAGTTTTATAGGAAGAATGTATGTTGTTTCCGAACCCTTTAGGTTTGGTTATGTGAGTCTGATTTGAATATTCCGCAACGACATTTTTCTTTCGACATCTACGATTTTTTTTCATTTTGACCGACTAAATGTTTCGTATTTTTTTGTGCTTCATTTTCTTACATTAAAGTTAAACAAAGTATATATATATATATAAATGCATTTGCATCGCATTCTGTTTGATATTAAAAGGATTATAGTCTTGTAAGAATAATATATGGTGGCCAAGGACATAATTATCCCTGAGACCATTTTGAGTCCTTAAAATCAAAAAATAAAGGAACATGGAAGGTACTGATAGGTCACACATTGGATAAAACGATTGTAGGAGAAGCTTCAGAATCTCTTCTCAGAGATTTGGAGATCTAAATACAAAGAAGATTAGATGAAGACAGCAGAGACAAACAAGTGGAATGGAAAGAAAAAAAAGTCACACAAAAGTTACATTTAGAATCAGAACATCATTTAGCAATGGGCAGAGAGTGGAAAGCCAATTCCATGGCGTGTAGTAGGAAATGTAGCAAACATCATACTGCAAAAGACTCCTATGGCTACGGGTAAAGCTGAGAGAAGCTCGGCTACTTCAGCTGATGGTTTGGGGAAGAAACAGTTGACCACATTATGATCAAACATAACCACGGCTCCAAACACTAGAAGCGTCATAAAGGCATGTGCGAAGTCTATAAACTGTAGTCTGTAGCTTTTGGAACGTTCTTTAGGAAGAACAGCTTTGCCATCGATTATCCAGAGGCCGTTGGTCGTGGCGAATCCATAGCAAACAGTTCCATTCAAGTCCCTGTAAGAGTCAGTGAAGCTGAGTATGAAGCAAGTGAATGCGCAGATGGAAACCAGCATTTCTGTCATGTATCTGCTAGCGAAATCGCAGCGTCCACCGTTAGTGAGAACTGGCGATAAGACCTGGTACGCCAGAGCTGTCCCTGTGGGTAAGTGGTTAGCTAGATGAGCTGTGGTCTTAAATGTCTGACCTATTGCCTTGTGTATCCAATTGTTCCTTTCGACTTCAGGAAACTCTTGAGCTTTCAAGAGTGGAGCTTTCTCTTCTTTGATGGCACCACCAGCACCATTGACCTCAGCTTCTTCATCTACCTTAGTCTCCATAACAC
The DNA here is from genome assembly GCA_016771965.1 of Brassica carinata. Classification (NCBI taxonomy): domain Eukaryota; kingdom Viridiplantae; phylum Streptophyta; class Magnoliopsida; order Brassicales; family Brassicaceae; genus Brassica; species Brassica carinata. The sequence goes on from CM028700.1 coordinate 5,544,330, forward strand.
TCTCCAAATCTCTTTCTTTCTTTTTCTTAGTTGCTTTGTTGTTTCTCTGTTTTGAGCAAATGCGTGAATCTAATATAACAGTGGCTGCTTACTTTATATGCGTAGGAAGCAAATCTAAGCATTTGTGTAAGTGAAGTGTAAACTTTGCTTTTGCTGTCTATTTAAAGAGGAATGTAGTTTTCAGTTTTTGGTTTACATGAGTTAATATCTTGTTCTAGGTTTGGTTAGAATTTACGACTGCAAGGACCATCTTATCTTGAAGTGGATGGCTTAGAGGAAAACTTACTATTGAGTGGTCTGAAAAATATTTAAGATACGGTCACAAGTAAAACGTGACAGTACAGTCACAAGGAAGTGAATTTTCTTCTTTTTATATAAAATATGTTTTTGTTAAATTTTCAATATGTTTATTTGGAAAAGTTGGACAAAATAACTAAAAATACAAAAACAGACATTTGGACTGTATTCTGGTTGATATTATAACTAAGGATTATAGTTTTATAGGAAGAATGTATGTTGTTTCCGAACCCTTTAGGTTTGGTTATGTGAGTCTGATTTGAATATTCCGCAACGACATTTTTCTTTCGACATCTACGATTTTTTTTTTCATTTTTGACCGACTAAATGTTTCGTATTTTTTTTTGTGCTTCATTTTCTTACATTAAAGTTAAACAAAGTATATATATATATAAATGCATTTGCATCGCATTCTGTTTGATATTAAAAGGATTATAGTCTTGTAAGAATAATATATGGTGGCCAAGGACATAATTATCCCTGAGACCATTTTGAGTCCTTAAAATCAAAAAATAAAGGAACATGGAAGGTACTTATAGGTCACACATTGGATAAAACGATTGTAGGAGAAGCTTCAGAATCTCTTCTCAGATATTTAGAGATCTAAATACAAAGAAGATTAGATGAAGACAGCAGAGACAAACAAGTGGAATGGAAAGAAAAAAAAAGTCACACAAAAGTTACATTTAGAATCAGAACATCGTTTAGCAATGAGCAGAGAGCGGAAAGCCAATACCATGGCGTGTAGTAGGAAATGCAGCGAACATCATACTGCAAATGACTCCTATGGCTACGGGAAAAGCTGTGAGAAGCTCTGCGACTTCAGCTGATGGTTTGGGGAAGAAACAGTTGACCACATTCTGATCAAACATAACCACAGCTCCAAACACCAGTACCGTCATAATGGCATGTACAAAGTCTATAAACTGTAGTCTGTAGCTTTTGGAACGTTCTTTAGGAAGAACAGCTTTGCCGTCAATTATCCAGAGACCGTTAGTTGTGGCGAATCCATAGCAAACAGTTCCATTCAAGTCCCTGTAAGAGTCAGTGAAGCTGAGTATGAAGCAAGTGAAAGCGCAGATGGACACCAGCATTTCTGTCATGAATCTGCTAGCTAAACTGCAGCGTCCACCGTTTGTGAGAACTGGCGATAAGACCTGGTAAGCGAGAGCTGTCCCTGTGGGTAAATGGTTAGCTAGATGAGCTGTGGTCTTAAATGTCTGACCTATTGCCTTGTGTACCCAATTGTTCCTTTCGACTTCAGGAAACTCTTGGGCTTTCAAGAGTGGAGCTTTCTCTTCTTTGATGGCACCACCAGCACCATTGACCTCAGCTTCTTCATCTACCTTAGTCTCCATAACACTCTCCAAATCTCTTTCTTTCTTTTTCTTAGTTGCTTTGTTGTTTCTCTGTTTTGAGCAAATGCGTGAATCTAATATAACAGTGGCTGCTTACTTTATATGCGTAGGAAGCAAATCTAAGCATTTGTGTAAGTGAAGTGTAAACTTTGCTTTTGCTGTCTATTTAAAGAGGAATGTAGTTTTCAGTTTTTGGTTTACATGAGTTAATATCTTGTTCTAGGTTTGGTTAGAATTTACGACTGCAAGGACCATCTTATCTTGAAGTGGATGGCTTAGAGGAAAACTTACTATTGAGTGGTCTGAAAAATATTTAAGATACGGTCACAAGTAAAACGTGACAGTACAGTCACAAGGAAGTGAATTTTCTTCTTTTATATAAAATATGTTTTTGTTAAATTTTCAATATGTTTATTTGGAAAAGTTGGACAAAATAACTAAAAATACAAAAACAGACATTTGGACTGTATTCTGGTTGATATTATAACTAAGGATTATAGTTTTATAGGAAGAATGTATGTTGTTTCCGAACCCTTTAGGTTTGGTTATGTGAGTCTGATTTGAATATTCCGCAACGACATTTTTCTTTCGACATCTACGATTTTTTTTTTCATTTTTGACCGACTAAATGTTTCGTATTTTTTTTTGTGCTTCATTTTCTTACATTAAAGTTAAACAAAGTATATATATATATAAATGCATTTGCATCGCATTCTGTTTGATATTAAAAGGATTATAGTCTTGTAAGAATAATATATGGTGGCCAAGGACATAATTATCCCTGAGACCATTTTGAGTCCTTAAAATCAAAAAAATAAAGGAACCAAAATGCATCAAAGAAAGAAACAGGAAAGATCAGGCAAGGACGTTGCTTATATAACGACTTTTTTCCTTGGTTCTGGTGTTTTTGTGGATCCCCTACTTTTAAGGACCAAATGAGGGACGTGCAATAATCTTGCTCTAAGAGCATGATTATCCATGTCCCTATTTTTTTGGTCCTTAGTGTTTTTTATTATTATTTCTAGCTTAGGACAATGTTAAGGACTTTTAATGAAAATTAGGATTATTGGTGGGACTTAATGTTGGTCCTTAGGGTAAATTAATTTGTTGAAGAAGTTGAAATTCATTTGTTGAAGACGGTAATATTAATTTTAACCGATTGTTCTTGTTACAGTTATTCCAGTTGTATTGATTCCCGAAACACTTATCACTTTAATCAAACCTAACCTACTGTCTCACACTATCAGTAACTACAAAGCCGTATACTACATTTTCAATTCCCTAATTCTACAATACATAAACACATAATCTGAGTTCACAATAGAAAGTTACTAATCCGAGTTCACAATAGAAATTCGAGTCATTACACATAAGTAGAGTCTTTGATACACATTCTACATAAGAAGAGTTACACTAGATAAACACAAGTACGAACAACATAGGGGAATCTAATCCACACCAACGTTTAACTTTCTCTTTCAAGTGCTCAGGACCTCCAGGATCTCCTTCGTTGGAGCATACACACACAACAATGGTGATGACATCCCATCTCCAACCACGTTGATGGCAAACAAGTCCCGATCGCGCATTTGTTATCATGACGAACTTCCTCCACCCTTTGATGTAGTAGAAGCCTCCCCGATTCGCTAAATCTCAATGCCACAGTCCACGGCTTTCCGTCTATGTTCACTAGAGTAGCCTCCTTGCATTGTTTGTTCAGAGCCTTACAGTCCGTTGCCTCCACAGGAAGAGCCTAAGACAAACCAAAGTCAACACACACACAAATTTCAAATCAAATGTTCGAGAAACTAAACACTCACCAGCTTGTCTTCTTCGACATTAGTTTATGTGACCTCAGCACGGAAACTGTAGTCCCATGAGTAAGCAGAAGCTGGGACATTAGGTGCTGTGTACTGAATGTCACAGCAACTAGGACCGAAGGGACTCACATGGAAGACCATCTCGCCTTCGAGTTTGAAAATCACTATGTCTCCAACTCGAAGGTCATGCGCCTCCGTGAACTCTTTCCAACCGCGTGTGAGTCTTCTCTCCTCCTGAAGCACTTCCCATGTATTGTCCGTGGCGTCTGATCGAAGTGTCCATCTGTTTCCGGTGGTGTTCCCGTGGATGTGCCTCGAGAAAAAGGCAATGGGTATGTTCTGCGACCTACCAAATGCAAAACAAATATCAGTATCATCTAATTACCACACTATCATAAGACAAATAGAGACTGTGTGCTTACCAAGCCAGTCTGGAACCCGGGAAGGAGAGGCTGAAAGAAATGAGGTTGATGAGAGTGTGTCATCTGCAATAATGAGAGAGATGTGATAAGAGAATAGAAACCGGATTACCATGAACAACAATTGACAACTAGAATTTCATTTCAATTTAGTTACTTCCCATTAAACGACACAACCGAACAAATGCTATCTATGAATAACAGTTAACAACAGTGAGCCAATGAGAAACGGATTTACCTTTTACTTCAGTAGAGATGGTTGGTTGTTCTTCTGTCTTATCCGGGTCACTTTTCAAACGAACAAGAATAGTTCCATTTTCAAACTAGCTACTTACAAACAACTTTACTTCTATGTCAGTTTATACGAACAAGAATAGTTCCTTTTTCAAACTAGCTAGTTGCAAGAATAGTTCCATTACTTCTATGTCAGTTTAAACGAGCAAGATTAGTTCAAACTAGCTTAAGAGAAAGTAACTATCAGTAACTACAAAGCCGTATACTACATTTTCAATTCCCTAATTCTACAACACAATCGAATTAGGTTAACATGCAAAGACTCAATACGGAAGAGGAACACCTACCCTCTTGAACTTCCAATCGAGATCCGGTGTCGAGAGATCGAGAGATCGAGGATCAAGAGATCCGAGAGGCGTGGAGAGATCGAGAGGCTGGGAGAGATCGAGAGGCGTTGAGAGATCGAGAGGCGTGGAGAGATCGAGAGGCGTTGAGAGATCGAGAGGCTGGGAGAGATCGAGAGGCTGGGAGAGATCGACAAGAGAACCCTAGTTGTCTCCGCCGAGACTGGAGATGGCGACGCCGACTGGGAGAAACGAGAGATCGGGGGAGGAAATGGACAGATCGACAGAGAAGAGAGATCCGAAGAGGAGATCGGGAGAGAAGAGGAGAGATCGAAACAGAAGGGAGAGGTGGGACGAGTTAAGAATGCTTCTTAGTTAAGGTCATCCCATATTTTTTTCCCCTTTTTCCATTTATTTTTAATCCGAAAGAGAGGTGGGACGAAGGTGTGGGACACCGATAAAGATGGTCTAAAAAAAGGAATATACAATGTTGCTTCTGAATCATTTTTCTTCAAGGTAAATTTGGTTATGTGATTTTGATTTTAATATTCCATGAACAATTTACACAGACATTGAGATACTCTATTAAGAAGATCATATCAAATACAACAAAGAATATAAGTTCAGAATCCAAAGCTGTGAATGATAGATCAGAACTTCATTTATCAGAGATGGAGAAACCAATACCATGACGAGTAGTAGGGAATGTAGCAAACAACATACTACAAAACACTCCTATTCCTACGGGCAAAGCTGTGAGAATCTCAGCTTCTTCAGCTGATGGTTCAGGGATAAAACACTTAACCGCATTCTGATCAAACATAACCACTGCTGCAAACACCAGAAACGACATGATCGCGTGTGCAAAGTCTATAAACCGTAACTTGTAAGTTCTGGCACGTTCTGGAGGAAGAGTAGCCGAGCCATCGATGATCCAGAAGCCATTGATTGTAGCAAATCCATAGCAAGAGTTTCCGTTCAAGTCCTTGTAAGAATCTGTGAAGCTAAGCATGAAACAAGAGAATCCGCAGATGAAAACTAGGGTTGCGGTCATGAATCTGCTAGCTAAACTGCAGCTTCCAGCGTTTGTGAAGATTGGTGATAAAATTTGGTAGGCAAGAACTGTCCCTGTTGGCAAAAGGTTTGCTAGATGAGATGTGGTTTGAAAAGTTTGACCTATTGCCTTTTGTATCCATGTGTTCCTTTCTATTGCAGGAAACTCTCGAGTTTGGATTAGAATTCGATCCTCCTCCAGGAGTGGAACTTTCTCTTCTTGGATCATGCAGCGAAGTTTCTCTGCTTCGATCATGCGACGAACTTTCTCTTCTTCGATCAGGCGACGAGCTTCATTGATCCCTGCTTCTTCATCAACCTTAATCTCCATAACACTCAAGATTCAAAGCCCTTTTTCAGGTTCTATGTTTTATTCTATGTTTTGATGATAAAATGTTTGTGTTTAAATATATAACATTGGATGCTTGCTTTGTTATGCATTGCAAGCAAGTCTGAAACCAAACCTAAGTATTTGTTTATGTGAGGGATAAGCTTTGACCTTGTATAATTAATTAAACTAATGTGATTCTGCTTTAAATTTCCTAGTAGCATTTGCTTCAACGACTTTGTCTCTCTCTCGCTAGTCGTTTTTTATCATAAAAGATTTGGTTTTATTAAAACCTTTTCACATAAAAGAATGTAATCGGTAGTGGAATTCATTTTAAGAAAATAATGTAATCGGTTGTGGGATTCATTCTAACGCGTTTGGTTTAGTTTTGATTAGTTATTGCGTGGAGGCCAAGAAGGACTATTATATAATTTGCCAACAAACTTTCTTTTCCTTGACGTAATATATTATGTAACGATTAGTTAAATGATAACTAACGTCAAAATCAGATTAGTTGCTTCCTTGGGTGTGTCATTGAGATTAGACTTGCACGTTACAGTTTTTCATTGTGATATTAAATATATACAATTGTTATGAAAGAAAGTATACAGTAAGTATATCTTAGTAAACAGCATTAGTTATTCATTAGGTGCGAGTTTCACCTGCCAAAGTTAGATGGGTCCATCTTGAATATTTGGACCTCATAAAATTCATTATAGTTTTTATAACATATTTTGGTACTAATTGGTGACGGATTGAATAATTAATTAACGTTGAGCCATAATCTGGGAAAACATTAACACATCTAACAATAACTAATGCATTTTGCAACTATAACTAATTGAAGACAGTAACGATGATTTGTCTGGGACCTTGTGGTTAGATGGTAAAGAGTTGGATGGTAAGACGAAACTAATTTACATTTTTCTGAACACGCACCTAGATATATATCTTTGCTTTATGTTCATTTGAATATCCAAAGAAGAAAATGTATCTATTACACCTCACTTTGAAAATTAGTCTAGACCTTTCTATAGACATGAATACTTCAAAGTTAGTCAAAAAGATAATGTAAAAGATATTGTAATAATATGAACTTTCATATTTAATCATTGTTTAAATTTAGCTGTATCATATATATGTCATTAAACTAATTATCTCTAACAAATCTCTAGCTAATTTTATTCGTTGCATAGATATTATAGACGTTTATGTTGTTTTCTTTCTCAAAATTGATTGAACACAATTACATTCTTTATATTTGTTTTCATTGGTACTTTTTTTTTTGAACAAATATTCTCAGTAATAAAGATCTTTTATCTATACTCATTAATTGAATTGTAGAAATGCATAATTAATGACATTTTGAACTAAGCAGTAAAAGGAGTGACATTATGGATAGAGGATCAACCAATAACTAAAAATGTTGACATTTGGTAGTTAGTTCCAACTCTGTCCTACCCAAAGTCCAACACGCTCATTAATTATGATAAGGAATTAATAATTATCATTCGGCGCCATTCTTACAATTGTATTCTTGTTCATTCATTTCCTATACCCTATATATTAATAATCCTTGAGCATTACAACGTATTTTCGTAGCCACGTATCGTCACGAAAATAATTCTTAGAATTGTTAGAAAAATAAGTTTGGTCCATATAAACATATACTATGTTTTTTTATTAAAATAACTATCAAATTAATTAGTAGTACACAAAAGAATTTTTTTTCCTTAAATAAAAGCTATGAAATTACCTAATATGGTTAACATATATATGACAATTAATGATAATGAATAATACATATTTGATAATAATTTTTCTAACTTCTCTCTTTTTTTGTTTATTTTATAATATTAAAAGAAATTAAACAATCACATTAAACATTTAATAAAAAAAATAGATTTTTTTCTTATATGTTATATTTTGAATTTTTAAAAACGAATATAAATGACTAAAAATGGTAAAAGTCCCACAATGAAAATTTTGTAATGAATGATTTAACTTTTTTTTTGTTCAAGGAAGATAAATGATGATCATATATCGTAGGGGTGGACGTTCGGATACACGTTCGGGTTCGTATCGGGTATTTCAATATAAAGGTATAAAACCCGTTCGGATATTTCTACACTTTGAGTCGAGTTCGAGTATTTTATGTTCGGGTTCGAATATTTTGCGCTGGGTTCAGATATTTAAATTTAAAAAAAAATAAATAAATGATTCATTATTTAAGTTTTTTGTATTTAAAATATATTTTAACTTATCTGGTTTTCTAATTTAAAAAAAAAAATTAAACTATTAATAGGTTTGGAGATAACACTTTAAAAATAGAAAGACACTAATTTACTTGTTGTTTTGAAATTTTAGATGCAACTTTTGTTAATGCAAAAAACAAGAGCTTGATATATATTTTAAGTGAGTAACAAATAATTTTGTTCATAATTATATGCATATTATCTAATTTTGAGCAATAAGCATCATTAATATAAATATTTTGAATAAAATGAGAGAAGTAAACTAGAAATATATGGTTAAATATACTTATGTGTGGTTATCTTCGGATATCCATTGGAGTTCGGATATTACCCGTTTGGATTCAAATATTACCCGAACTGGTGAAATACGTAATTTATTTTGTTGTTCTAGAATTAGATAATTTTTATAACGAGAGGGTAAATATATACTAGACAGACATTTATATTTCGAGTATGCAGTTATATATATTTCATAACAGCTTGATATATCAGCTTTGAACACTAATCTGTTAATATAGTTTGCCGGTGTTTTTTTTTCAAAATTTTGATTCTTAAATATATATATGGAGTGAAACTAATTTTTACAGATGTCTATTTTTTTTTTTAAATTGACACTTATTTAATTCACTGAATTCAAATAAAAAGTTAAAAAAAAAGAAACTTAACTCAAATGAATAAAACAAAGACGAGAATGAAAGCATAATTTTATAGAGGTAGAAAATGAATTCACTTATGGAGAGTCAATAGTAAACTTATCGAGCGCAGAAAACCTAATTCCCTTTCGTCATTATACAACCGATGTTGCCTAATTGGTTTTGGTGATTTGTGGCAGCAGCAAAACTTAACTTTCTTTTGTGCATATGAAGTCTTAAAAATAATTAAAATTAGATGTAATACGTTAACTCTTCAACAACGATGATATATTTAAGAGACCAACATTTGTATTCGTCATTTTATAATCGATAAATATTATATTATTGCAAAATGTTAAAACCATTTAATAAACAAACATTATTATAAAAATTTACTTCGCGCATGCGCGCGGGTTATCATCTAATTCATTCATATTGTTCCTCTGATGGGTTACCAGTTAGACCCTAATATGAATATCATGACTGTTTTTAAAATAATCATGTCACTAGGTTAGGAATGAACATTGTATACATAAATTATTTTTACGTATTATATGTTCTTTTACATATTATGATAATAAATATATATTGAATAACTAAAAAGTCAAGTAACTATTACGATATATATAATAGTCTTTTCTGTTCATTCTTTTTCATTTTTTTTGTTGTAGAGAATTATAAAACAAATTTGTTTCTCATTAATTTTGATAATGAATTAATAATTATCATTATGCACCATTCCCACAATTTTATTTCTATTCATTACTTTTCGATTCATTCATATTGTTCCTCTGGTGGTTATCAATTAGACCCTAAATATATTGTTAAATACTAATATAAATGCCATGCATGTTTTTAAAATAATCATGTTACTAGGTTAAGAATGAACATTGTATATATAAATTATTTTTCGTATTAAATACTGAAAACTCTTCTACGATAATGCCGTATATGAATATAAGTATTTGTCTTTGTTTTGCAAACACAATTCACTAGTAATTTCTGCACCTTAGCAATTATAATATATTTTAAAATTAAAATTAAAATTAAAATTAAAATTTTTAATTGATACTACATATAAATATTTATTAATATTTAAATTTAGTAATTTTAAAATTAAAATTTTTAATTGATACTACATATAAATATTTATTAATATTTAAATTTAGTAATTTTAAAATTAAAATTAAAATTTTTAATTGATACTACATATAAATATTTATTAATATTTAAATTTAGTAATTTTAAAATTAAAATTTTTAATTGATACTACATATAAATATTTATTAATATTTAAATTTAAAAAAAATTAAACTATTAATAGGTTTGGAGATAACACTTTAAAAATAGAAAGACACTAATTTACTTGTTGTTTTGAAATTTTAGATGCAACTTTGTTAATGCAAAAACAAGAGCTTGATATATATTTTAAGTGAGTAACAAATAATTTTGTTCATAATTATATGCATATTATCTAATTTTGAGCAATAAGCATCATTAATATAAATATTTTGAATAAAATGAGAGAAGTAAACTAGAAATATATGGTTAAATATACTTATGTGTGGTTATCTTCGGATATCCATTGGAGTTAGGATATTACCCGTTTGTATCCACATACTATACATGCTTGTAAATTAGTTAATGAAATATCAGATTTAAATCTCTTTGATCTAAACTTAATATAGTATCAGAATTCTACTAAACTTTTTCTTCCGTATTTCCTTCATTTTTAGTATTAAATACTGAAAACTCTTCTACGATAATGCCGTATATGAATATAAGTATTTGTCTTTGTTTTGCAAACACAATTCACTAGTAATTTCTGCACCTTGCAATTATAATATATTTTAAAATTAAAATTAAAATTTTTAATTGATACTACATATAAATATTTATTAATATTTAAATTTAGTAATTTTAAAATTAAAATGGAAAACCAAATATCTGTAATTTGATTTAACTTCTATTAGTTTAAATTTATTTAGATTAGTTAAACTGAAATTAAAATCAATTCATATTTTCTAAAAATAACAATTGTAATATATTTAATGACTATATTTATTTTATATATAAATTCTACTAGATATGATTTTTCTTCTATATATTATATCTTATGTTTCATTTGATTGCAGATTGCGTAACCAACTAAATAATTTCTCCATCTATTAAAAACTTGTTTTAGATTATTATTTTTAAATGTCATTTTGTATTTTAATGCAGAATTTTTAAAATAATCATGTCACTAGGTTAGGAATGAACATTGTATACATAAATTATTTTTATGTATTATATGTTCTTTTACATATTATGATAATAAATATATATTGAATAACTAAAAGTCAAGTAACTATTACGATATATATAATAGTCTTTTCTGTTCATTCTTTTCATTTTTTTGTTGTAGAGAATTATAAAACAAATTTGTTTCTCATTAATTTTGATAATGAATTAATAATTATCATTATGCACCATTCCCACAATTTTATTTCTATTCATTACTTTTCGATTCATTCATATTGTTCCTCTGGTGGTTATCAATTAGACCCTAAATATATTGTTAAATACTAATATAAATGCCATGCATGTTTTTAAATAATCATGTTACTAGGTTAAGAATGAACATTGTATATATAAATTATTTTTATGTATTATATGTTCTTTTGCATATTATGATAACAAATATATATTGTATAACTACAATCACTAACTATTCATTATACAATTAAATTGATGCGAGGGGCGGAAATAAATTTACTAATTCAAACAACCAATTTTTCAATTTTATATGATATATAATTAAATTTAAATGATATTAACATAGATATACATATATATATAATATTTTTATAAATATCTATTAAATTATGCTTTCTACTCATATGAGTTTTTGATCTTTTGTATCTTTTATAATGAAAACTTCAAAACACTAATAACGAAATTTTCATTATGGGATGTTTAATAGTTTTAGTAGTTTATAACTTTTAAAAATAAAATTCAGTGCAAATTTTTGGAACTTAATATTAAGTTGTCAATATTGTTCAAAGCTTTTATCCAAAAAAATAATATGTTCAAAGAAATTTTTGAAATTAAAATATTTATGTATTTTTATATGGTTTATAGTTTAATTTAAACGATATTAACATATATATATTTATTATTTATTTATATTTTCACCTTAAATGAGACTTCCTACTTATATGATTTTGTAAATCATTTACATCTTGTAATAACAAACTTCTAAAAAAATCAATGTGAGACTTTTAACAATTTAAGTAATTTACAGTTATTTTTAAAAATTCAAAATATAACATATATGGAAAAATCTAAATTTTATTATATGGTTAATGTAGTTGTTTAATTTATTTAATAATTTAAAATTAAACAAAAATGATAGAGGATACACTAACTTTTATCAAATATTTATTATTCAAAATTATTACTTTCTTATGCATTGATTTTTTTTTTGCATAATTAGTGTTATATATTTTAGATTTGTTGCCATTAATTTCTTCAAAATACTTGGACCAAATCGTAATATGGTTATTTTGGTACAAATATTGAACCTGTTTTAGATATATTGGTTATTTGGATACTTTTAAATTCATATACATCAGAACAAACTCATCCAGACCTGGGCGACCCACCTCGAAACCAACCAAAAAATTTAATACCGAAGCGAGACCTAATTTTAACCAAAACAAACATTATCGAAATAAGCGATATGTACCTCAACGGGTACCCAAATGTAAATGTCTAACTAATTCTATAAACAAATAAAAAACTATTTGTTGACTGTTTTAAATTCATGTCACGAGCAAACTTATTTAAACTAGTAAAATTATTATGATTAACATGTAAAATAAATTATGTTAAATTATTATGGTAACAATAATTAATGAATTGGTTATGAAGAACGAAAAAGAATGTAAAAATGTAATTAAACACTTTAAAATAAGTAATTTCTGTTTTGAACTTCTGTAATAAATATTGTCAAAATATTTGGAAAAGAATAAATGAAGTGGTTAGGATGTGTTAGAAAAGGAAATTAAAATTTTTAATTGATACTACATATAAATATTTATTAATATTTAAATTTAGTAATTTTAAAATTAAAATTAAAATTAAAATTAAAATTAAAATTAAAATTTTTAATTGATACTACATATAAATATTTATTAATATTTAAATTTAGTAATTTTAAAATTAAAATTTTTAATTGATACTACATATAAATATTTATTAATATTTAAATTTAGTAATTTTAAAATTAAAATTAAAAATGGAAAACCAAATATCTGTAATTTGATTTAACTTCTATTAGTTTAAATTTATTTAGATTAGTTAAACTGAAATTAAAATCAATTCATATTTTCTAAAAAATAACAATTGTAATATATTTAATGACTATATTTATTTTATATATAAATTCTACTAGATATGATTTTTTCTCTATATAAGATTTATTAAACCGAAAAATAAATCTATTAATTAACTTTTAATCGCTCAACTTAAATAATTTATCTCGATTATATGTGACTAAATTGACTAAACTGAAATTTTTTCTTCACATAGTTTAGTAGGTTTTGGTTAAAATTTCAAACATTTAACTATCTATAAAATTTTGACTTGATTACTTAATTTTGTATTTGTTAAGACACTTCTAATTGATTTTGACAAAATATATTTAAGATCATTTCTTACTTTTGGTCTTTACAAATCTGTGACTGATCTATGACTATATATAAACATATATACTTATCATAGGTTATGTTATACAATTAATTAATACATACCTAACATATACGTACAAGAAAATTTCCTTAACTATTTGAGTCAGTTGTATATATTTTTGTATAAATTATACACTAGTTCAAACTTTTGAGCTTCTAAACCATAATCTATCTTCAACAGAAAGACGTCGAGGAAAAGTAATTGTTATGAAAGAAAATATATACTATATCTTAATCAACGGCATTAGTTATTCATTAGGTGCAAGTTTCACCTGCCAAAGTTAAAAGAGTCCATCTCGAATATTTGGATCTCATAAAATTCAGTATCTATTTTTTAAAAAGAGAGGAAATCTACTAACATGTTATATACTACAATGCCATTGGCAGTGGTGATCACTGGTGAGCATGGGCTTTAGGTAACAAAACAATTGGTACAACTTATCATATAATATATGCATATTATATCTGTTTGTATTAATTAATTATCTGAAATTAAGAAAACTTGATGGCGTAATGAACGTACCATCATTTAGCATATGAGGGTTATGAATAAATGGTTACTTTATTATACCATTTGCAGGATTTAAGGTGTTTTGTAGATATGAACAAACGTAACTACAATCATAGTTTGGTTGCTACAGTTAATAAACATATATAATATTCATAAAAATGACAAAATATATTTAAGATCATTTCTTACTTTTGGTCTTTACAAATCTGTGACTGATCTATGACTATATATAAACATATATACTTATCATAGGTTATGTTATACAATTAATTAATACATACCTAACATATACGTACAAGAAAATTTCCTTAACTATTTGAGTCAGTTGTATATATTTTTGTATAAATTATACACTAGTTCAAACTTTTGAGCTTCTAAACCATAATCTATCTTCAACAGAAAGACGTCGAGGAAAAGTAATTGTTATGAAAGAAAATATATACTATATCTTAATCAACGGCATTAGTTATTCATTAGGTGCAAGTTTCACCTGCCAAAGTTAAAAGAGTCCATCTCGAATATTTGGATCTCATAAAATTCAGTATCTATTTTTTTAACACTAAAATTCAGTATCTATTTTTTAACACTAAAATTCAGTATCTATTTTTTTAACACTAAAATTCAGTATAGTTTTTATAACATATTTTGGTACTAATTGGTGACTGAAGAATGATTTATCAACGTTAACCCATAAACTGAGGAAAGTACATGTTTTATAACACATCTAACAATAACAACTGCATTTTGCAACTATAAAAAATTCAATTCAGTAATGATAAAAATACTGTAAATCTGTGATAAGATCTCTCATATCAATTCGTTGTTTAAAATTAGCTATATCATATATATATATCATTAAACTAATTATCTCTAACCAAATTTCTCAAAGAATCTCTAACTAATTTTATCATGCTGCATGTTGATATTATAGATGTTTATGTTTTTTGTTCAAAAAAAAAAATATAGATGTTTATGTTTTTGTTCAAAAAAATATAGATGTTTATGTTTTTGTTCAAAAAAATATAGATGTTTATGTTTTTTGTTCAAAAAAAAAAATATAGATGTTTATGTTTTTCTCAAATTTTTTTTTCTCAAAATTGATTGAAAACAAAACGCATTTGTTATGTTTCTTACATGTTCATTTACTTTTATGTTTGTTTCATGGGTCAACTATCAATACATATTCTCAACAGTATATCTATACTCATTAATTTGAATTGTCTAAATGCATTATTAATGACATTGTGAACTGAGTAGAAAACGGAGTGACATTATGGATAGAGGATCAACTAATAACTAAAAATGTCAACATTTGGTAGATCCAACTCTGTCTTACCTAAAAGTCCAACACGCTTTATTTTTTTTTCCCTCATTTCTTATAAAATGTATTGACAATAGCTACGCGCTTGATCTTACTAAACGTTTTGCTAATACTAATATGAATGTCATGCATGTTTTTAAAACAATCATGTTATTATTTAAACTAGTAAAATTATTATGATTAACATGTAAAATAAATTATGTTAAATTATTATGGTAACAATAATTAATGAATTGGTTATGAAGAACGAAAAAGAATGTAAAAATGTAATTAAACACTTTAAAATAAGTAATTTCTGTTTGAACTTCTGTAATAAATATTGTCAAAATATTTGGAAAAAGAATAAATGAAGTGGTTAGGATGTGTTAGAAAAGGAAATAAAAATTGTAAGAAAACACTTAAATTTAGGAAAGTATTTTTGTACTTTAGTTTTAATAGAACACTAGAGTTTGACCCGCAATTCCGTGCGGATATTTTTCAATTTTAATACGGACAAATGACTTGCTAAATAACATCGGTTTATCTATAATTTTATGGTGTATCCAACCTATATTTTTCTCAGTACACGATGTCTTTGTTCATTTATTTCTATTGAAGGCTTTCGGTGTAAAGTGCTCATGGCAGAAAAATGTTGGAAAAAGAATCCATTAACAGATTTATAATCCTTGCTTGCACACTGAATACATTTGTATTGTTTCAATCTTAATAAAGACATGTTTTCTTTACAAAGGATGTTCGTGCAATATCAGATGTGCGAAGCTAAATTGATTTAAGGTTGGTGCCATTATTTTGGTGCCAAGCATGTAACTCTGATTTTGATCGTGGGTTTACGTTTGTTTAATTATTTTGTTATGATACTATTTAAACCTAATTCATTTTCTTATATACGATAATGATTAGAGGTATATTATTGTTATGATATATGTTATAATTCAGTTTTAGTAGGACCATTTAAAACTTAAATGACTATCTTTATATAGTAGATAAAAATAGGACTATGTTTTAATAGATTAGATATAGATAAAGAATTATTCCAGTGAGACAATATTTTTCGTTAAAGGCAATAAGACACTACATGGTATTCTTGTTGTAAAACGAGGCCGCTTAACCGATTCCACAGCCGCAAAATCGTTGGATGACAGATGAGTATGGGAAATTTGTTCAACTTGATCTAGGTGTTCTATTTTCGGTTCAATTCTGGTTTGTTTATTTTGATTTTGACTTTTTGGGTTTTAGAAATATAAAACCATTCATTTATTTATAAAATTTGATTCGGTTACAGTTTGGTTATTTCAGATTTCGATTTGATTCGAGTAACAACGTTAAGAACTAGTTAATATCTGATAAAATTTTGGTAATAGTTATGTTCCGATTTTTTTGAGAATTTTGAATAATTTGGCTAAAATAACATATTTTCAGATTTTATAATTATTAAATATAGGGTAATTCAGATAAATTAAAATTCAGATAAACATTATTCGAGTAATTTGATTCTTTCAGGTAATTAAGATAATTTTAAAATATTTCAGATAAATAATTTTCCAGATAATTTGTTTTTCGGTAGTCTGGTTTTTTTGGTATATAAACTAAGTTTTAGATATCCAGACATCCACTCAGTTCTCAATTTGGTTATAATTTGGTTTTGGTTCTTCTATGGTTCTAGAGATATAAAAATTATTCGGTTATTTGTGAACATTAGATCGATTTTAGATTTGGTTTTTTCGATTCAGTTTAAGTTCAGTTTTTCGTTCTCGGTTTATATTCCCAAGTTACAAAACGCAGCATCTAATTAAGTAAACTCTTCTAGTCCAAAAACATTATGGTAACCAAGAAATGAAGAGAAACATTCAATTCTTTATCATTTCAAAAAAAATAGCACCATTCACAAGAAATAATTTTTCCTTCTCATTCATATTTTTTTTTTTGCAGAGAAATAGAGAACAAAATCATTCTTTGATAAATTTGAGAAAAAACAAATATTCTTTTTCATTTCTGCTATTTTATTTCTCTACGTTCATTTCCTATTATTTCCTTTTGTTCCCAGAAAGGTTACTGGTCGGAGCCTAAATCTCCATGTTCATATTAACAAATTATCTGAATAATTCATCTAATTTAATAGTCTATTAAGATACGTTAATAATCTACTTAAAAATTAAAATTTGTGGTTTATAATTATTAAAAGAACTAATAATTATTTTTATAATTTAATTTGGTATTTATGAATTCTAAAAATATTATATATAATATATAATGCAAAATTATATTATATTTACATATAAAGTAGTGTATTATATCGAATATATTGTATAATATATATATATATATATATATTAGTGTACATAAGAAAACAGCTCCTGAGTATTTCTCGATTTTTTATTTTTAAATAATTCACTGGGTATTGAAGACGTACGCGTTTGCATCTGTCGAGTTTGTGAATAAAGCATGGTATTGAGCTGTTTTAGAGAATAATTACATGCCAAACATATTTAGGAAAAAATCCATAAAAGTAATTCAACAAAATTTCGCTAAGCTTTTAAGTCTCTAACTTTTTACCTAATATAATATCTCAACTAATTATTATATTCATTTTATTAGACTATTTTAAAACAGCTCTCATTTTAATATACACATTATATTGATCTTACTAAACGTTTTGCTAATACTAATATGAATGTCATGCATGTTTTAAAACAATCATGTTATTATTCCAATTAGACAATATATTTTGGACACTACATGGTATCCTTGTTGTAAAACAAGGCTGCTTAACTAATTCCGCAGCCATAAAATCGTTCGTGAAGGTGAGTATGAACAAATTTGTTCAACTTCGGCGGGGTTCGATTTTTGATTCGGTTTTGATTTGGTTATTGGGCGTTCAATTTTAGTTCGGTTCTGATTTGGTTATTGAGCGTTCAATTTTAGTTCGGTTCTGATTTGGTTATTGGAGCGTTCAATTTTAGTTCGGTTCTGATTTGGTTATTGAGCGTTCAATTTTAGTTCGGTTCTGATTTGGTTATTGGAGCGTTCAATTTTAGTTCGGTTCTGATTTGGTTATTGAGCGTTCAATTTTAGTTCGGTTCTGATTTGGTTATTGGAGCGTTCAATTTTAGTTCGGTTCTGATTTGGTTATTGAGCGTTCAATTTTAGTTCGGTTCTGATTTGGTTATTGAGCGTTCAATTTTAGTTCGGTTCTGATTTGGTTATTGAGCGTTCAATTTTAGTTCGGTTCTGATTTGGTTATTGAGCGTTCAATTTTAGTTCGGTTCTGATTTGGTTATTGGAGCGTTCAATTTTAGTTCGGTTCTGATTTGGTTATTGAGCGTTCAATTTTAGTTCGGTTCTGATTTGGTTATTGAGCGTTCAATTTTAGTTCGGTTCTGATTTGGTTATTGAGCGTTCAATTTTAGTTCGGTTCTGATTTGGTTATTGGGCGTTCAATTTTAGTTCGGTTCTGATTTGGTTATTGGGCGTTCAATTTTAGTTCGGTTCTGATTTGGTTATTGAGCGTTCAATTTTAGTTCGGTTCTGATTTGGTTATTGAGCGTTCAATTTTAGTTCGGTTCTGATTTGGTTATTTTGGTTTTCAGTTTTGGATTGTAGAGATAAATGAACTGTTCGGTTTATGAATTTTTGTTTGGTTTCACTTACTGTAACATTGTTAGGAACTAATTAATATCTGATAAAATTTTGGTAATAGTTATGTTCGATTTTTTGAGAATTTTGAATAATTTGGCTAAAATAACATATTTTCAGATTTTATAATTATTAAATATAGGGTAATTCAGATAAATTAAAATTCAGATAAACATTATTCGAGTAATTTGATTCTTTCAGGTAATTAAGATAATTTTAAAATATTTCAGATAAATAATTTTCCAGATAATTTGTTTTTCGGTAGTCTGGTTTTTGGTATATAAACTAAGTTTTAGATATCCAGACATCCACTCAGTTCTCAATTTGGTTATAATTTGGTTTTGGTTCTTCTATGGTTCTAGAGATATAAAAATTATTAGGTTATTTGTGAACATTAGATCGATTTTAGATTTGGTTTTTTCGATTCAGTTTAAGTTCAGTTTTTCGTTCTCGGTTTATATTCCCAAGTTACAAAACGCAGCATCTAATTAAGTAAACTCTTCTAGTCCAAAAACATTATGGTAACCAAGAAATGAAGAGAAACATTCAATTCTTTATCATTTCAAAAATAGCACCATTCACAAGAAATAATTTTTCCTTCTCATTCATATTTTTTTTTTGCAGAGAAATAGAGAACAAAATCATTCTTTGATAAATTTGAGAAAAACAAATATTCTTTTCATTTCTGCTATTTTATTTCTCGTTCATTTCCTATTATTTCCTTGTTCTTTAGAAAGGCTCGGAGCCTAAATCTCCATGTTCATATTAACAAATTATCTGAATAATTCATCTAATTTAATAGTCTATTAAGATACGTTAATAATCTACTTAAAAATTAAAATTTGTGGTTTATAATTATTAAAAGAACTAATAATTATTTTTATAATTTAATTTGGTATTTATGAATTCTAAAAATATTATATATAATATATAATGCAAAATTATATTATATTTACATATAAAGTAGTGTATTATATCGAATATATTGTATAATATATATATATATATATATATTAGTGTACATAAGAAAACAGCTCCTGAGTATTTCTCGATTTTTTATTTTTAAATAATTCACTGGGTATTGAAGACGTACGCGTTTGCATCTGTCGAGTTTGTGAATAAAGCATGGTATTGAGCTGTTTTAGAGAATAATTACATGCCAAACATATTTAGGAAAAAATCCATAAAAGTAATTCAACAAAATTTCGCTAAGCTTTTTAAGTCTCTAACTTTTTTACCTAATATAATATCTCAACTAATTATTATATTCATTTTATTAGACTATTTTAAAAACAGCTCTCATTTTAATATACACATTATATTTATTTTAATAAAAATATTAATAAATTTCATATGAAAGTTAAATTTTTTTCTAAATACAAGAACAATCTTTAAAATATCAAATTTAGTTTTAAATTTTAATAATAAATATAGCTAAATTTTGGATGGAAATTAAAATTTATAAATAATTAATTTTGAATGAAAATAAATAATTTGAAAAGTTTAATAAAAATTTAAATTTTAAATTTGATATTAAGAATAAACTAAAATTGAAAAGTTTAAGGTTATTGAAATTTATTACTAATTTAATTGGATCGTGAATCCTCTTGTGACCTAATTATTATTTTTAATAAAAATGAATTTGAAAAAGCTCTTTAATCGTAACTAAATATTTTACCATTTCTGATATACAAATAAGCTACTGTTGTAATCTATTGTTGTAACTGTAGTATTTTGTCAACTATAATATAATCTATTTTGTTTCCAAAATATTTTTATCGTTACCATACATATATGATCTACAAAATTTTAATCATATGCAGGTCTAATTTATGCATAACATAGTAATTTTATGACAAGTAATGCACCTTCATAATGTACATATAATAACAAAAAGTAGCATTTTTAGAATTTAACAAATTTGAAAATCTTACTATGCACACAAAATACCTAATCAAATAGTAGTTCTTTCTGCTGTAAATCAAATCTTTCCTTGATGTAGTAAAATGAAAAGTAACTATTTTGTTTTCTCTAAAACAAAACAAAAAAAGAGTCCAAGAATGTTTATAGACCATTTAGACGTATTCCTTCACTCTGACCTTTATTTTATTATATATAATAAGTTTTATAATATGTAAATTGTTATTTTATATATAGAATATTCTGTGTACATAAGAAATCAGCTTCCGAGTATTTCTCGATTTTTTTCATTATTTCAATAATTCGCTAGGTACTGAAAAACGAAGCGTTGCATCTATGGAGTTTCTGATCGAACTAGGCATGGTATTAAACTGTTTTAAAGAACGTGCCAAAAATAGTATCTACCCGTTTTTTCGTTGTGGACGTTGGTTCTCATATGGTTTCCCTAGCAACACGGTTTCTCATTCTATTAGTAATTTAATAATTGGATCGTGAATCCTCTTGTGACCTAATTATTATTTTTAATAAAAATATTAATAAATTTCATATGAAAAGTTAAATTTTTTCTAAATACAAGAACAATCTTTAAAATATCAAATTTAGTTTTAAATTTTAATAATAAATATAGCTAAATTTTGGATGGAAATTAAAATTATAAATAATTAATTTTGAATGAAAATAAATAATTTGAAAAGTTTAATAAAAATTTAAATTTTAAATTTGATATTAAGAATAAACTAAAATTGAAAAGTTTAAGGTTATTGAAATTTATTACTAATTTAATTGGATCG
The DNA here is from genome assembly GCA_016771965.1 of Brassica carinata. Lineage (NCBI taxonomy): Eukaryota > Viridiplantae > Streptophyta > Magnoliopsida > Brassicales > Brassicaceae > Brassica > Brassica carinata. The sequence goes on from CM028700.1 coordinate 5,565,979, forward strand.
TGAATCCTCATTTTATGACCTAATTATAATTATAAATAAAAATGAATTAGAAAAAGTTCGTTGATTGTACCTCTAAATATATTTACCATTTTTGATATACAAATAAGCTACTGTTGTAATCTATTGTTGTAACTGTAGTATTTTGTCAAGTTATAATCTATTTTTTCCAGAATTTTTTATCGTTCTCATATGATCTACAAAATTTTAATCATATGCAGGTTTAATTTATGCATAATATTTTAGTTTATGACAAGTAATGCACCTTCATAACGTCAAAATAATAACAAAAGTAGCATTTTTAATTTAACAAATATGAAATCTTACGAGGCAACAAAATACCTAAACAAATAGTAGTTCTTTCTGCTGTAAAAAGAAAATATTTCCTTCATATAATAAAAAGTAACTATTTTAGTTATGCATTATTCATTTTATGACAAGTTAAGGCATCTTCATAATTTTCTAATGAAAGAAAATAACAAAATAGCATTTTTAGGATTTAAAGAATCTAGTAATCTTACCTTGTAAATAAATTCGAACAAATCCTCCTTCTGTTTCATTTTAATTCTCATTTTAGACTTATGCACACAAATTAAAAAATATTTAATTTATATATTTACTAAATAAAAACATCATTACCAATACACATAACCACAATTCAACCAATAAACAAATATATTGAATATAAAATCAATAAATTTTGCATTAAAATTATAAAAGCGACATTTATTTTAAAACAAAAAATTTAACTCTACAATGACAAAAAGAACGGAATTATTGCTGCTGTAAATCAAATATTTCATTCATATATTAGCAAAATGAAAAGTATCTATTTTGGTTTCCCTAAAATAAAGAGTCCACAACCCAATATTTTAAAGAGTCCACAACCCAATATTTATTGACCATTTAAACGTATTATTCCTTACTTTGCCATTTTGACCTTTATTTTATTATATTTTTCTTCTCCGATATACACGCAAACCCCATAATCATAACCAGACATTCTTGAATGAGTTTTTTTTTTCTTCAAATGGACAAATCTGAAAAAATCGCTTACGCGTCTGTTCTGTCTCTTCTCTCACTCTCTCTCCTTCTCCTCCTCATCTTCCTCCTCTTACTATGCAGAAAGAAACCGATCCGGTCCGACGAATCTCTCCTTCCAAAAACCAAACCGGCGGGAACCACTTACCCTTTAACCGAACTAGATTCAGCAACCGACGGATTTAGCCAGCGACGAATCATCGGCACTGGTCGGTTAGGAACGGTTTACGCAGCGGTTATCCCATCCCACAAAAACCTCGTCGCGGTCAAAAGAATACACCCCGGTCTGGTTCTAAGCAAACCGGGTTCCGGTTTCACCACCGTTCTCAAAACGCTCTCCTCCGCTCTCCACCCCAACGTCGTCTCGATCCTAGGCTTCTCGGAAGCTCCCGGCGAGAGAATCGTCGTCACCGAATTCGTCGGAGAAGCCAAAACCCTGAGCGATCACCTACACGGAGACACCGATCTCGAGTCGGCGGCGGTTGCCACCGTATTCGACTGGCGCAAACGCTTCAGAGCCGCGGCGGGAGCGGCGAGGGGTCTGGAGTATCTGCACGAGATCGCGAACCCGAGAATCGTCCACGGGCGGTTCACGTCTTCGAACATACTCTTGGACGAGAAGTTCTTGGCGAAGGTTTCGGATTACGGATTCGCGTTCTTGGTTCCGCGCGAGAAGGCGGAGGTTTCTTGGTACGTTGAAGAAGGGTACTGCAAAGAGAGCGATGTGTATGGATTCGGCGTCGTTTTGCTTGAGATTCTGAGCGGGAGGAGAAGCGAGAATGGTTCGATCGTGAAGTGGGCGACGCCGTTGATCAAAGAGCAGAGATTCGCTGAGCTTTTGGATCCGAGAGTGGTTGTCCAGAGTGAGGTTAAGTGTTTGGTGATAAGATTAGCGAAGGTCGCTTTGGCTTGCGTCGGGAATTCGCGGAGGAGCCGGCCGTCGGTTTCTCAGGTGGCGGCGATTTTGAATAGTTTGGAGAGGGAAGGAGGGTGATTTTGAACGTTTCGAAAAGTTTTGGGGTAAATTAGTAATTAATGGAACATTTCCGTTAATGATACTGTAATAATATAGGTTACGCCGTGTACATTTATACTTTAGGTGTATATAATCGGTTTCGTATTATTTAGTTTATGATTTTTTCTTGTCGACATTTAGTTTATGATTTCATTCGCATCAATTTATAAAATTGGGAATATCATAATTCTCGAAATTCTAAAATTATTGATATGATAAAAATAATTTTCGCATGCTCTGTCGGAAACAATTATAGATTACGAGGATTTATGATTAAAATATGTTAAGTGTGTACGAAGGATTGTTTAAAATATCAGTCGGGCCCTTCATATTTTGACGAGAGTTTGAAGGTAGATCATCGTCAAAATCAGACGGTGGACCTAATCTTTGCACCTTGTGGAACAAGTCAGTTTTGTTCTTTAATGGTAAAAAAGTTCTGTATATTTTATTTAATTTTCGTTCAGTTTAATTTAGTTTGCTTCATGTAAGTTGGCATCTGAGTTAATTCAAAGTTTAAGTGGTTGATTAAATGTAATTCCTCCATTCCCAAAAATAAGATTTTTTTGATTTATTTCTTGTTCCATAAAAATAGATTTTCTATATTTTTAAGGTATTTTTGTATACTTTCAAAAAACATTAAATAGATTATATTTCATTGGTAGATAATTATTGGAAAGTGAAATAAAAAATAAATAATAAATTAAAGTGTTAACATTTATTGTTTTCTTAATAACCGTAAACACTCTAAAAATCTTACATTAATTATTCCCTCGGTTTTCTAAAAGTGTCAATTTAACATTTTTTTCTTATTACAAAAAAAATATTATTTTAAATTTCAATGAAATTTTCAGTTTAATATTAATCACAAATGCATTGATTTTATAATAATTTTATTTATCTCAAACTAATACTATTGATTGAATATGTATAACTGATAAGAATTTAAATGTGTTTCAATTATTTTATTAATCTGTATAAAAAATATTAAAGTGACATTCTTTTATGAAATGGGGAGAGTATGAATTATTATCATAGTTATTTATTTGTTTTTGTAAACATTCACGGCATTTTGTAAACTGCAATCTCTGAAAATTAACGTACACGACGGTTGCTGTAGACCATTTAGACTTCTGTTTAAAGTTCAACAGTTATGAAAGTATTGTCTTTTCTAGAAACAGAAAGAGACGGTATAAAGACCTTCAAACAAAAAACCCTTCAAAGCTAAGAAAATTATTAATAAAACACTTTAACACTGAATAGAAACATAGACACATGTATACATTACTGCAACGAACCGTTCTACTTATTCTAACAACACGTAACATAATTCAACAATCATCTATCACCCCGCATCTCCATTTCTAACACTTTCTTTTCACCGGGTGATTGTGGTCGGTGGTAAGGAGACGAGGCTGGGACGCTAAAACGCTTTAGGTTCGATCCATCACAGCCAAACTAAGTCATAATTATTCGATCACCTAATACGGATATAGACTCATGCTTTAGGGTTATTTGAATGCCCGGAAAAATGATCTATCGTGGACTGCACTTCCCTTAGAAATTAGTGCAATGCCTTTCCATAGGTGGAATACCTCAGTTAATCAAAAACAATCATCATCACGTATGACTTAACTAAGAGATTGTCATATTACTAGTATACATATATTATACTATTATAGCCTAATTAACTTTAATTATTCAGCTAATTTGTTAACTAATTATTCAGCTAATTTGTTAACTAATTATTCAGCTAATTTGTTAACTAATTATTCAGCTAATTAAGAGTAACAATATTGATAATCTCTAAGAGAAGTCTCTTGAAAATAAAAATAAATAATAAATTAAAGTGTTAACATTTATTGTTTTCTTAATAACCGTAAACACTCTAAAAATCTTACATTAATTATTCCCTCGGTTTTCTAAAAGTGTCAATTTAACATTTTTTCTTATTACAAAAAATATTATTTTAAATTTCAATGAAATTTTCAGTTTAATATTAATCACAAATGCATTGATTTTATAATAATTTTATTTATCTCAAACTAATACTATTGATTGAATATGTATAACTGATAAGAATTTAAATGTGTTTCAATTATTTTATTAATCTGTATAAAAATATTAAAGTGACATTCTTTTATGAAATGGGGAGAGTATGAATTATTATCATAGTTATTTATTTGTTTTTGTAAACATTCACGGCATTTTGTAAACTGCAATCTCTGAAAATTAACGTACACGACGGTTGCTGTAGACCATTTAGACTTCTGTTTAAAGTTCAACAGTTATGAAAGTATTGTCTTTTCTAGAAACAGAAAGAGACGGTATAAAGACCTTCAAACAAAAACCCTTCAAAGCTAAGAAAATTATTAATAAAACACTTTAACACTGAATAGAAACATAGACACATGTATACATTACTGCAACGAACCGTTCTACTTATTCTAACAACACGTAACATAATTCAACAATCATCTATCACCCCATCTCCATTTCTAACACTTTCTTTTCACCGGGTGATTGTGGTCGGTGGTAAGGAGACGAGGCTGGGACGCTAAAACGCTTTAGGTTCGATCCATCACAGCCAAACTAAGTCATAATTATTCTCGATCACCTAATACGGATATAGACTCATGCTTTGGGTCTATTTGAATGCCGGAAAAATGATCTATCGTGGACTGCACTTCCCTTAGAAATTAGTGCATACCTTTCCATAGGTGCGGAATACCTCCAGATTAATCAAAAACAATCATCATCACGTATGACTTAACTAAGAGATTGTCATATTAGCTAGTATACATATATTATACTATTATAGCCTAATTAACTTTAATTATTCAGCTAATTTGTTAACTAATTATTCAGCTAATTAAGAGTAACAATATTGATAATCTCTAAGAGAAGTCTCTTGAAAATAAAAATAAATAATAAATTAAAGTGTTAACATTTATTGTTTTCTTAATAACCGTAAACACTCTAAAAATCTTACATTAATTATTCCCTCGGTTTTCTAAAAGTGTCAATTTAACATTTTTTCTTATTACAAAAAATATTATTTTAAATTTCAATGAAATTTTCAGTTTAATATTAATCACAAATGCATTGATTTTATAATAATTTTATTTATCTCAAACTAATACTATTGATTGAATATGTATAACTGATAAGAATTTAAATGTGTTTCAATTATTTTATTAATCTGTATAAAAATATTAAAGTGACATTCTTTTATGAAATGGGGAGAGTATGAATTATTATCATAGTTATTTATTTGTTTTTGTAAACATTCACGGCATTTTGTAAACTGCAATCTCTGAAAATTAACGTACACGACGGTTGCTGTAGACCATTTAGACTTCTGTTTAAAGTTCAACAGTTATGAAAGTATTGTCTTTTCTAGAAACAGAAAGAGACGGTATAAAGACCTTCAAACAAAAACCCTTCAAAGCTAAGAAAATTATTAATAAAACACTTTAACACTGAATAGAAACATAGACACATGTATACATTACTGCAACGAACCGTTCTACTTATTCTAACAACACGTAACATAATTCAACAATCATCTATCACCCCATCTCCATTTCTAACACTTTCTTTTCACCGGGTGATTGTGGTCGGTGGTAAGGAGACGAGGCTGGGACGCTAAAACGTTTAGGTTCGATCCATCACAGCCAAACTAAGTCATAATTATTCGATCACCTAATGGATATAGACTCATGCTTTAGGGTTATTTGAATGCCCGAAAAATGATCTATCGTGGACTGCACTTCCCTTAGAAATTAGTGCAATGCCTTTCCATAGTGCGGAATACCTCCAGATTAATCAAAAACAATCATCATCACGTATGACTTAACTAAGAGATTGTCATATTACGCTAGTATACATATATTATACTATTATAGCCTAATTAACTTTAATTATTCAGCTAATTTGTTAACTAATTATTCAGCTAATTTGTTAACTAATTATTCAGCTAATTTGTTAACTAATTATTCAGCTAATTTGTTAACTAATTATTCAGCTAATTAAGAGTAACAATATTGATAATCTCTAAGAGAAGTCTCTTGAAAATAAAAATAAATAATAAATTAAAGTGTTAACATTTATTGTTTTCTTAATAACCGTAAACACTCTAAAAATCTTACATTAATTATTCCCTCGGTTTTCTAAAAGTGTCAATTTAACATTTTTTCTTATTACAAAAAATATTATTTTAAATTTCAATGAAATTTTCAGTTTAATATTAATCACAAATGCATTGATTTTATAATAATTTTATTTATCTCAAACTAATACTATTGATTGAATATGTATAACTGATAAGAATTTAAATGTGTTTCAATTATTTTATTAATCTGTATAAAAATATTAAAGTGACATTCTTTTATGAAATGGGGAGAGTATGAATTATTATCATAGTTATTTATTTGTTTTTGTAAACATTCACGGCATTTTGTAAACTGCAATCTCTGAAAATTAACGTACACGACGGTTGCTGTAGACCATTTAGACTTCTGTTTAAAGTTCAACAGTTATGAAAGTATTGTCTTTTCTAGAAACAGAAAGAGACGGTATAAAGACCTTCAAACAAAAACCCTTCAAAGCTAAGAAAATTATTAATAAAACACTTTAACACTGAATAGAAACATAGACACATGTATACATTACTGCAACGAACCGTTCTACTTATTCTAACAACACGTAACATAATTCAACAATCATCTATCACCCCGCATCTCCATTTCTAACACTTTCTTTTCACCGGGTGATTGTGGTCGGTGGTAAGGAGACGAGGCTGGGGCGCTAAAGCGTTTTAGGTTCGATCCATCACAGCCAAACTAAGTCATAATTATTACGATCACCTAATACGGATATAGACTCATGCTTTAGGGTCTATTTGAATGCCCGAAAAATGATCTATCGTGGACTGCACTTCCCTTAGAAATTAGTGCAATGCCTTTCCATAGTGCGGAATACCTCCAGATTAATCAAAAACAATCATCATCACGTATGACTTAACTAAGAGATTGTCATATTAGCTAGTATACATATATTATACTATTATAGCCTAATTAACTTTAATTATTCAGCTAATTTGTTAACTAATTATTCAGCTAATTTGTTAACTAATTATTCAGCTAATTTGTTAACTAATTATTCAGCTAATTTGTTAACTAATTATTCAGCTAATTTGTTAACTAATTATTCAGCTAATTAAGAGTAACAATATTGATAATCTCTAAGAGAAGTCTCTTGAAAATAAAAATAAATAATAAATTAAAGTGTTAACATTTATTGTTTTCTTAATAACCGTAAACACTCTAAAAATCTTACATTAATTATTCCCTCGGTTTTCTAAAAGTGTCAATTTAACATTTTTTCTTATTACAAAAAATATTATTTTAAATTTCAATGAAATTTTCAGTTTAATATTAATCACAAATGCATTGATTTTATAATAATTTTATTTATCTCAAACTAATACTATTGATTGAATATGTATAACTGATAAGAATTTAAATGTGTTTCAATTATTTTATTAATCTGTATAAAAATATTAAAGTGACATTCTTTTATGAAATGGGGAGAGTATGAATTATTATCATAGTTATTTATTTGTTTTTGTAAACATTCACGGCATTTTGTAAACTGCAATCTCTGAAAATTAACGTACACGACGGTTGCTGTAGACCATTTAGACTTCTGTTTAAAGTTCAACAGTTATGAAAGTATTGTCTTTTCTAGAAACAGAAAGAGACGGTATAAAGACCTTCAAACAAAAACCCTTCAAAGCTAAGAAAATTATTAATAAAACACTTTAACACTGAATAGAAACATAGACACATGTATACATTACTGCAACGAACCGTTCTACTTATTCTAACAACACGTAACATAATTCAACAATCATCTATCACCCCCGCATCTCCATTTCTAACACTTTCTTTTCACCGGGTGATTGTGGTCGGGTGGTAAGGAGACGAGGCTGGGACGCTAAAACGTTTTAGGTTCGATCCATCTGCTGCGCGAAACTAAGTCATAATTATTCTGATCACCTAATACGGATATAGACTCATGCTTTAGGGTCTATTTGAATGCCGGAAAAATGATCTATCGTGGACTGCACTTCCCCTTAGAAATTAGTGCAATGCCTTTCCATAGTGCGGAATACCTCCAGATTAATCAAAAAAAACAATCATCTGTCACGTATGACTTAACTAAGAGATTGTCATATTACGCTAGTATACATATATTATACTATTATAGCCTAATTAACTTTAATTATTCAGCTAATTAAGAGTAACAATATTGATAATCTCTAAGAGAAGTCTCTTGAAAATAAAAATAAATAATAAATTAAAGTGTTAACATTTATTGTTTTCTTAATAACCGTAAACACTCTAAAAATCTTACATTAATTATTCCCTCGGTTTTCTAAAAGTGTCAATTTAACATTTTTTCTTATTACAAAAAATATTATTTTAAATTTCAATGAAATTTTCAGTTTAATATTAATCACAAATGCATTGATTTTATAATAATTTTATTTATCTCAAACTAATACTATTGATTGAATATGTATAACTGATAAGAATTTAAATGTGTTTCAATTATTTTATTAATCTGTATAAAAATATTAAAGTGACATTCTTTTATGAAATGGGGAGAGTATGAATTATTATCATAGTTATTTATTTGTTTTTGTAAACATTCACGGCATTTTGTAAACTGCAATCTCTGAAAATTAACGTACACGACGGTTGCTGTAGACCATTTAGACTTCTGTTTAAAGTTCAACAGTTATGAAAGTATTGTCTTTTCTAGAAACAGAAAGAGACGGTATAAAGACCTTCAAACAAAAACCCTTCAAAGCTAAGAAAATTATTAATAAAACACTTTAACACTGAATAGAAACATAGACACATGTATACATTACTGCAACGAACCGTTCTACTTATTCTAACAACACGTAACATAATTCAACAATCATCTATCACCCCATCTCCATTTCTAACACTTTCTTTTCACCGGGTGATTGTGGTCGGTGGTAAGGAGACGAGGCTGGGACGCTAAAACGTTTAGGTTCGATCCATCACAGCCAAACTAAGTCATAATTATTCGATCACCTAATGGATATAGACTCATGCTTTAGGGTCTATTTGAATGCCCGGAAAAATGATCTATCTGTGGACTGCACTTCCCCTTAGAAATTAGTCTGTACCTTTCCATAGGTCTGGAATACCTCCAGATTAATCAAAAAAAACAATCATCTGTCACGTATGACTTAACTAAGAGATTGTCATATTACGCTAGTATACATATATTATACTATTATAGCCTAATTAACTTTAATTATTCAGCTAATTTGTTAACTAATTATTCAGCTAATTTGTTAACTAATTATTCAGCTAATTTGTTAACTAATTATTCAGCTAATTTGTTAACTAATTATTCAGCTAATTTGTTAACTAATTATTCAGCTAATTTGTTAACTAATTATTCAGCTAATTTGTTAACTAATTATTCAGCTAATTTGTTAACTAATTATTCAGCTAATTTGTTAACTAATTATTCAGCTAATTTGTTAACTAATTATTCAGCTAATTTGTTAACTAATTATTCAGCTAATTAAGAGTAACAATATTGATAATCTCTAAGAGAAGTCTCTTGAAAATAAAAATAAACAGAAATATAGACGAAAAGATGAAAAGAATCATTTAATATAGGTCAAAATTTATATAGTTAATTTTTTTTATAACTGGAATTTTTTTAATCTAATAGATTTTAGGGGAGTCGCAAGCCCGCGGATGAACTCGTTTTCTAGGACATTTAAATGAGTTTTAATATATGAACCCATATCCGCGATTGGTGAACAGAACAATGTAACTTAGTTTCGTGCAGCAAGAAGATCGAACCTGGAACGCTAACACGTTCCAGATCCGTCTACTGTCACTCGACAATAAAGTCCGTTCAATAGTTAATTTCATTAATAGTTAATTTTATTTTAGTAATAAAATTTCATTTGAGTAATTTAATATGTTTCTCACTGATGATCTAAAATTTATCGATACGACATCAGGTCTGGTCATGCGAAGATCTTATCATGAAGTTTTAAAAACTCTTAGAATCATTCCGTCAAAGCTAATTAGTCAATAATGTTGACTGAGAATTGAAGAGTAAAATACCACTATCCAAAGCAAATAGTTGAACAAGATCAAGACAATTCTTCAGAAAAAAAGTCGACGAACCAAAAAGTCAAAACACCAAACCGACTCAAGCCAAACGAAAGTTAATACACATGACACCCAAATATTTTAACTAGTTATGTTGCATCCTTAAAGTTATAAAACCAAGATTAATTATTTCATTGGACTGTTGCGGAACCAAACCTGACAAAAAATACAGACACACGCATCAACACATGAAGAAATTAAGGAAGCAAAAACCATCTATTAGTAAGGTTATGAATGGGATGAGAATAAAATAGAAAAAAAAAACAATATAAATGATCAAGCTGTCCGATTGAAATGACTTTTCAAGGTTCAATAATCAAATCATTATAGTAATTGAGATGTCAATCTATTTCTAAGTATTTTGATTCAAAGAAAATGCAGGTTCAAACTTAATTTAAGTGCAATCAAGTAATCGGATGATTTTGAACTAGAATACTACTAAAATACAATAAAGAACAAAGTTTTCTTTTCTTATGAAATGGAGGAATTCATGGGATAAGAGAATTGACCTTGGGTGATCAAGTTTCAATCTAAAGGTGGTACCTTTCAATCAATCTGTCAACCTTAAACCTGACACAATCCTAAACAAACTTTATTTCTAGATGAATGCTCATTCACTAAGATAACTCAAGCATCAAATTTATTTGGTTGAATATTATCTAAGCAATCATTAATTTCAAGTCCATTAGCCATCTTAACACCTTTAACATCAAATCTCTTTGGTAAAGAATGTTAAAAGCTTAGTAAAGTTGGTTCATGCATTTCATCGAACACCTTTATGAAATGCCTAAAACTCAACTTTAGAGAGGTCAACTCTAAAATTGCAATAAAGCACTCTACAAGCAAGAACAAGATGGATTTATACTAAAACACCTTAGATCTAGCTTAATCACCCTTAGTCTCTCTAACCCATGAATCCAAAGATGACTACTCACTAATCTTCATGATAAACCCAAGAATCAATGATGATTTGGTGTTAATCATGATTAGTGATCAATATAACTAAACAATCACAAAGATAATGATCAAGATTAGATCTTTCACCTAAATTTCTTTGTGATTAGATAGAAAATAAGATAATTCTCAACTTTGGGATTACAAGAGTATTTATATGTCTTTGGTCAACTAATGGTTTCCATTAAAAGTCTAAAAGCCCTTTAAAAACATTAAAATTCACTAAGGCAAAACTTCGACTTCGGGTAGGGTCGTCGGCTGCAACCCACGCTAGCTTCCGTCAGCCCGTCGCCCGCGTCTTCAGTTCATGCGGCGGGTACAGCTCCCGTCGCTCACCCAGCGTGATCTCTCGAGTTCTCTTCGACAAGCGGGTAAGGGAACGTGTCGCTCCACCCGGCGTCGAGATGTCGTCTAGCTTCTCCAACTTCGTGCGGCGGGTAACATCCCTCGTGACTCCATCGACGGCTTCTCTTCGACAGCGGGTAAGGGAACCGGCGTTAAACGCGTCAAGGCGTCCGAGCAGCTCCATTCTCGCGCGGCGAGTGCGGCTTCGCTGATTCAAGCCGTTGGACCTCTGTTGCTTCATGTCGAGCGGGTTGGTGAACCGCGTGGTACAACCAGCGTTGCAATCACCCATACTTGACCAAACTTCATTCTTCATCTCTTTTGAACCACAATGCTTCTAAACACCTCCAATCACTCTATGGAATACTCAATTACCTGATTAAGACATATGAATGCAATATGGATCCTAAAGATGCTAAATTCTAATCTATATGATCAATATGTGCAATATGGATGGTTAAAACAGTGCAAATATGCAAGATATCACCGATATGCATTTATTATCCATTCATCTTTTAATATGCATAACCAAAAAAATTATTTGAACTATATGCAAGACAGGTAGTGTGTAAAAAAACTGTACGCAAACATATGAAAAGATAAGCCTCAGTTCAAAAAAAAACATATGAAAACGAGTCTGCTAAAATACAAATCTCCAATGGGTGATTTTCTTACATATAAATACTATACCAACTTCATTTTTCCATTCATCAACCAAAAATTCTTATTAATTAAAAACCAGCATAATAAGTTATTATGTGTATGTTCTTACAAAGTTTAAATCAAACCAAATGATTTATATATGACAATTTCTTTTCACCAATATATATATATACTATTATAGCCTAATTAACTTTAATTATTCAGCTAATTTGTTAACTAATTATTCAGCTAATTAAGAGTAACAATATTGATAATCTCTAAGAGAAGTCTCTTGAAAATAAAAATAAACAGAAATATAGACGAAAAGATGAAAAGAATCATTTAATATAGGTCAAAATTTATATAGTTAATTTTTTTATAACTGGAATTTTTTAATCTAATAGATTTTAGGGAGTCGAAGCCATGGATGAACTCGTTTTCTAGGACATTTAAATGAGTTTTAATATATGAACCCATATCCGCTGACAGAACGAACAATGTAACTTAGTTTCGCAAAGAAGAAGATCGAACCCGAACGCTAACACGCTCCATCCGCCTCATCACACCGACAAAGTCCGCTCAATAGTTAATTTCATTAATAGTTAATTTTATTTTAGTAATAAAATTTCATTTGAGTAATTTAATATGTTTCTCACTGATGATCTAAAATTTATCGATACGACATCAGGTCTGGTCATGCGAAGATCTTATCATGAAGTTTTAAAAACTCTTAGAATCATTCCGTCAAAGCTAATTAGTCAATAATGTTGACTGAGAATTGAAGAGTAAAATACCACTATCCAAAGCAAATAGTTGAACAAGATCAAGACAATTCTTCAGAAAAAAAGTCGACGAACCAAAAAGTCAAAACACCAAACCGACTCAAGCCAAACGAAAGTTAATACACACAATGACACCCAAATATTTTAACTAGTTATGTTGCATCCTTAAAGTTATAAAACCAAGATTAATTATTTCATTGGACTGTTGCCCGGAACCAAACCTGACAAAAAAATACAGACACACGCATCAACACATGAAGAAATTAAGGAAGCAAACCCCAACTACCACTAAAACCTATAAAAACATCAAAAAATCTTGACTTGCTGTTACATCAGATTATACAAGTTCTGTATTGAAGAAGAGCTAATATCATTAAGCTCAAAACTCCATCCTTTCTTAATCCCAATTGTCAATATCGTTAACCGAGAGATGAAAGACTAAAAATGAAATCCAAATGAAAACGGTTAAACTCAAGCTCAACAGAACTATGAGAACATAAAGTCTACAGATTTCAAAGTCAAACACCAAACCAACTCAAGCTCCCACACAAACTAAATACCAACATTAAAACACTCATAAACTCTAAACCTCAGTTTCAATACAACAATACTTAAGTCAGAGCCTTGCTAAAGCAAACTCTATACTAAATCTCTAAAGATAGAAACTTCCAGATTAAAACATGTTTCTCCCCATCACTCTGTACAGAGTTTGTCCCACGAAGTAGGCTTGTCACTGTCTCTTTCTCTCTTCTTTCTCTAACGCTTTCTTGGGAAGAACATGAGCTTCATACAAAGCAAGAATTTCTTTCTTATTCTGATGGCCTTTGTTCAGTATCAAATGTCCGCAATCATACTTCGTCAGTTCATGCTTAAGATTCTGCACTGTGAGCTTCCTGTAATCTTCTGCTTCCTCCTCTTCTTCGCCTCGCTGGTTTTGAGTGTCCTCATCGCCTCTAGAAACCGAAACACCATCCTCATAAGCACCATTATCATCTCCTCTTGTGCTTCGAGATCGTTTATTGGTCCTCAAGATTCTATCACTTGTTTCTCCAATGTCCATATCAACAGCGTCTTCCATTCTGGTCCGTTTCCCACGCGAAGAACTCGCAGCTCTGATCTTGTTGTCCAGTGCAGTTTCTTTTAACCTAGCTTGAGCTAATTCTTGCTGAAGATTATCAACGGTTGCCTGTGCAGCTTGCAGCTCAAGAGAAAGAGCTTCAGCTCTTCGGTTTGCGGCTATATGAGCCTTGCGCTCTTCATCCAACAGCTTCTCCAACGACTTCACGTTATGCGCCCTCTGTTCGTTGGTTAGCTTTAACAATGACTCGATCTCTTTCTCTCGTTCTCCGACTCTTGCTTCTAAGACTGTAACCTTGGACACAGCCTCCATCTCAGACACACGAAGCCTGTGCAGTTCATCTTCCAAGTCCGTCTTCTGCCTCTCCAAGTTTTCGACTTGTCTCTGAGCTCGCTCGATCTGAGCAAGTCTTTCCATTGCCAAGCTCTGACTCTCACTTTTCTCCTTTTGGGAAGTGACGGCATCAGCTCGAGCTATGTCCGCCAGTTCAGTAGCACGTTTAGCTTCAATTTCAGCTGTTTTGCATCTCTCTTGGACTTCATCGAATCTTTCGAAGTCAGATCGGTACTTCTGCTCCAGACGAATCTTCTCTTGTTCCAACTTGTTTGCCTCTTTTTCATATGTTAGAGCCTTTGTGTTGGCACTGTCTAACCTATCAATCATTTCCCTTAACTCCAGTTTCAGTGACGCTGTTTCCACGTCAAAGCTTCTGATTTTAGACTCTGCCGCCTGCAAAACACACCACACAAGCTTAGATCAGATGTTCCTTTACAAGACAAGGTTAAATAGATATACTATCATATTGAAAAGCTCACCTTCAACTCTGATCTTAGAACCGTTAGAGACTGTTCTGCCTTCTCAATTTTTGTAGTCTTCTCCTTGATTTCTTCATCCTGAAATCAGTTAACACCGCATATTGATGATAAGAAATCTTAAAGTCATCTCTTTAACAAACTAGGACAAAGAAAGATACCTTCTCAGTTAAAGTCAATGTAAATTCCTCCCGAAGAGCATCTTCCCTCAACTGTGTTTCCTTGCCTGAACGTTCTTGCACTGAAGCAGCCTTTTGAAGAGCAGATCTTGCTTCTCCCACAGCATAATCGTACTTCCTCTTCCACTCCTCCGTCTCTTCTTGAGCGGATTTGGCTTGTTCTCTAGCAGCAGCAAGCCTAGCTTCTGAAGTAGTACTTCGTGTCCTAAGGACTTCCATATCAGATTTAAGCTGGTCTTCAACAGCTTTCTGTTTCAAAACAAAGTGGTCGTACTTTCTTTTCCATTCCTTGATTTCTTCTTGTTTGGATTCCAATGTTTTAACCAAAGTGGAGCATCGCTCATTTAGCGAACTGTTCTCCCCCTGTAGTTTAATAATGCGTTCTCTATATATATCTTCCAGCTTCTTCTTGTCGATGTTGGATTCATCGTAACGTTTCTGGTATTCCATCTTGTATCTCTCGCTGTCATCCAACTGCTGCTTCAGATGTTTCATCGCATCTTCAACAGAACGGAATTTCACTGCAAGTGAGTTCTTCTCTATAGCGATATTATCTATAAGCCTTTTGGTGAGATCATATATTGGCCCTTCTAAGCTGCATGATTAAAAATTGAGGATATATACATGAACAAACCTCTGAAGAAGCATACACGTAAATCAAAATCAGAGGGAGGACTAGTAGTAAATACCTTTGTTGCAAGAACACAGAAAGTTTCTGCCATTTCCCTGGGCCATGGCATGATGCCTCGTAGTCTGACAAACGAGCTTCTAGAACCTGAGAGACACAATCGATCCATAAGTAAAACAATCAGCAATCAAGTAAAACACGGGAACTTCCATCCTTGGTATATCTAGTCAAAAATATATATCCATAAGATAACCAACCAACCTTGACAACACTATCCATATTTGCATTAGAGGCATGGCAAGCTGCTCTCAGCTGCTTCTCCATGCTTTGGATAGCACTCGTGCATCGCAAATCTGCCTCCATGAATGCATTTTTTTTGTAATCCTAAATCAAGAAAGATAGTCTATATCAGCATAACGCAGTGACAAAAGCAAAGTCATGTGAAAGTTGAAAAAAAAAAAAAAGAGTAAAATTAAAACAGTCGAATTTCAAAAACAAGTACTTTGTTACTGCATAGCACTAGTTTAAAGTCCATTACCGCAAATTTTTTCTTCAAGTCCTTGTGAAGAAGATCCTCGTATTTTTTTCTTGCTAAACCAGACCCTACAGCATTGGCGTTAAACATAGCCAAGGCTTTTCGAACTGCTTCTTCATGTTCTTCCCTCAATACACCCTGTATAGCAGAATTGGTATGAATCATAATATAAATTACAAATAACGGGAGGATAAAGACAAGTGCTTACTTCTTCAGGAGCTTTTGATTGGTCAAAGGCAGCCATATAAGCTTCTATACCAGAATCATATGCTCTTCGACACTCGGTTTCTTCCACACTCTACAAGAACATAATCAAGAACAATAAATTTATGAAGTATCAGAGGGCAAATAAGTAAGAGGATGCAAAACTAAAAACATCCCAACTGATACATGTATCGGACATCCACAGAGGTAAGAGATATCAAACCTGCCAAGATGAGGTTATTGTTGGCACAGCACCATTATTCAACGCATCCAGGTAAGACTGTGTAATAGCAGCAAGTATAGGACCAGTCATCACAGTACCCGCTACCTGTTTAGGCCTCGTCTTCTCAAAAACAAACTTGGTCAAAGCGTCCAGGCCAGCAGCAAACTCACCTCTCAAATCTTCCAACTGCATAGACACACAGGATTTTATGTGACCAAGGATTATACAAACATCCAAACCTTTCAGCTTAGTATAATAAGTGAAAAAGCGTGCTAAGAATGATACTAACCGGAATTTGATCGAGTCTCTGGAGGTCCTTTTCATTGGTGAGAGGCCTTACAAGGGCAAAACATTCTCTGTCCGGAAAAAGTGCACGGATCGAATCTCGGATCTGCAAAACCATTGCTCTCATTAGCACTGACTCCCAATTTTGCTAGTAAAAAAACATTACACTTGATCGCCACACCCAGATTTCTCGAAGAGTGGATGACTATCTAAATGAAAAAATAAAGCACATGCAAACATTACCTCATTTTTAGCAGCATTATCTCCTCCACCACCTTGAACCGGCCTTAACGCAATTTCTAAATAGTCACGCGGAGAAATCTTGCGGTTATCTTCCACTAGATCCAAATAAAAATCCTGCAAGCAAATATCTCATGGTTAAATACATATACATATGCAAGCCATAGAATCGACAAACAAAAATAGCAGAGGAGTACCCTAAGGAGCCAGACAAAGATGGGAGAAAACTGTCCAAGTTCAGAAGGTGAACTCGTTCCTTCAGACGCTTTCACACGGATATGCTTTGTCATTTGAGTGACAAGAGAAAGGCGATCGAGTGAAGCTTCGTCAATACCACCCATCTGAAACATACAAAAGAGAACAACACCTAAGGCACAAAAACAACATCTAAGGAAGAGATATGCAGAAAATGAGAAGTGGAAATTAAAAACAAACCTGATTGTATACGAACATGCTTGACAAAAGAACAGCTAATGAGAATATCTGAGTGCTATAGGTACCCTGTTGCATTGGAAAGAAAGTGAATCAGAACATAGTCAAGTAAAGTGAAGTAATTTCACTGATAAATTGCAAGTTCTGCTTACCGTTTGGTCGTACGCATCAATGCCTTCACTATCTAAGAGCAAAAGGTTATACTCAGATCCATCAAGAGCAGTTCGTTTGATAGGAGAACTCCACAACCAAAGTCCCTTGGTACAAGGCTTGTGTGTTGACGCTACTTGAAACCCATTACTGCGTCCAAGAAGCTACAGAAAAAAAAAAGTAACATCACAAAATCAATTCGAGAAAAAGCAAACCCTAATTTGACAAACCCCAGACCTAGACACAATGTGCATAATATCAATCAAAAGGCGAAAAAAACACATTACCTGATTCAGAATAAAGCTCTTTCCTTGACGAGCTCTACCACAAACCGAGACAACGCCGATGGGCTCCTTGACGAGTAGCAGAGTAGCAACTGCTTCAGGGTCCATTCGAAACTTTCCTTTCTCATCGCAGTACACTAGCCGAATCGGTCTCGGTGGTCCCGTTGCAGCAGACGACGAAGCCGGAGACTTCGAAGGGTATGATCTCGGTGACGGAGAAGCCGAACTAGACGGTGAATCTTTGGCTCCTCGACTGAAAAAGCTCCTCATCTCCGCAAACTTGTTGGAATTTCCGAAAATTCGTCACTTCAATTTCGCTCGATGTTTGGAGATTTTTTTCTGGATTTTAGTGTGGTTTTGAAAAAGAGGGGAAAGTAGCGTCGAGAAGACGAACAAGATCCGTTCGAGACATATTGCAGCTATGTGGGCCTTAGTGGGCCGAAATATGTATTTTTGGAGTTAGCCCAAGGCGAAATCTAACCTTACTCTTGCACATTCATATAGAGACCAAAAAGGTGAAGAGTGAAAACTGAACAAGAGTTAGGTAGATTAAAAGGTGGCTTTGGATGAGCTGATACCTTTATGTAAAACTCTCTTTGGTGTGGTGACATTGTACAAGGTCTTGACATAAGACCACTTTCTGGGATATATTACTTCACCGTCCACACTGGCTTCTGCCTAGTGCCAGATGGATGTGACCCCAACTAAATTTTGATTATTATGAAGTAACTAACTATTTTAAAATTTTGAATTTCTTTAAATAATTAGTTTAAACTTTATAGAAAATGCACTAACTCAAAATTCATGATAATGCCCCTATTAATCTTTTATATGCTGTCTGCTCGAAGGAAATGACTCTGGTTGCCGTTAAGCTACCAACAAGGCCTTGATCTGCCTTTCAGAAGGAGATCTACCTCAGACGACAAGGCAGGGGAAGAGATTCCCTCTCTGCTAACACGTGACCTACCGCCGGAGAGCACTTTTGTCAGAGCAAGGATTGATCTCCTGGTGTTTTTGGAAGTGATATTTAAGCTGGAATGGTTGAAGGGAACAAAATTATATATTTTAAGAAAACTACAAACTTTGTATGGATAGTAACGAAGAACCAGGGAAGATGATGGATTCTAAACAACTTGAATGAACCGCAGTTGGATTACAATTACATGCTCTTTTTGGCCGTTTGTTAACTTCATGTGTACTGATTCACCAAATGTATAACAGAAGGTGATAGATAACAAGAACGAGCATCAGTAAATGTTATTACAACATAAAGGCCATGTCTAAAAAGGACTTGCATGGTTTTCAATAAAGATTAATCGTCTCGGTAGTTAAACTTCCTTTTAACAGACACACGTTCATCTTCATCTTCAACATCATCTTCCTCTTCTTCTTCTTCATATACCTCTTCTTCCCCCACTTCCTCTTCTTGCTCAACATCATCTTCCACAGTATTGACCCTCTCGCATTCATCGATCCACTCGCTATAGCTGCATCAGTTTTTATAGGCTTAGAAAAAAAACAGGTTGAAGAAAAAGAACAACAAGAACTCGAATGAGATAGTGTGTACTTACATGTCTATAGCTTCACTCAAAGCTGCAAGAAGTACATAAAAGAATGATCAGAGACTATGTAAAGCAATAAACTGATTCTATATCGATATAACGATTTGGGAGCATGAAAAAGAAACCTGTGATAGTAGTGCTAAAGCTTTCTTCACAGATTCTACAAGTGGCAATACCAATCATGTCCTTCATATTACTGAAAGAAAAAAAAAATAAAAGACGACTTCAATTCTCATATTCTGATTCGTTAAAAAGCTAAGAAAGAAGTTATTACATTTGGCATTCGACACTAGAGCCGTGATTGCAAAAAGGACAGCTAAAGACAGTGTCAAGCTTGTCCATTCGCTTCGTTGTAGCAGGCTTTGCCCTTGACTTCCTCTTCCCCATTGCTTAACCACCTTTGCCACAAAACAACAATGAAAAATCAATACTTTAATCTCTAGATTCGAGAAAAATACCCACAAAGATGAAATCTCAATTGGTAATCTAAAGAATCGAAAACACATAACTTGCGAATCTACAAATTAAAAAGAATCAGAGCCAAGGCTCAAGAAAATACGCTAATTAAGATCAACTATGAAATCGTGTGATGGAATATCCACAGCAGAACAAGCCCAAAGTTTGATAATTTGGTAAAGATATTCCGAAGCAAAGAACGAATTGAGAAACTGACAAACCTGTTGATTGCACAAGATCGATTCCTCGAGGAAGAGCGAAATACGAAACCCTAGAAAGATGTCAATTGGCTTGGGGGAGAAAGAGAAATGGAGTTAGATGCAATTTTGATATTTTTCTACACATTTGAGAAGACAACGACGCCGTTTCTGGCATCAAATTCCCAGGCCCAACTACATTACATGACGTTTAACACAAACGGCATCGTTAAGCAGTTTACACCGAAAGGAGCTAATGACCGTTCGATCTATATAGGTTCACACGGATTCTTAAGTACACCGCGATACAGAGGAACAAATCGCAATTACACACTGAATCGAACACAGAATCCCACAAAGCCACCTTTAGGGTTTTCGTCTCCAAATCAATTCTTGATTCGCTTTCGAATCGTCACCGAATCCAATTCTCTGGTTTCCTTTCTTTTCTCCAGTTTTCGATTTCGATAACTTTCTGGTGAGAAACGATGGGAAGAGGCAAGTTCAAGGGAAACCTACGGGCCAGCGCCGATTCTCAAGTGCAGCTGATATTCGTAAGATTTTTCTCAAATTTGCATTTTATGATTGTTATATATCTGTATTAGGTCTTGATTCAGCTTTTGAAGCTGCAAATATCTTTATAAGATCTGGTCTTTACCGTTGGTTTAGCTTTTAAATTGGATGCGTTGAATGGACTGGTACTGTCTTGTTACTTGTTTGTTTTGAGAGAATCATATGTAAAGTCTCTTTCTTGGATGATCTTTTGGTCTAGGGTTCTCTTCAGATGTGTTCAGTTTAGTGTGATGTTTTTTGTGTTCTGTTCTGTTGTTGCTTTAGCTGTTAACTTGCTGCGTGTTTGAGAGAATCATGTGTAAAGTCTCTGTCTTGGTTTCGATGATCCTTTTGGTCTTAGTGTGATGTTTTTTGTGTGTTGTGTAGTTGCTGGAACTTCCGCTGCACGTCCTCGGTCATTCAAGCAGGTACTTTCGGTGGTTTTCTTCTTACATGTTTGTTGACTTGTGTGTGTGGTGAATGAATTGGCTTTTTTTGATTGAAATTATCAGAAAGAGGCTGAATACGAAGAAGATATCGAAGAGGAGTCTGAAGAGGAATCTGAAGAGGAATCCGAAGATGAATCTGATGTGAGTGAAAAACCCTTTACAATCTTATCTGTCCTCCTTTCATCTATTCTCATCATTACTTGGTATAATAATATCAGGTGAAGAAGAAAGGACATGAAGCTCTTATTGAAGTTGATAACCCTAACAGAGCTAAACCAAAGACTCTAAAAGCTAGAGACCTTGATGTAAGCTTTCTGTGTTGCTCAATTTCTGTGGATCTGCATTTAGATACATCAAATATGTTTGTGTCTTAATAACTTTGTCTCTGGTTCTCATTATTAGGCTAGTAAAACCACTGAACTCTCAAGGCGTGAAAGGTTTGTTTCTGATTTTTCTTTCATTCAACATTTCTTGTTTAAGGAGCTTCTTACAGTTCCATCTTATATGGTGTGTTTTTGCAGGGAAGAGCTTGAGAAGCAGCGAGCTCATGAGCGATACATGAAGTTGCAGGAGCAAGGCAAAACCGAACAAGCAAGAAAGGATTTGGGTAAACAACAATGAATGTCTTCTTATCTCTCATATGTTTCTTTCTTTTGTTACCAAATGGGTTTGTGTGTGTACAGATCGTCTGGCTCTGATTCGCCAACAGAGAGAAGAAGCTGCCAAGAAGCGAGAAGAGGAAAAAGCAGGTAATAAACCTCTAAAACAAACCACCTCTCACAATGCTTTTTTTTTTGGTTTCACGAAACAGAACGATTTCCTGTTGTTTCTGATTTTCAATTCTCTGTTTATTGCAGCGAGAGACGCCAAGAAAGTAGATGCTCGCAAATGAGGCAAGTGTTCACCCTAAAAAGTAACCTATCTAAAAAGAAGAAGAATACTCATCGAGTTTTACTTTGTTCCTTTTTCGATTGGTAAACAGATCATCATAAAACATTTTCCTAATACTCAGTACCGTGGGGTTTAACACAAACGACATCGTTTAGCGGTTAACACCCAAAGGATCTGATGACCGTTCGATCTATATAGGTTCCTACGTTACACAGAATCGTTTTTATCTATGATTCCCCGAAGCGGAAACGGGTTCGAAGCGTCCGAATCGCTAGAACCGTGTTGGAATCAAATTCGAAAGAGTTGAATATGGAAGCGGGGAAGCTCCGATTCTGGTTCGAAGCCTGATTGAATAAGTCGGATTCGTTCAAAGATATAAAGCACTTGACAAATACTCGACTTGTTAATTAGAGAGGTGTATAATTTATCGTGTGAAAAGGTAGTTTCAAGGTGAGCAATGATGGAGAAGAAGCAATTAGGGTTTTCAAGTTACACGTGTTCTTAAACTATAAATTTTATTTGAATTTTTCTATTAGCCAAAATTAAAGGAAAAATAAATATGGATATTATACTCTTCTCACCGGACTATGTAAAGCAATAAACTGATTCTATATCGATATAACGATTTGGGAGCATGAAAAAGAAACCTGTGATAGTAGTGCTAAAGCTTTCTTCACAGATTCTACAAGTGGCAATACCAATCATGTCCTTCATATTACTGAAAGAAAAAAAAAATAAAAGACGACTTCAATTCTCATATTCTGATTCGTTAAAAGCTAAGAAAGAAGTTATTACATTTGGCATTCGACACTAGAGCCGTGATTGCAAAAGGACAGCTAAAGACAGTGTCAAGCTTGTCCATTCGCTTCGTTGTAGCAGGCTTTGCCCTTGACTTCCTCTTCCCCATTGCTTAACCACCTTTGCCACAAAACAACAATGAAAAATCAATACTTTAATCTCTAGATTCGAGAAAAATACCCACAAAGATGAAATCTCAATTGGTAATCTAAAGAATCGAAAACACATAACTTGCGAATCTACAAATTAAAGAATCAGAGCCAAGGCTCAAGAAAATACGCTAATTAAGATCAACTATGAAATCGTGTGATGGAATATCCACAGCAGAACAAGCCCAAAGTTTGATAATTTGGTAAAGATATTCCGAAGCAAAGAACGAATTGAGAAACTGACAAACCTGTTGATTGCACAAGATCGATTCCTCGAGGAAGAGCGAAATACGAAACCCTAGAAAGATGTCAATTGGCTTGGGGGAGAAAGAGAAATGGAGTTAGATGCAATTTTGATATTTTTCTACACATTTGAGAAGACAACGACGCCGTTTCTGGCATCAAATTCCCAGGCCCAACTACATTACATGACGTTTAACACAAACGGCATCGTTAAGCAGTTTACACCGAAAGGAGCTAATGACCGTTCGATCTATATAGGTTCACACGGATTCTTAAGTACACCGCGATACAGAGGAACAAATCGCAATTACACACTGAATCGAACACAGAATCCCACAAAGCCACCTTTAGGGTTTTCGTCTCCAAATCAATTCTTGATTCGCTTTCGAATCGTCACCGAATCCAATTCTCTGGTTTCCTTTCTTTTCTCCAGTTTTCGATTTCGATAACTTTCTGGTGAGAAACGATGGGAAGAGGCAAGTTCAAGGGGAAACCTACGGGCCAGCGCCGATTCTCAAGTGCAGCTGATATTCGTAAGATTTTTCTCAAATTTGCATTTTATGATTGTTATATATCTGTATTAGGTCTTGATTCAGCTTTTTGAAGCTGCAAATATCTTTATAAGATCTGGTCTTTACCGTTGGTTTAGCTTTTAAATTGGATGTGTTGATTGATAACTGGACTGTCTTGTTGCTTGTTTGAGATGAGAAATCATGTGTAAAGTCTCTGTCTTGGTTTCGATGATCCTTTTGGTCTTAGTGTGATGTTTTTTTTGTGTGTTGTGTAGTTGCTGGAACTTCCGCTGCACGTCCTCGGTCATTCAAGCAGGTACTTTCGGTGGTTTTCTTCTTACATGTTTGTTGACTTGTGTGTGTGGTGAATGAATTGGCTTTTTTTGATTGAAATTATCAGAAAGAAGCTGAATACGAAGAAGATGTTGAAGAGGAGTCTGAAGAGGAATCTGAAGAGGAATCCGAAGATGAATCTGATGTGAGTGAAAAACCCTTTACAATCTTATCTGTCCTCCTTTCATCTATTCTCATCATTACTTGGTATAATAATATCAGGTGAAGAAGAAAGGACATGAAGCTCTTATTGAAGTTGATAACCCTAACAGAGCTAAACCAAAGACTCTAAAAGCTAGAGACCTTGATGTAAGCTTTCTGTGTTGCTCAATTTCTGTGGATCTGCATTTAGATACATCAAATATGTTTGTGTCTTAATAACTTTGTCTCTGGTTCTCATTATTAGGCTAGTAAAACCACTGAACTCTCAAGGCGTGAAAGGTTTGTTTCTGATTTTTCTTTCATTCAACATTTCTTGTTTAAGGAGCTTCTTACAGTTCCATCTTATATGGTGTGTTTTTGCAGGGAAGAGCTTGAGAAGCAGCGAGCTCATGAGCGATACATGAAGTTGCAGGAGCAAGGCAAAACCGAACAAGCAAGAAAGGATTTGGGTAAACAACAATGAATGTCTTCTTATCTCTCATATGTTTCTTTCTTTTGTTACCAAATGGGTTTGTGTGTGTACAGATCGTCTGGCTCTGATTCGCCAACAGAGAGAAGAAGCTGCCAAGAAGCGAGAAGAGGAAAAAGCAGGTAATAAACCTCTAAAACAAACCACCTCTCACAATGCTTTTTTTTTTGGTTTCACGAAACAGAACGATTTCCTGTTGTTTCTGATTTTCAATTCTCTGTTTATTGCAGCGAGAGACGCCAAGAAAGTAGATGCTCGCAAATGAGGCAAGTGTTCACCCTAAAAAGTAACCTATCTAAAAAAGAAGAAGAATACTCATCGAGTTTTACTTTGTTCCTTTTTCGATTGGTAAACAGATCATCATAAAACATTTTCCTAATACTCAGTACCGTGGGGATTACTCCATCTTAATACATTTGAAGTTAATAATCTCTCTATCTTGCTTTGTTATTAAAGTCTTTTAGTTTGGTTTGCAAGAAACCATAAACTTAAGCCAAAACTTGCTCTAATTCGATAATAAGGGTTTGCAATCGGTCTGAGTCTTCGACTTCTTGACCAGGTTCTTGAAGTTGGATCGTGATTTGTTTGATGTCCGTTAGAGCTGGGTTAACCGTACCACCGATGAAATATTTATTTGGTTCCCATTCCGGTTAGAATTCATTTTCCGAATTATTTAAGGATGTAGCTGAGAAAATACCAAGGTTTACTATAACAAAGAAGAGAACAATATATATGTATGATGTAGTTAAATAGTAATATACTAGTATCTAATGATGGACTTGTGAATTTATACTTTAGGAGATGAAGAATGTTGTGCATGAATGTAGTAAGGATGTCGCTAAAGTATTCGTATTGATAATCATAATGATCTCAATTCATCATCCTTATTATGATACTTTTTTGAGCTAAAGGACACGATGATGCGGATGAATATGAAAATGATTGTGAGGGAGAAGGAAATGATGGTGATGAATCAAGGAGCTGGGACACCAGATCTTAACATCACTTTATATACAGTAGAAATTCTATAAATTAATATTCAATAAATTTAATTTATAAATTATTGAACACCATAAATTAGTACTAACATTATAGCATTCACCTAATCGAAAAATCAGGTATAAATAAAACGATTCTTTAAAAAATCAGTATAGCCGTCCATTTAAACAATCTACCGATTTTTAGAACATCTACTATAAATTAATAAATTAATTTGGTCGTAAGTTGAAACGGTTAAAATAATACTTTATACAAGTACAACCAAAAACCTGTATTGTTGTTTTTATATTCACAATAAAATTAATTTTTACTTCTTTCTTCACATTTTAATATATTTTAATAATATTTAGTAAAATTATATATAAAATCACTTTTAAATTCTATGAAACACATTTTATATACACCAACTAATATAATAACAATAATTTGTAAGTCAAATTTCTAAAATTTAATTAATGTATATACAGTAAAATCAGTTATTTTTATTTATAAAAATAGAAATTCTAAATAGAGAAATGAGTTGCCGTTGACAAAAAAAGAAAGAGATATGAGTTGCCTGTATATGTGTTAACTTAACATCAGTGTTCTAAAATACTTGCCCAGCGCCGCCAGCGGCGCTCAGCGCCGGCGATGTAGCCGACGGTTTTCACGTTATACAGTATTTTATGCGGATTTATATAATTCGGGGGTATAATAGCGTTTAAACGGACATTATGCGGTCTACGCGGACGCCTAGACGGATTTTGAACATTAATATTCAAAAAAATTATTAATATTATTATTATATTACATTAATGTTATTATTTATATTAAATTTACTTATTTTATGTGTTTATATGATTGTAGATATTAGCTTAATTATTGCAAAATCATTTTAAATTTGTCATCTTTATATATTTAAAATGATTTTAATTTTTATAATTTAAGACTATTTATATATGTCAAACTATATACTTATACAAAAAAAATTATTTTAAATATATTTATAATGTATGTATATTAATTTATAAATTAATATTCAATAAATTTAATTTATAAATTAATATTCAATAAATTTAATTTATAAATTATTGAACACCATAAATTAGTACTAACATTATAGCATTCACCTAATCGAAAAATCAGGTATAAATAAAAGCGATTCTTTAAAAAATCAGTATAGCCGTCCATTTAAACAATCTACCGATTTTAGAACATCTACTATAAATTAATATTCAATAAATTTAATTTATAAATTAATATTCAATAAATTTAATTTATAAATTAATATTCAATAAATTTAATTTATAAATTATTGAACACCATAAATTAGTACTAACATTATAGCATTCACCTAATCGAAAAATCAGGTATAAATAAAAGCGATTCTTTAAAAAATCAGTATAGCCGTCCATTTAAACAATCTACCGATTTTAGAACATCTACTATAAATTAATATTCAATAAATTTAATTTATAAATTATTGAACACCATAAATTAGTACTAACATTATAGCATTCACCTAATCGAAAAATCAGGTATAAATAAAAGCGATTCTTTAAAAAATCAGTATAGCCGTCCATTTAAACAATCTACCGATTTTAGAACATCTACTATAAATTAATATTCAATAAATTTAATTTATAAATTAATATTCAATAAATTTAATTTATAAATTATTGAACACCATAAATTAGTACTAACATTATAGCATTCACCTAATCGAAAAATCAGGTATAAATAAAACGATTCTTTAAAAAATCAGTATAGCCGCCCATTTAAACAATCTACCGATTTTAGAACATCTACTATAAATTAATATTCAATAAATTTAATTTATAAATTAATATTCAATAAATTTAATTTATAAATTAATATTCAATAAATTTAATTTATAAATTAATATTCAATAAATTTAATTTATAAATTAATATTCAATAAATTTAATTTATAAATTAATATTCAATAAATTTAATTTATAAATTAATATTCAATAAATTTAATTTATAAATTAATATTCAATAAATTTAATTTATAAATTAATATTCAATAAATTTAATTTATAAATTAATATTCAATAAATTTAATTTATAAATTAATATTCAATAAATTTAATTTATAAATTAATATTCAATAAATTTAATTTATAAATTAATATTCAATAAATTTAATTTATAAATTAATATTCAATAAATTTAATTTATAAATTAATATTCAATAAATTTAATTTATAAATTATTGAACACCATAAATTAGTACTAACATTATAGCATTCACCTAATCGAAAAATCAGGTATAAATAAAAGCGATTCTTTAAAAAATCAGTATAGCCGCCCATTTAAACAATCTACCGATTTTAGAACATCTACTATAAATTAATATTCAATAAATTTAATTTATAAATTATTGAACACCATAAATTAGTACTAACATTATAGCATTCACCTAATCGAAAAATCAGGTATAAATAAAACGATTCTTTAAAAAATCAGTATAGCCGTCCATTTAAACAATCTACCGATTTTTAGAACATCTACTATAAATTAATAAATTAATTTGGTCGTAAGTTGAAACGGTTAAAATAATACTTTATACAAGTACAACCAAAACCTGTATTGTTGTTTTTATATTCACAATAAAATTAATTTTTACTTCTTTCTTCACATTTTAATATATTTTAATAATATTTAGTAAAATTATATATAAAATCACTTTTAAATTCTATGAAACACATTTTATATACACCAACTAATATAATAACAATAATTTGTAAGTCAAATTTCTAAAATTTAATTAATGTATATACAAGAAAATCAGTTATTTTTATTTATAAAAATAGAAATTCTAAATAGAGAAATGAGTTGCCGTTGACAAAAAAAAGAAAGAGATATGAGTTGCCTGTATATGTGTTAACTTAACATCGGTGTTCTAAAATACGGCCTAGCGTCAGCCAGCGGCGCTCTAGCGCTTATACGGTAGCCTAATCGCACGGTTTTCACGCTATACGATTTTATGCGGATTTATATAATTCGGGGTATAATAGCGCTTAAACGACATGCTGCCTACCAGACGGATTTTGAACATTAATATTCAAAAATTATTAATATTATTATTATATTACATTAATGTTATTATTTATATTAAATTTACTTATTTTATGTGTTTATATGATTGTAGATATTAGCTTAATTATTGCAAAATCATTTTAATTTGTCATCTTTATATATTTAAAATGATTTTAATTTTTATAATTTAAGACTATTTATATATGTCAAACTATATACTTATAAAAAAAAATTATTTTAAATATATTTATAATGTATGTATATTAATTTATAAATTATTGAACACCATAAATTAGTACTAACATTATAGCATTCACCTAATCGAAAAATCAGGTATAAATAAAAGCGATTCTTTAAAAAATCAGTATAGCCGTCCATTTAAACAATCTACCGATTTTAGAACATCTACTATAAATTAATAAATTAATTTGGTCGTAAGTTGAAACGGTTAAAATAATACTTTATACAAGTACAACCAAAACCTGTATTGTTGTTTTTATATTCACAATAAAATTAATTTTTACTTCTTTCTTCACATTTTAATATATTTTAATAATATTTAGTAAAATTATATATAAAATCACTTTTAAATTCTATGAAACACATTTTATATACACCAACTAATATAATAACAATAATTTGTAAGTCAAATTTCTAAAATTTAATTAATGTATATACAAGAAAATCAGTTATTTTTATTTATAAAAATAGAAATTCTAAATAGAGAAATGAGTTGCCGCTGACAAAAAAAAGAAAGAGATATGAGTTGCCTGTATATGTGTTAACTTAACATCGTGTTCTAAAATACGGTTCAGCGCCGCTTCTAGCGGCGCTCTGCGCTTATAATAGCATTTAATCGCACGGTTTTCACGCTATACGATTTTATGCGGATTTATATAATTCGGGGTATAATAGCGTTTAAACGGACATTATGCGGTCTACGCGGACGCCTAGACGGATTTTGAACATTAATATTCAAAAAAATTATTAATATTATTATTATATTACATTAATGTTATTATTTATATTAAATTTACTTATTTTATGTGTTTATATGATTGTAGATATTAGCTTAATTATTGCAAAATCATTTTAATTTGTCATCTTTATATATTTAAAATGATTTTAATTTTTATAATTTAAGACTATTTATATATGTCAAACTATATACTTATAAAAAAAAAATTATTTTAAATATATTTATAATGTATGTATATTAATTTTATATTTATATTTTGTATAAAATTATATATCCAGATATACTTTTGTGCGTCAGCTTTATACCTACAAGGCTTATCTCATCTAATACAGAATGAAATACTTAACGATTTTAGAACACTGCTTAACATACACTGATACACGCATTACGCATACTAAAGAAACTTAAATTTATAGAAAAATATAGTTATAAACAAATATGCACAAATCAAATATTCAAACAACCATACGAATAATGTAGCATTGGTAACTTGCAGGACCCAGTTTGCAATTATTTAAAAGAATATTTGTATGCAAATCTGACGGAAGAAGATAAAACAACAAGCACTGGTCCAACTTGATTCTCTTCCAGTAGAATATTGAAGAAACGCAAATCCCAAATTACCAAATCGATGCTTCATTGATCGATAATGACACATATTGTGGTTTAGGATGGAGTTTAAAGGATCAAATGGGTGCTGAATCTTTTGGATTCTGTGATTGCAGTAGACACCTTTCAACTTTACTTGCTGAGTAGGAAAGATTGCTCTAACGACATCATGTATGAGAGATTTGCAAGTTCTCTCGATCCGATTTGAGACTAACTGTTCAGATTTAGTTGATATTACTACCAACCCCATGGATTAGTTGATATTCACTTCAGAGATGAATGCCTTTTGGCTTTTGATGGAGAATTTTGAGAATGTGAGCTCGTTGCATATCTCAAGAGCAGAAATGTTCGTGTTGATTCATTAACAAAGGATGTTAGATCCAGATGCGTTTTATTTTCCCATGTAAATTAGGCATGGTCGAATGGAGTTGTTTCTCGAAAAAGTTTTTCATCCTATCAGAAATTGGTTTAATTGTATAGGTAGCTGACAAAAAAAATTATAAACAAGTATGTTCAAAAGTCAGTCCATAAAAAAGTGTGACCTTAACAATCGGCGGCACGGCCACTAAGACAGAGAAACCAAAAACCCAAACTGGAAGCTACCACCTTTACGAAGATGGCACCACTAATCAGAAAAATACCATGAAATAAACGGTGGAAAGAAGAAAAAAGAAAAACATGAGAAAAGAACGGAGTGCAGATCCAAACATAGACTAATGCTGTAGTCAACCACCACTACAGTTTTATTCAAAACATTTCACCTACCCTCAAAGCAGATACCCTTCTAGAATCTTGATGTTTGGTACAACGCCAACACCCTCTTGACAAACCCCACTCCACAACAACACCAACAGTCGAAACCCTCACTAAAATCGGCAAAAAACAAACAAAACAGCGGCAAACCCTGACTTGAATCTTCAACGGACACCCCTGAAAAAGCATCACTAGATCATGTCCTCTCAGGCCCCGATCTGTGTACAAGTTTCGCTTCCAACCATCGTACAGAGCACATAGCAGCCACCGGAGAGGAAAAGATGACCCGCCAATCCAACATTAAATCAGTAAATAAAACATCACAAAACCAAAACTGAAGAACCAGAGCAAACAAAATGCAAAAGAAACGACGTTAGGTGCTACACTGGCACCATTTGAGCTGCTATATCGTTCTGCATAAATTTCAGTTCCAAAAATTATCCAAGATTTCTAAGCTTGATACATTGATAAGTAAAAACAACATAAAAATTTTATTTTCTATTTGCAAACTGATCAATAATATGTGTGTCATGCAGTGGTCGATCCAACTTCAAATTTTAGAGGGTTCACAAATTTGATTTTAGCCCAACCTCTAAAATATATTAGAGAAAATAGTCAAAATGGTGTCAAACAAGATTCTGACTAAATAGGAAGTGATATATGGAAAAACATTAATATATATATGTATATATATATTTAACTTGTGTCATGTGATCCACTATTTCTTAACGTGAATCCGCTTTTGGTGGCATGAAATTGTTTATGACGAATAAAACCTTTTTGTCACATTACAAATAAACAAAAAAACGAAATATCTGTGTTTATTTAAATTCTGAAATATTATAGGAAAAAGCATGTTCTTGAACTCTTGGTCTTTAATGGTTTTATCTTCTTCTTCGCCTTTGGTGGCCTCAAAGCTACCCGGATAGCTGTATCAAACACTGCCTTTACATTCTGACAAAGCAAAAACCAAAACATTTTCAGCTTACGTAATTGATTATATTTTATTTCAACTTATGCTTTGATTAGCAGAACATTAACATAAATATTAAAATTCTTATCCAATCAATAGTTTTTTAAAAAGCATTTAGAAAACAATTTACAAGTTGATGATGCTTTCTAAATGCTTTTTTATTTCAGTGTTCCTATATGAAATTTTTGATAGAGCATTTATATATAAAATATATAACTTTTTTTTAAAAAAATTATACATAATTAATATATTTTATTTAATAATATCAAAAAATTATGTTTGTTTTTTATTTTTTAAATAAAAGTTGCAATTAAATATTTTTAACTTTTCACATTTAAAATATAATATAATATATATATTTAAATATGATTCATTATTTTTAGTAACAAATAAATATATGAATCATTTACTGATTTACCCTATATTAATTGTTATGATAATTTTATATATTATTTAGAATTCAATAAATTATATACCATATATTAGTTTTATGATATTTTATATATGAATCGTTAAATGGTTTACCAATCACATTATTAAACATCAATTCTACCAATCAAGGCCTAATGTTAAATATAAATGTACTCATATGAAATCATATACCTGTTGAGTTTTAGAGCTGCATTCTAAGTACCTGACGGCTCCAATCATCTTTCTTAGTTCTTCTCCCTGGTAATTACTCAAATTCATGATACTATTATAGCCACAGTAATGACTTTTTGTAACATATAGACATCTATATTTGTATTTGTAAAATTAAATATATGATATTTATAAGGATACCTGAGCAGTTGCTATAGAAACTGCTCCTGGATGATCTTTCAAGAACTGCTTGTCATCCCTCAAGTCTGTAATTTTCTTTTTAACATTACCTCACTAATAAAAATATACTTTAATGAACAAAGATTAAAGGCTAAATAAACCAAGGAGAATGTATAAATACAGCAAGGGTATTCATTATTGGCTCATTAATAACCCAAGTGGAGAATGTTACTGCATTCTTGCATTCTTGTATGTTTATAATTAAGCTACAGAAACAAGAAACTATAAAAATGATCTCACATAACCACAGAGCATATATTGAATACTACATTTCCACGGAATGTTTTTCTCTCATTGACGGATTTATTTAAGTAAACGACTGACTAAAATGTTGATGAACTTCTTTATTACCTAATTTTGTTCCGACGAGCACGATGGGGATGCTAGGCGCATAATGTTTCAGCTCCGGCAGCCACTATTATTCAAGAAATTAATAGAAATAATATTGAAAACAATTAAAAATGTTTCATCATAATCATATTTAAAAACAGATGCAAATTTTAAAACGCTACCTTTTGTAAATATTCTCGTAACTGGCCTTGCTAATTAGGAAAATGCCAATAAAACACATCTGCTCCTCTGTAACTCAAAGGTCGAAGCCTGTTATAATCTTCCTGCCCTGGTAATTACTCAAATTCATGATACTATTATAGCCACAGTAATGACTTTTGTAACATATAGACATCTATATTTGTATTTGTAAAATTAAATATATGATATTTATAAGGATACCTGAGCAGTTGCTATAGAAACTGCTCCTGGATGATCTTTCAAGAACTGCTTGTCATCCCTCAAGTCTGTAATTTTCTTTTTAACATTACCTCACTAATAAAAATATACTTTAATGAACAAAGATTAAAGGCTAAATAAACCAAGGAGAATGTATAAATACAGCAAGGGTATTCATTATTGGCTCATTAATAACCCAAGTGGAGAATGTTACTGCATTCTTGCATTCTTGTATGTTTATAATTAAGCTACAGAAACAAGAAACTATAAAAATGATCTCACATAACCACAGAGCATATATTGAATACTACATTTCCACGGAATGTTTTTCTCTCATTGACGGATTTATTTAAGTAAACGACTGACTAAAATGTTGATGAACTTCTTTATTACCTAATTTTGTTCCGACGAGCACGATGGGGATGCTAGGCGCATAATGTTTCAGCTCCGGCAGCCACTATTATTCAAGAAATTAATAGAAATAATATTGAAAACAATTAAAAATGTTTCATCATAATCATATTTAAAAACAGATGCAAATTTTAAAACGCTACCTTTTTGTAAATATTCTCGTAACTGGCCTTGCTAATTAGGGAAAATGCCAATAAAAACACATCTGCTCCTCTGTAACTCAAAGGTCGAAGCCTGTTATAATCTTCCTGCCCTGATAATTACACATCAAAACTAATTATTTCTACTAATATATTTATACTATTAGTCCATTCATCAGTTTTAGTAAAAAAACTAAAAAGTTTTAACTATTTACCGGCAGTATCCCAGAGGCCGAGGTTGACCGTACTTCCATCGACTACCACGTTAGCACTGAAATTGTCGAAAACTGTCGGAACATAATCCTGTAAATTATATACAGTACTATTTAAATCTTTTTTATCCCAAACATGTATATAAACAAACATATACAAAAGTTTAAAAGACATTTGTTTAGCTTTCGTTTCGGATCTACGTCCAGTAGTTTTGATTTTTTAACTTATTAAATGAAAATATTCAAGTATCATATTTAAAAATATACGATTACACATATTATGATTAGAATTTTTTTTTTTTGGGTACGTAAATGTAAAAACAAGCACCTTAGTACGAGAAAATTTACATGAATATGTATCAGTAAATAACCAGGCTTCGTCAAAACCACTCTTAAAATCTAAACAACATGAAAACATAAAATTACGTAAAAGCCAGTAAAAACCTTCAAGAGACCAATATAAAACTCTTAAAACATTAGTTTGAAAGTATTCATGGAAACAAATTGTTTAAACCTAAATAAAAATTAATTACCGTAGGAAAAGTATTGCTGGTATATGAAATAAGCATACAAGTCTTCCCCACGGCTCCATCTCCGACAGTCACACACTTGATGAATCTTGCTGTGCTCATTTTTTCTTTTATCTCCCTGTTTGTGATTTTGTGTGTGTGTTTGGTTTTTATGTTCAGAAGAGAAGGGGTCGAGGGTTCTTAAGAAGCTTTTTGTGATGATTATAGTTGTTTATTGGTGGAGAGGATGATTACTACTCTTATTGTTAATGTTTTGTCTGCTTATTTGGTAAAGGAGGAAAGTTGAAGCAAAACACACAAAATTAACCGAATAAATTAAGGAACTGTATAGATAAATTGGTTTTATATATCCTCAAATCAAATAAACCAAGTAAGCCAAATAAACTCTTACATTCGTCAATAAATTAGAGAGAAACATTAGAAACTTTTCAAAATTTATTGTATTTACAAAATAGTTAGATAAATATTATTATAAATTTTATTCAATTACTTGCTCTATCTAATTTTCTGAACCAAATCGACAGATCAGAATGGTTTTCCAGGGAATTGAACCATATCAAACCGAAAAGTGATACTCTCACCTTTTGCCTCTCTTATTGGTTAAATATATTAACTTACATTAATGACTTAAAATGATGAGGAATTGAGTATTTCTTTTACTTCAAGTGCAAGATCTTACGGTCGGCCAAAGTGATGTAGCCATTTGGTGTTGGTTGTGAGTGGATATTTTAAGTTTTGGAGAAGGAACTCTCATCTTAGTTTCTTGAAGCTTTATTATCTTATATTAAAATATTGTTTATCTATAGTTTATGTTTGTCTTACTTGGTCACATATTAACAACTTTGGATATTGATAGGATTGACTTAAATATTACGATATGGATTTAGTTGAAACCGTGTGCTATTAATTCTACATTTTAATAAGATCTTGTGTTCTAATAAGTTTACATATTTTTTCATCGCTCCTTACTCTGTAAAACACTCAAAGAAGTATATATGCATATACTTCTTATGTAACTTTCAAGACACCATTTTAAATTATGAATGACTAAACAATAAAATCCATGTATATATACTTTTTCTTTTTTTCAAAATATAAGATACTTATTTT
Organism: Brassica carinata; assembly: GCA_016771965.1. Lineage (NCBI taxonomy): Eukaryota > Viridiplantae > Streptophyta > Magnoliopsida > Brassicales > Brassicaceae > Brassica > Brassica carinata. Next base: position 5,602,123 of record CM028700.1, read on the forward strand.
CTATATTATTATTCGTTTTCTGATTTTGTATAAGTAGCTTGGTGGTTTAGTATCCTATGCAAATCACTTCAAATGTAAGTTATCATTTGAGGGTTTATTGCGTAAAACACAAGTTTTTGGATCGAGTGATACGGAAAACCTCAAAATACAAAGTAATTAAGGATATTTTCCACTTGCTTGTAAATGTGTTTATTGCAAAAAAAAAAAAACTAAAATGGACGACATTTATTAAAAATGAATACTTTTTATTAAATTATAATTAAAATTTTGTTAGTTAAAATCCTGCTGGTAAGTTGGAAGCCGCTGTACTACATAGGATTGTTCCTCTGTTTGGAGGCATCTGGTTTCGGGTCGTTCGTACGTTGGCTGTAAGGGATTGTGCTTTTGAATCTCCCTGAGCTAGGTTCCATTCACGTACAGTGCTAAGCCCTTATACGTCACACAACTTTCCTCTGCTGAGTTTTGTTCTCAAGTTTACTAAAGCTTTCGACGGTATTGGTGTTATACAGAGTCCCTGGAACAGGACACTTGTTCCTATTGCCACGACTAGTACTCTCGGTTGATGACTGTTCATCATCTGATGTAGGCAATGAGTCTGAAAGAAGAGTCAAATGGTTTGAGACTAGTGGATGAGAACATGGTGCATAGTAACCTGCAGTTTCCAATCCAAGAAACAAGATGCTGAAGCTTATGATAAGAGAATCTGATTTTGATAGCAAACCTCATATGAGTTATATAATGAAGTTCTCAACTTTATTCAAAGTTATCAAATCTTTTGCATCACATAAACATACCATTTCACATATTACATGCAACAGAGTCATAAATTATAGCCATACACACATTCATTTTAAAGCTTAACCGGATATTGAACCGATGTTTTCACATAGTTGGGTAAGAAGCGTTCATGGCAAGACCACATTGTCCATGTTTATCCTTGATATCTTTTTTGATCCTCATGTATCCACGTTCTCCCCATTTTGGTCCCCATGAGTTCTTGAGGATCCAGTACTTTGATCCGCTGCTAGATCTGCCGTATCCAACCGCAGTTACCCCGTGATCAAGATGAGTTGTGCACTCTCCGCTGAACACACCGGACTTATAGAATTGAAAACCATCACCTTCTGCTGCTATTCCAATGCTAACCGGTTGGTGTGCCACTGCCTTCATTAGGGCTTTCTCATCGTTAGCCGGGACATCCTCAAAACCTATGATATGTGTAGAAGAGATTGAAATTCAGAGCATGAGCACTAGTATTTAGACATTTGCTTATTTCGATTGGTTTGTTTAGTGATGTTTGGTTTTGTTTTTTTTTTTGAACACCATTTTGGTTTTGTTTATAAACAACAATTTTGTTATTTTGATTTGTAATTAGTTTTTGTTTATTCGGCTAAATTTGCGGGTTATTATATGAATCTTTTTCTACGACTTTTATGAGGGAATTATTAAAGAGAAACCTTTGATAGAAGTTACGATCTGTTTAGTTTTCTTGATCTTGCAAGTGCCGTCTTTATGTTTATAAGGATAATTTGATTCAGAGGTTAAGCCGCCAATAGTCATTGTAAAGTTAAACGCTGTATCCATCAGACCTCCCATGCAGCCAGAATCGTATTTGTCGCAGTCGACAAGCTCTTGTTCAGACAAAGAAATGAGTTTCCCTTTCTTTATCTGTGCTGCTCCTTCTATAGCTGCAACCGCTGAAAACGCCCAACAAGATCCTACGCAAAACATTCACTCGTTAGTTTCACTGTCCAAGCAACTAACTCTTTGGTGATCCGATCTGATTAGGTCATATATTTCCTTTTTTTTTGGTTTGAGCATCCATAACTCGAATTTTACATTGCTTTTAAAATTCTCGGTTCAAATCAGTTTCGATTTTGGAGCAGAAACTACTAAAATATTCAAAATATTTTTCTATCAGAATTTACAATAAATAAATATATTTTCATTTTGTATACAGTATAACTAAACAGAGACTTGTAATTAATTTTGATATATTTGGACCGGTTCAGTTACACTAGACTTCGGTCTTTGTTCGGGTTATATTCTGTATATATTAAGAGATCAAATCGTTCGGGATAAGGAAACCAAATTGTTCGATTATCCTGGTTCAAAATTTAGCTTGGTTTAGTTTATACATATGCAAACGAATAAAGGTTTGGAAATATATTACCGCATAAGCCTTGGTTCTTGATAGGAGTCACAGCTCCTTTCTTCCTCCAATCAACAGAACTCGGCAAAGCGTCAGAAGAAACGTTTTGGTACTTAAACGACGTAGTTCTAGTTCGACTAGACAACACCGAGTTTCCTTTGTAACCAGTGTACATAGAACGGAATTCTTCATTGGTTAGATCAGCAAACTGGTTCACCGCGAGTTTATACGTTAGTCCGGACTGAACGTCATTTAAGCGTTCAATGAGTTCCACGTTGCGTTTGAACACAACGTAGCGGTTGTTTTTCTCGTTCGCATCTGCGTAAACACGGCCGTGTTCGGTCATCCACTCGGCATGTCTCTTTTGCATGGTGACTTCATCGAGTGGACGAGAAAGAGTGATCGATAAACTGAATGATGAAACTAGAGAGACAATGAGAAAGATTTGGATCTGTGTTAAAGCCATTTGGTTTAGAAAAGTAGAAGGATATTGATACTAATTTGATTACTCCAAAAGCTTTTGGAAGTGGGGTTTTATAGTGAAAAAGTTTGATGTTAATGGTAATGTACCCATGAAGTGATTAGGACAAAGTATTTTAATTTTACACGTAATGACCATCTTATAGATCCATATATACATAACCAGATCGATCATGCATGGGTGTTAAGTTTATTTATGGCTGTTAAGTATTTTTCTACATCAAAGATCAAACTGAGATAAACTCATTCTCTTCACTTTAAGTTTGGCTGCCTTTTTGGTTACAGCTGCGGTTTAAGTTTGTAAGCAAATACATTTAATAACTAGAAAGTTGAACTTATTAGACTTTAATCTCTCTAGGCTTATGATATTGAAACTTTGAAATGAAACTGGTTTTTATGTTGGAAAAATATATTTATTTATTTATTTGAAGCTGAAAATTAAAAATTAAGAATGACATGTGGAACAAAAAAACTGAAGAAATAATTTGAAAACATATTTGTTAATTTGAAACTAACAATTTTCAGCTGCTCAACGTATGTATGAAAAAACGTAATCCATTTGGTTTTCACATATGAAATATACTTCTGATGCATCAAAATTATTAATCTCATCAAAACATGGAATCTTCTTTTGTCTTTTAATTAATTAGTTAATTTAATTTAAATTCAAGAATTAGATTTCCTTTATTAATAAGAGAACCATCCGTGCAAGTTAAAAGCTTAAAACAAAGGAAAAAAAAGATTCGACAAAATTAATTAATTTCGAATCATAGTCACTCACAACAAAAGTGAACTTCACTACACTAAGTATCTGTAGATAAAAATCTAAACCATTTGCCAAAAAGTTTCCTGTTGAATGATGTTTCCGACCAATTTCATCTATTCGAATTTCTATGAACTTTTCCATTTGTCTATAAAATGCAATATAATTGGTAATAAGTTTTAGTTAGGGACAATAGAAGTAAAATGAATAATATGGCGCTAACAAGGATGCTTACGGAATGTCATTTTTGGACATAAATCCATATTATAATTGGCCGAAGTGAGAACGATAAACGACTGAAAAAGATACATATGTGGAACTATCATTAATAATAAAAAGATACATATGTACATAAGTTTTTTTAAAAAATTACTGAGTAATATAATTATTATCAGACAAAATTTAACTATCATCAATACTTATTCGAAACATACAAGAAATTATTTAAATTATAGTTTCAAAAATAGAAATCAACTAAACTTAACTGTTTTGATGTCATGAAATGTATCAAACTCTGTCTTAACTTTCTACAGGAAAGTTTGAACTACATGCCACCATAAAAAAATTGTTCTATAAATTAACTTAATTTAATTGCTAAGGAGGATCAGAAGTCAAATTGTAACGACAATAAGTCAATAAGAATAGTGATAAGTGAACAACCAAAAATTATAGCTTTGGCTGAACACTTTCCACTGAATCATTTTGGAGATATATTAGGTAGCAAGATGTGCATTTTAAAGCCCATGAAGTTTTTTTTTTTTTAACGCTGAGAAAATATAATGTTAGGGAAGGGTATCACCCAAAATGGATGTACCCGAAGCAAACAACAACACCCAAGGGGGGATAAAAGTAGAAAGGGCTACCAGTAGGCAGCAAAAAAAGAAATGAGAAGCAAAGAGAGAACCGTCTTCTTCAATTATGCTTCAGGAAGAGAAGTCGGTGACACCAAGAACATTAAGGTTGGCTTTCTGCTAGAAGCACTTGCTTCAACCAATGTGGGCCTTTAGCTGCGATATAGGATTGATAGCGATGGCCTGATGTTACAGATGAAGCAATTGCATTAGCCACCGTGTTGCTTCTATCAAGCACGTGATCAAGTCTCCACACCCCAACACTGCATAAAAAGTCTTGGATTTCTGAGACCTTATTGCTTAGTTGAGAGTGCAACTCTGGATTCATCATGAGCTGCCTTGTCTCTATCGAGGATGTTTCGAAGATGATAGAATGGTAATGTAGATCACTCATACATTCAGTAGCCCAGCGCAGAGCCAACATACAAGCCTCTTCTTTCGAACGAACCCCCAAAAAGGCTCTTCTGCCATGAATGACTGAGATGCCTTTATCATCGCGCACTATCCAAGCCACTCCACAGGACCTATTTCTGGAGCTCCACGATGAACCCACATTACACTTCAAACTCCCTACCGGCAGTGTGGACCAATGAGGTTGAATGCTATATAAATTGTGTTACGAAAAAGATTAGATTATTTAGATATATATTATAAAATTTAAATTAATTTATTTCTAATTGAGATAGTTCTAAATCTTGTATATATATATAATTCTCATGTAAGTTATTAAAACACAACACAAGAATATATTTATATTGTTCAATTCTACAAATCATTAATTTGGACTGTTTGCACTGGGTCATGTAGAAGTGGGCATCTAGATTTCATGTGGCGTAGGGATGTTCGTTTCAAAGGAGGAAAAATAAGCCAGCAGAGACACCCTTTTAGAGGTGCGACCTAATCATACCTAAACATATTTGGAAGATAATTGTATTAGGAAGAGTGGCATCCCCCTAAATTTTTGTGTTGCGTCCTTTTATTTATACTTTTTGTTTGGCTGTAATTAATTTTTAAAATTATATGGTTGTAAAATGTAAATTTTCGGTTTTCATTAGATTCCTACCAATAATATTTTATATATTATTTGAGAAACCATTATAACATTTTTTTATGAGAAGTGTCATCACTCAAATATTTCTCAAAGTCTCTAGAAAAATATGTTGGTCTATTTAAACATATATTATAGTTCTCATTAAATTAGTTAATAGTATACAATTAATATTTCATTCTTTCCTTAAATAAAACCTACAAAATTATCTAATATAATTAATATATATATATTATTTTAATAATAAATATTTGATAACAATTTATGTATCCTCCATCATTTTTGCTAAAATTTTATATTATTAATATAAATTAAATAATAAAATTATTAATATAAATTAAATAATCACACTAAAATAAAATTTTATATTATTTTTCGTATATGTTATATTTTGAATTTAAAAAAATGACTAAACATTACTAAAACTGTTCAAAATTCCTCATTATGTTTCTTTAGTGGTTTAACATTTTTATTATAATGAGATACAAATGTTCATAAAACCATATGAGTCTCATTTAATAGATATTCAGAATAAGATATATATATATGTATATATATAACTATATACCATAGAATAATACAAAAATATTTTAATTTCAAAATTTGCATTGAACAAGAATTGAGAACATAATATCTTAATTTCAAAAATTTGCAATGAATTTTCAAAAACTATTATAAATTTTACAACTATTAAAAGTCTCACATTTAAAGTTTTGTTATCAATAATTTTAAAAAAATTGTTTTGAAAAGATACAAATGAACGTAAAATTATATAATTAGGAAAGGTCTATCTGGTGACAAATAAAAGAAAAATATAGAATGGTAGGAATTATTATTTACGAAATTTGATGGAATGGAATCAACATTCCATTTATTCCAAAACTTTTTTGATTTGAAATGATTTTTCAAATTAAAGTTAATTTTTTCTTTGGAATAATATTGAATGTTATGGAACGAAAAGGAATATCTTTTTCATTTTTTCATTGTAACTGGTGAATAATTTTTGGAATGTTGAAGAATTAAGCATTCAGAAAATTTTATTCCAAAAAATGCATTCCAATTGCAGCCGAAGTCTCAATTTATAGATAGTCATATGAAAAAACGTGTGATTGTACTCGCCACTCGTAGGCCAAAAACTTCGAATTCCCTTCGTTTTAAGGATTCTAAGTTATCACATTTGCTATTGCGGTATTTCTTGATTAGTCTTCATAGATTTGGTTTTACTAGTATTTTGATTTGTGTTATTTTTCTCAGAGCTTCTGGATGTAGAATTTTCGTTATGTAAACTCGCTGGATATGATTTTTGAAAGGGTGCGACTCTTGTTGAGTTCGTGTTGTAATGGTTAGGAACAAATGTGCTAATAAATTCATAGAAACCAAAAAAATAATTTTCCTAGGTCTACTCTATCGCTTTACTTTCTAAGTTATTACTTTGGTGAAATAATAGAGATATAGGAAGAAAAAGGAAAAGAGAGAGAGGGAAGGATGGTTAGTTTTTAAATTTTAGTTTTTAATGGTTGTAGAGCCAAATTTCTGAATATAAATTTGGTGTTATTCACTTGGTTCAAAAAATCAGGTTTATTCAAATTGAATGAGCCAAATGCTGTTTAAAACCTTTATCAAATCAAATACCATATAATTTAGATGAGTATTAAGTCAGTAATTAATTTTTGTTAGAATTTGAATTGTTATTTTTAAGAATACGTTTTTCATTCAATCGTCAATTTAAAATCTACTGGATTTATATGTGTAATATAAACAAAATAATTCAACATTAACTGTCCAGTAAAAGAATTCTGGATCCTAAAATGAATCTTATTTCCAAAAAATTAAATTAGTTGTTTCCTCGCACATGCGGACATAATCATTTTAAAAATATTTATTATTAAATTTACAAAATTTAATCTTTTTATATAAAAAAGTTAATTATTTATTATTCAATAAGACTATTATTTATATGTTTCAGAACTGATCGTCAAAATCACACACAAAATCATCTATATCTTCTGGTTTTGTTATTAATACATTCAGGACAGGAAAACAAATTAATCAATCACAATCCAACCTACAATAAGTTTTCAATAACCTAAACCGTAGCTGATGTATGTTTTATATTACGTAAAGTTGCAGGCATATACTAATTTATTTGTCTTTTTTTTTTGTAATTATCCATTTTTTAATATGGGATGCGTCAAAACTAACGATTTTCTTTTGATTTATTTGATAAAATTTTCTTTAATTTTTCTTTTATTAAAATATTAGTGATTAATTAAATAATAAATTATATAATTTTTTGTTAAGAATAACAACAACTTTAGTCACTTTAACTTTTAATCGTGAGAACTCAATAGCAAAAATTCACTTCGCAAATAATTGTATAGATATATTAAAAAATCTTACAAATATTCAGCGGTGTGGATGAGTTTTGATGGATAGCTTGGGTAAGGTTCAACTTATGGGGACACGAAATTATCTACGGCGAGTCTGCCTTGCATTCAGAAGTAGAAGCACTACGATGGACAATGGAAATTAAGTATGCTTCAACACTCGACATGTCAGAGCTTTGGGACGGATTGCAAAGATTTGACGCCATGAATAAAGAGCCTCACGTTTAACTAAGCTTTGTAACATAACTGGAGAGGATAGAGGCTATGCAGATATGTTTTCCGGACTTCAAGATTATTCATATTCCACCAACGCAAAATTAGATTTCGTACTCTTTAGTTAGGACTGCAAGGTCTTTCCACACAAATCTTTGTTTTATTGGTTGTTGTATTGCGGTTTGATTATCCAGATCAGCTCAAGTTTAAGTAATAGAATAGCCGTTCAATGATAAAACAGGAGAAAAAGAGAGAAAAAGGTGGTAAGAAAAATATAAACCATTGCTATAATTAGCTTTAATCAACTTAATATTCTTATATTCAAAACTTATTAAACTAATTTTAAATTAACAAACAAACGACTTACTTTTAGTTTTAGTCTATAAATAACAATCGGGTTTCTAATATAAAACAAGCTCGGTGCTCCACGAGAATTGTTGTCCTCTTCTCAAACATAACTCAACTTATCGTTTGAAATTAAGCTATTATAAAGAGAAATCAAAAAGAAGAGAAGACCACCAAACAAAACACAAAAACAAAGAAAAAAAATACTTTAACAAAATGGCTTCCAAAGCAATCGTCTTCTCTCTCTTTATCGTCTCCATCGTGTGTTTGTCCTCTCTCGCCGGTTTTGCTGCCGCAGATGCTGATGATTTTGACATTTTCCAGATTCAGGGATCAGTTTACTGTGACACTTGCCGTGTCCAATTCGTTACCCGTCTCAGCCAATTCCTCGAAGGTAAATTAAATAATTTACTATGAATGTGTGAATATATTTGAGCCTCTAATAAAAAAAAATAGCACATCAAACATACGTTTCATAAAAACATTGCACAACAAAATAGTTTGGGACGAGTATGTGTTTGCGCACTCTATCTTGCATGTTATAATTAAGAATGCATGCAATTAAACAGTATTTTAATGCATGCAACGTAGCCGAGCCACAATTTAAAACTAAATCAATCTCATATTATGTTCAAACAATTAAACAGTATTTAATTTGGTTTAAACTTTTTTTTCGTGTTTGTGAAGGTGCGAAAGTGAAGTTGGAGTGCAGAAGCAGAACAAACGGAACCCTAACGTTGACCAAAGAAGCCATTACCGACAAATCAGGAAGTTACAAGATGGAAGTAACCGGTGACCACGAAGAAGAAGTTTGCGAGCTCGTGTTGGTCCAATCACCAGACAGTGGTTGCAGTGATGTCAGCAAAGAGGCTTACTTACGTAACGCTGCTAAGATCAGCTTAACGGCGAATGACGGAATCGTCTCTCACGAGACACGTATCGTTAACCCTCTCGGTTTCATGGTTAAGACACCGTCAGCTGATTGTCCCGCTGCTTTCAAGGAACTCGGTATTGTCCCTGACGTCACTTTCTAAGCGAATAAACAAAACATATGACTTCACAAAAAAAAAACATATGACGTGAGAGATTTTTATTTTGTATTTGCTTCATCTTCAAGGGGTTTTCGCCAAGTTTACCGATTATTCATTATTATAAATTAATATCATCGTGATTTGTTGATGTTAATTTATCGCTTTTTTGTTTAACTTGAATGGTACATTGTTGTTCCACTACAAGAAATAATTTAATTTCTGACCTCCAGTTTCATTAGAAAATGGTCAGAAATGCTCTATTTTGACAATTTTTTGACCAAATAAAACTGTCAAAAAAGCTCCGTCAGAAATGAGTTGTGGTTGGAAAGTGGTCAAAATTTTTTGACCTTATTAAATGGTCAGTAATGTTGTCAAAAACAAACATCAGAAAGTGGTCAAAAATAATGATCCATTTACTGATGGATTTCTGACCACTATTTTGTGTTAAATTTTAGATTATTATTTCATAATTCATCAGATTATTAATTTAGATAAACAACAATTATAATAATAATAATCACACGAAAATAGTAAAATTTACTGAAAATTGAAATGATGAAATAAATGTTATTTGAAACATAAAAATTGAAGTTTAGCAACATAAGAATAAGTGTTAAAAAGCAACATAAGAATACATATATTAGTGCACAAAAAAAAGAATACATATATTAAAAACAAATCTAGAAACGAAATAAAGTGCATCCATCATGTTGCCGTAATTTAATTCCTTTGTTCTTCTTAATCTTCTTCTGTTCTTCTTAGTCTTGTCTTTCTACTTGGTCTCGACGGATCTGTGTTTTGACAAAAATGATAAAATAAAACTAGATTCAAAATTACTCTTAAAAATATTTATGCTCAAAATACTCTAATTAAAAAACTAAATCAGTTAATGTGAGATTCAAAAGAAAACTTGACAACAAAAACAGAGAAATGAAAACCAAACAATATAATCCAACTCTTGGTATGTTAATCAAATGTGCGGTTCTATATTCCTTCAGAAAGTTGGAACCTATAAATATCAAACCATTAAACACAAAAAATGGATCTGACCTTGGGAGGAATAGATGAACTATAGGGCAGCAAGGCTGAGTTGACGGTGAAAGAAGCAACACTGAAGCTTCTCCAACCTAACCTGCAATGAAGGAAAAGAGATGTCATGATGCTGGGATAGAAACATAATATAAAAGGGATGGGAAGGTTTAGAAAAAAAAAAGAAGTTGAAAAATAAAACGAAAAGAGGTTGAACGGCACTTGAGGAGAAAAGGTGAACAAATGAAATTAGATCTTAGGTTAAATTATAGATATCGTCAGAAAATTGTAAGAATATGGCCAAAAAAATTTGACCACTTTCTGACTATATTTTTTGGTTAAAACATTCTAACCATTTACTCACCATTTTATTTATTTATCACAAAGTAATTAGAATTTGGTCAGAATTATTTTTGACCATTTTTGATGGTCTGAAATGTGGTCAAAATAGGATATATTTTGTGACCACTTTTTGATCATATGTTTTGGTTAAAATATTCTGATCATTTTCTAACCATTTACCATATTTATCACAAAATGATCAGAATATAGTCACAATTATTTTTGACCATTTTGGTTGGTCATAAATATGGTCAGAATATGATATGTTTTCTTGTAGTGTTCTATAGAAAAAAGGATGTGGCTAATTTGGTCATACAATGCTGAAGAAACTATCTATTATTATTAATTACTTTACGTCTACAAATCACCAGACTGCGTGTAATTGTTAATCTGAAACCTAATTAATTAAGATTTAAATTTGATATCCAAATAGCTAGGAAAAAATAATTAATTAGATTTTTGTTAACATTTACAAACAATGGTATATATATCTTCTAAAATGGACAAATCAAATAGAAGTACTTTTAAACCGTTTGTATTTTTTAAAAATGGCCTTTTTGTTTTTATAAAATAAATTACTAAGCCTTACCAACAATTCCAAGTAACTTAAGTCTGGTTAGGAACCTTAAACCAAATGATAAACAAGTTCAAACACACAACAGACGAACGATAGAATCAAACTAAACCGGAGACTGCACAAATCCTAATCAAAATGGCAGAAAATATCTGGTAGAAAGAAGGCCATGCATACAATTCCGACAAAATAAAAGACCAGCGCCGCATAACTAACATAACAGAAAACGTCCGTTTCATGCTCAATATTGCCGACTTGTAGGCTGTAGCAGAGCGGAACATAAAATTTCCGCCTTAAAACTGTACGGAACAAAAAACCTCAGCCGCACATAAATCATATAGCCAATCTATCTATAAATGATAAACGATTTTATATACTATTTCACGATGGATATATCTCTCTCTTTCCGCAATAAACAGAAACACAGTTCTACATATATTACACCTACATTTGCCAATTTGTGACTATAATACATGGACCATGGTGAACGATAGGTACATCATATAGGCAATCATACTTTTAAAAGTTAAACCTTAGAGCATCATTATCCCTATAACCCCATTTGGGTTTCTTAATGACTTGTTTAATAATAAAAGTCAGTTAAGAAATTTAGTTAAGAAACTCATAGATTTTATGCTCCATTGAGAGTTTCTTAATTAAGGGTTCTTAAAAAAAATATTAAACATTGTTTTATTAAAATTAAAATTTTTATTTTAAATAAAATATAGTAAAAGATAATATTTTAAATAAAAATTTAAAAACTATAGTATATATGCTAAGAAGAAACTCAGTGTGGCAAAAGAAAAAAAATTACACTATAGTATACTTCCTCTGTTTCACAAAGTTACATATTTTAGAGAAAAAAAAATGTTTCAAAAAGATACATATTTTGTATTTCCAATGCATATTTTATCAAGTTTTAATGATTAATTGAAAATTTCAAAAAACTTAATTGCACTTATTGGATTTTTATTGGCTTAAAATTATGGAAAAAGATCAGCACAAAAAATTATGCATTTATTATGTTTTTTATTAATATGTGTGAAAAGTCTAGAATATGTATCTTTGTGAAAAAGATGGAGTATAAGCTAAAGAAGAAGCTCAGTGTAACCAGAGAAAAAAAAAAGAAAACATTATTTGGTTTAGTCTGTGAAGAATTGCCGTGTGTACCTTTCTTTGCGTTTCTCTAAGAACCTAGCCAGGGATGCTTTCCGAGCCTGATGTAAAGCCACTGCATGAGAAACATAACCAGAATGAAGCTACATCATACAAATAGCAGTAAGCTAGGCGAGTTTAGCTTCAGGTATAAGATTTTGCTTTACCTATTTTACCTGTTTGAGGTACATTGGCAGAACAAGAAGCTGCCGCTGAGGAGTTGATATTGGATGCGTTAGTTTGGTTGTTGTGGTATGTTGTTGTAAAGCCTCTCGCTGCTTTAGCTGCTCCGAACCCATTTGAGATACTTCCAGCTTCATGGCTAATATCAAGTAATCAAACTGGAAAGTATGGTGGCTTACCCGCCCATTGTGAAATCCACAGTTGGTCTGGTACAAAGAGGGTCTAAGCTTTGCTCTGTCACTTCCATAAATTGCTTTGCCTATCGAATACTCGCCAACAACTTGCTTCAACATTAAACATGCATCAACATACATATATTACATGAGTGATAATTTCAGACACAGAAACAGCTTTACAGCTACAACCAACTTACCTACAGCTAAATTTTTACAGCTAAATTTGTACATCCACAGTCGAACCAATCATCACCAACATCGGACAACTTTATTCGACAAAGGTGTACGTACCTCCATGCTTCAGCAGATATAATTTAAGTGGTCCAAATATATTTGTCATTAATTAATAATTATTTTTAACTAAATTAATTAATAATTATTATGTCCTTGTCTAACTAGTGTCTTTATATTTTCCATCATTTTCTAATATTTTTATATCGTCATGTATTTAGACTTTTTTCTCCTTTTTATTCAATGGACATGTTCATTGCAAACGAAGATTACATCCTTAAATGAAACCAATCTATTTTTACCATAACTAAATTGAGAAATTGATGTAAAACACTGGAAAATTAATTGTTAAAATGAACTAACGTGAATTATTTCCTTTCTCTAAATTTAATTTTGTTATTTGTTTTTAATTTTTTTTATTTAACTGTAAAAATAAACCACTATTTTGTTGTTTCTCTTGGAGTCCTGACATTACTATGATATAATTAGAGTGTATCCACAATGGAAATTTTTTTTTTTACAAAAGACTATTATATTAATTAAAACTAGACTTAGATTCGCACGTCCATACGGGTAATCTTTCATTTTATAGATATATAATTATGATATTATCGCATACGTTTTAAATTTATGATTTATACTTTACTATTATATATTGTGTAACTCTTTAATTTTATTAGTTAGATTTTTTTTTCGATATTCATATATAATGATTTCTATACATTTTACTTTATTATTGATAGTTATTACATACTAATTATTTTTGAATTTGGTATAATAAACTCATAATATGAAAAAATCAAATAGAGAATCTCCTTCAATTTTATTTTTTAAAATTCTACAGTTTACATACAATACTTTTTATAGATTTTACTTTTTTATTGATTGTTATTACATACTAATATTGAGTTCAGTACAATAAATTCATAATATGAAAATATCAAATATATAAATCTCCTTCAATTTTTTTTTTTAATTTCTACACTTTACATACAATACATTTTAAAATTTTATTTAGTTAAACTATATAAAGAATATTTGTTTAGGATCATTTATATTTTCATATTGTGCTTTAAAACATACTTTAGCATCTATTATCTTAGTATATTGCGAGATTTTTCAAGTAAATACATTGTTCAGTTTTGTAATTTAGCCATATTATTTTAGTAGATTTTATACATAGAGCCTCTATCATATTATTTTGTATATTTTATCAGTATACAATATTTTGGATATTATGATAGTTAAGTTTTTTTACTTTTTTGTTATTAACTTAAAGTTTCAAAATATTATACCATTTTGATTTTTACAACATGTTTTTCCTCGTGTTGCATTCCAAAAAAAAAATTATACTTTAGCATCTATAATTTATCTTTTGTAAAATTTAGAATATTATCATTTGAGATTGAAATATTTATTTCCAAATTTGTATATATAATCAAAATAAATTTGTAAAATTACACAACTATGTTTTAGCTTGGAAAATTATTGAATTTTGATATTTTTTTTTGTTACTAAACTAATGCATTATTTTATTAAAGGCTGAAATTGTTGGTAAGTTTTTATATACTTCAATATATTTTGTTAAAATTTCAAATAGAATATATTGTAAATATATAACACTTAAACTGAAGGTTAGTTATATACTATTATAATTTGTATATAATCATTTTAGATAATATATTGTTGTGATTTTCAAAATAAATAAATAGATAATATATAGTTGTAGATTTAAAGGTTTATTTTAAAAAAAATATTTTCATATAAAAATATTAATCTTTTTAAAGAGAGAATAATATTTTAATTAATTTAAATGGTGAATGATATTTTATTTATTTATTTTAAAGTAATTTTTAAAGTATGCTAGTTTACTAATTTAAATTTACAGTTTAAATAGATTTATTATTAATATCTTTATAATTATGTAAGTTTTTTTAGCAAAGTCATATGTTTAATAGATTATGTAAAGTCAAATAGATGTAATTGATGATATGGATCTATTATGATTTTTTTATAATAGATATAAATTGTACTTTTATTTTAGTAGAGAAGATATTAAAATAAGGTGAAAAAGAGAAGATATTAAAATAAGGTGAGTTGAGAGAGAAGAGAGAAGTCTCTCACAAATCTTTTACTAACACGAACTATCTGCCCCTATGCACCGGGGGGTTTGCTTATGTTACATTATCATTGGTTAAATTTTATTTTACAAAAATAAATAGTTATAATTATATATTTAACTTTTGAGAGATTTAAGTGGATATCCACCACTAATAATGTTCAATGTATTTTGCTATTTTACTCTGAAATATAGAAACTTTGTAATAAAAGTGCAATCTACAATATATTTCTATAAAATAGTATTTTTTAATCATTAAATAAAAATAAATAAATAAAATTTACTCCTCTATTTATAAAAAAATATCAACTTCTATTGTAGAAGAATAAAATGAGATGAATGAAAGTATATTGCTTCTAAATATTATTATAGAGTCAAAAACGTTGAGTTAGAGATGCTCAAAACTGCTCTTAAATCTTTAGTCTTTTTTCTCATATATATATTTCCAGCCGTTTTCATGTGGCCAATATAAAAACCTGTACGTTATACAGTAGAAATCATGATCTTGCTGGTCGTCCTCTATTTTAATTTTTAAGGCTAATCATCATATATTTTTTCTTTGAGAACATCATTCATTCTGAAAAATGTATGTTTTTACTAATTACATCTCTGTAAGGAACATAATTAACTTGTCGAGGTATAATTACATCTCTGTAAGAAACCTAATTTACTTGTCGAGGTATGTCTATGCTTATTTGTACAGCTTAGTATTAGGTGTGTTATAAACTGATAGTGTTATATATATACATATTTATACAAGGTAGAAAATTCATAAACTGATAGTTTTACATTTTTTTTGTAAAAGCTTAGTATTGTATTATTGTAGTCAGTGGCAGATCTACGAGTAAATTTAACCGGGGCATTTAGTTAGATGGAAGCATTTTCATAGGATTTAAATTTAACACTTCAAGAACAACAAAATTTTTAAGCTAATTACTTGAAGAAAAGCTAGTTCAAAAGAAAAATTACTTGAAGAAAATAAAATTTTAGCAAGGGGCACGTGATCCCGTTCTTTGTAGTGCTAGCCCCTGATTGTATTTATTCTAATGAGTTTATTAAGTTTCTTGAACTTATTTTCAACGTTTGATGGTTGGCTATAAGAGCACCTCCAATGGGTGGTATTTACCCATTAAAGTTATATACATCTTTATATGTGTATGTATATATATGTATATATTATGTAAGTGTATATATGTGTGGGGTTCATAATTTTGCGGAAAATTTTATCCAAAGTTTCTAAAAAAAAAATTAAAAAAACTTTGGATAGAATTTTCCACAAAATTATGAATTCCACAAAAAGTGTATAGAATTTCAATGGGTAAATACCTCTATTGGAGGTGTTCTTAGAGACAGTAGGCTATGTTATTAATTCGGTAGCCACTAATACTGAGACAAGCAAATTGATGAATTAACTAACAAGTAAAAAGTCACTATACGAAATATCAATTAACAAGTACTCATTATATAATACATTTTTAACAGAAAAATAAGTAAGAACTTAGATACCAGTACAGTATAATGCAAATCACTTATTTGCGTTGCTAGCTCAAAATTAACTTAAAATAATAATTATTGATATTTTTAAATAGAAGATATATAAGATCATGATTATCCCCCGATTTTTAGGGTGAAGTTCTTAGAGAAATATAAAAAACTATTTTTTAATTTTTAACTAAAGAAGTTAAGAATCGATTCTTAAATAAAGTTCTTAAGAACCGGTTCTTAACTTTTTTTAGTTAAAATTAAAAAATAGTTTCTTATATTTTTCTAAGAAGTAAGAATCCACCTTAAGAATCCGGAAACAATCATGCTCTAAGAACACGAGCAATGGTAGGTTTCTTCCAAAAACTCTCAACGAAAACAACATTAAAGAATTGAAAAAGGTAGAAAGGGAGTGCACATAGGGAAGAGACGTTTCGTCTTTGAGAGACGATACAAAAGAAATGAGAGACCTGAGTGCTATGGTCATTAGATATTTAGATGTATAATGTTCTTGTCTTTTTCAATTAAATTTTAGTACACAACAAAATGATATAGATATTAAATTCACTAGGTACTCAGTGGAGAGATCACACCACTAATGATGCTCTAATATTGCGCAAACATGTACATCAATGACCAGAAAAAGTTATGCAAATTACTAAAACCAAATTAACAAATCTGCTAAAGAAATGAAATGAAGAAGTGGGTGGGGGTGGGTGGGGGGGGGGACCCAACCTTGTCGCGGCGGGTCACCTCAACCGTCCTTGTTGTTGACTTGTTGCCCCATTCGATAAAATATATTCTGTAACGCCGATGGCTAACTTTTTCATGGAACGATATAACATAATTTGAAGAAAAGAAAACTAATCATAGACATGTTCCTTTCTCAACGATGGGCTGGACAAAATTTTCCTTTTTTTTTGTCACCGGATGAACGACTGGTTTTATAGATAGAATTTGTAAAATTAGATATTTAGATATACAAGATGAGACTGGATTGCTTCTAAATAGTAATTCTTTTCATTTATTGTATTTTACAATTGACTATTTAGTCTATTTTTTCTTAGTACAAATTATTGATTACATATATCATCATATGATATATATTCTATCACATGTAATGATCAATTACCTGCAGTATATATGAACATGATAAACAGTTTTACCAACAACAATTCTACGATGTAATTCTCTCCATAACACTCGGATTGACAAACGTTTCTGAATGTATGACATCTGTGATGGACATGCTCTCTCTGCAACACATGATCATAACGAACTATTATGTAAAAATTGAGTTTTAGAAAGAAAAAAGATTTGTTTCTTAATTAGAAAATTAATAAATGAGTTGATTTTAAGAAATGTACGGTTGAAATAAGTGGAGCTTAAAACAATTGGGTTTTGTGTTTTTTGGTAAAATGTTAAATCAATTGGGTTTTGTTATCAACATGTTTGATTGATAATCACCAAAAAATACCAAATTTTATATCATTAAGACAGATTTGTAGATTATAAATTCTGAACAAATGATTAAACACATATACCACTTTTACATCACTATTTAATTTCAAATAAATCTGTAGCAACTTTATATAATTTTATTATTCTCTAGTCTACTGTACTTCTCTCAAATCCTCAATAAATTAGCTACTCGTTTCTTTACTTATTCTCAGTCACATCATTTTCTTGTTATTTTTGACAAAAGCTAACCAGCTCGAAGTTAAACTTCACCCAGTTTATACATAGAGATCTTGCATTCACAAAAAGAGGTATAAACGGACATTTAAACGTATCAAAAAGAAAAACGATAAACACTATGTTACTAAATAGAATTATTGAATATATCTTCTTTTAGCTATCAAATTCGTAGGAAAATCAAAAGTGTTATACATATTTTATATAAATAAATTTATAAATATGTATTCGTCCAAAGTATGGACAATTAAGTTTTAATTAGTAAGAAAAATACTATAAATTTTGAGAAAGAAGAAACAGGATTTTTTATAAGAGAATTATACTTCTCTGAATTAATCTCCCGCTAAATATAATTCATAAATAAAGTTTTGAACGTTTATCTTTCCATTTTATTTCGATTGTTGTTTTAAATTTGTGCACACAAATTAAGAAAATATTAAATTTTATATATTTTCTAAATAAAAACATCATTATTAATACTTAACCACATTTCATCCAATAATAAATAGATTAAAAATAAATGAAAAACATATAACAAATAATTTTGCATTAAATTTTAAAATGACATTTATTTTTAAACAAATTTTTTAATTTATAACGACAATTAAAAAGAAACAAACAATGTATTATGTTATCGATGTGCAGAAATCATAATATACATATAGATATAGATATTGGTCCACCTATTAATTATGTCAAGGTTGAAACTAAGCAATCAAAATAAAATATATATATTTTGATATATTCGCATGATATGATTCAAAACCTAGTGAAGATTTTATTCTTTTAATATATAAAGTATAAACTTAATTACTTATATATTATTTCCTACTATTTTATCTTTGTTTTTCTGCACTAATTCTTACTCTCTTTTCCCTTTCATCATCTTAACCAAAACTCCCCTGATCATGTGCAGTAACAATCCACATGATCAACCTTCTTCATCTTCCAACTCCTGGCACCACAAGCCACCACCACAACAGAAACGCCGTGACTGGAACACGTTTCTACAATACCTCACAGCCCTAAATCCACCCGTGAGAATCTCTCAATTCAACCACACGCACGAGCTAAGCTTCCTTGACTACTTAGACTAATTCGGCAAAACCAAAGTCCATCACCAAGCTTGTGCCTTCTTCGGGCAACCCGATCCACCATCTCCTTGCACGTGTCCTCTCAAGCAAGCTTGGGGAAGCTTAGATGCTTTGATCGGACGGTTGAGAGCTGCTTACGAAGGACATGGTGGTGGATCATCTGGTAACAATCCGTTTGGAAACGGGTCGATCCGGATTCATTTGAGGGAAGTGAGAGAGTCTCAAGCTAAGGCTCGTGGAATCCCGTATAGGAAGAAAAAGAAAAGGAAGAAAACAGAAAATGACACCGTCGTTGTCAAGAACGATTATTCAAATTCTTTGGGGTCATAATTATTAGTCCACTTGATCACTCGATCAAAAATAAGGTAATAGTTTTGTTTCTCCTTCACTCAATAATTAGAGTCCAATCTTTAGTTCGACCCGTTAGGTAAAACCCTAACTGTGACTGGTGAATTATTGGAAGAAAAAACCCTAATATGAGAAATTATATTGATCTTCTATGATTTTCACAATGCTTCCTATGTATTTTCAAATTATATGGAGTTTAAGACTTTTACACAAACTAGAGAATGGTTAAATATTATGTTTTACTTTTATTTAATTATGAATTATATTGCACTTTTAAAAAGTTTAATGAAATGTAAAATAAGAAATTGATGAAAAATTGCATTAATTTCGTAGACAGTATTTATTCTGTAACAAAGTTTTATTTTACAATCATATTTAATATGATATAGAGGGAGTATTTCCTAGGACGATCACGAATTTAAGATTTTTTTGTAATATTAAACTCAATACTATAATTAAATCAAGAGGTTCCTTGTTTATAAACCAGTGGCTATAAGCCTAAGCTTAATCTCAACCCATAAATTAACTTAGTTCCTTCATGGTGTGTGTATAGAGCTTAACTTTTACATAATTAGATATAAGCATGATTATCCGCTGATCCGCATGTTCCTTAATTAGGCTATGGTTGTCAATATATGCTACATGCATGTTTGGTAAATGTTGGTATAATATTCGTAGCTTTATATCGGTTCAATGGTCAGTGTCGTGATTATCATAACTTAATGTTTATAATATATACGGCCTGAAAAAAAATATTGAAATAAAGGTGTCAATCTGTTTTTGCTATGTTAGATAAGCATAAATTCGATAATTTGCTTAAATATTAAGTACTATCCAAAATGCTTGACTTTTGGATGAAATTCTGAGATACATTGAAGGATGCCTTGTCCAAAGTTCATTTTACTTCACACTGGAGTTCCTGCATCGAAGGAAGAACTAACTTTATAAAGACAAAAAGTATTACCCTTTGGCATAAAAACAATGACTGAAAACACAACATTTCATCATGCATTATCAAACTAAGACTTGACAAAAGTTGTATCATCTGCCTAGAAGGGAGAATAAAGGGTGAATTTCAAATTAATCCCATGTTTTGTACCACAATTCAGGTTTACCTTTATTAAATGGATATTTTCACAATATTTTCTTCATTAAAGAGATAGGACTATTTTACATTTGTTTTATAGATATATAAATATAAATAATTATTTAATAAATTCGAAATTTCATTTTGAAACTATTTTAAAAATATATATTTTAAATTTTAAGTATATATGTATATATTTATTAAAATCTTAAACCCCACTTTTCAAAACTTCACCCCTCAAATTAAACTCTAAGTCTAGAGTAGTTAATCATATGGTTATAAATGTCTATTTGCTTTTTTAAAATTAAAAATAAATGGGGTTAAGGTAAACATGAAATTGATATTAGGAAGGTGGTATTTTAATCAATTTCTTTAAAAAAATCATAACATATTATTTCCAAAACATCTTTACCACATCAAACCCCACAGACTTAAATGGTGATGCAATATCGGGCCTAAATGGATTTTAATTTTACGCCATCGGGCCTATATCTATACTTAGGTTCTCTCCTTCTCATGCATCTCCCTGTTTTTACTTTTTTAGTTGTTCTCCTTTTTTTTTTTTTTGGTAAACTACATCTGTTTCTTATAATATTGTACAATATCAATGTGTGAATAATAAGTGTCCACCGTTTGAAAGAAATCGACTACGTGGATGCATTATTTGCCACTACCTTCACCACATTAATGTCAAAACCTTCCAAATTTGACCGCAACAGATTCATTACAATGACGTTACAAAGCAAAGTTGTTCATTACTATTTTGTGAATAACTATAAAAGTAATCATTATGATTATTTATAGTCACCATAATTAACCAGTAATGATTAAAGTATTTTGTTTTTACTTTTTAGTAGTGTAGGTTACAACATAATGTTTTATTTCACATAAAGTTTTGTTTTCATACTTACATAATTCAAGGAAGACAACAAAAACATACTAATATATATCTTTTAGTCGGCCTTGTTCTATAGATATTTCTCCTCTTTTCTAGTCGACCTAAAAGATATTTCTCATATAAATACTCAACTGTCTCGCTTCATAACAAAGATACTTACAAAGATATTACTATTAAGTTCTTATTCGAGACCATAAAACAACGGTCGATAAAAGGGCAAATCGCAAAGGAAAACTAAAAAACAAACAAATGAAAACATCTCAACAACAACATTGTTGCCGTTCGACACTAGTACAGACCATCGATGCTCCATTGCCTCTGGTGTGGTCAATACTGCGTCGTTTTGACTACCCGCAAGCCTATAAACAATTCGTGAAGACGTGCGATCTAAGTTCCGGCGATGGAAAAGAAGGATCCGTCCGTGACGTGACGGTGGTTTCCGGTCTTCCGGCGGGTTACAGCATAGAGAGGTTAGATGAGCTAGACGATGAGTCTCACGTAATGGCGATAAGCATTATTGGCGGTGACCACCGTCTAGTTAATTATCGGTCTAAGACGACGGCGTTTGTGGCGGCAGAAGAGGAGGAGAAGACGGTGGTGGTCGAGAGTTATGTGGTGGATGTGCCGAAAGGAAACAGTGTGGAGGAAACAATGTCGTTCGCTGATACCATCGTTGGGTTTAATCTTAAGTCATTGGCTAAGCTGTCGGAGAATATTGTGTCCAACCGAAAATTGTAACTTTTAGATTTTGAACCGTTATAGATTTTCCTTTTAAAGTTGTAAGAACTGAAACCCTTATTTAATGAGGGTTTAGAACTTTATATAGCATTATCCATATCCGAGGGAGAATAACGTAGGTACTTTTGTATAATTAAGTACATGTGTTTTGTGAAATAATTGAAAAGAGATAAGAAAGAGACAATTACATGTTGATTGGTACGAGTAAATTTTTTATTTTGTTTATAATGCTCACCTTGAATGAAAAGGTCCAGCCTGAAAATAAAATTCGGAACTAATGATGTGATAAACTTTAAAATAAATTCCATACATTTTTAGGGATTATTTATCATGTGTTGTTTTAGTACCTTTTGTTTATCATATCTAATATATATTTCAAAACTTAGTTGCCTATTTGAATTAAACTTGGCATCTAGTCGACAGTCAACCAGTTACTATTTAGATTTTAGAAGGACAAATTAGATTTTGTGGTCTTTATTGTGCGTCACGTAACGGAGTAATGGCGTGTATTCTGGGGCCTTTTTATATTTTGTTATATGTCTCTTTTATTTCTGTTTTTTTTTTTTTCATTCTGTTCTGTCTTAGCCTCGTTTGGTGTGTGTTTTGTTTGATAGGTGGTCGGTAGGAAACACTGACACATGCTCAATGACCAACGAGCCACTTGCAGCCACCACTTGCTTTTCATTCTGCCTCGCACGCACACTTTTGTTCTTACAACTTAATTATTTGAACCAACACTAATTTCACAAATGTAAGAATTTACTAAAAATAATAACAATACTAATAATAAAGACTAATTAAGAAAATGAAAATCGGAAAATTTTATTTTTAGACCGTTTCCAATGATTTTTTATGTTTTTCTTTAAAAATAGAAAAATATTTGGTACAGTGATCACTTCTATTTATTATTCCAAAAATATTTATTCCAAACATATTCATTCTCTACTTCTTTACTAATTTATTAAATAATTTACATTTTTAAAATACTAAAGTCTTAATCTTGTAACAGTAAGTCAACACAATTACAATAAGATTAAATAATTATTTTTAACTAAAATTTATTATAACATATAACAAAAACAACCTACATATTAAATATAATATTCGAATGGAAAACTATAATATATAATTTTATTTAGGTAGAAAATAAAAAATATATAAAAATACTAGTTTATAGTATTTGGAATAACACTGCTCACGTTTAATAATTGCTGCAGATATAATGTACGATTGAAAACACTGTTACTCAATAAATATAATGTTTAAAGAGAAAAGTAGAATATCATCATACGTGCTTTTCGATAGACCTATAACTTTTTTATGAGTACATGGACGTTCCTCAATATCTAAGAAAATTATGCGGTTCAAGTGGTAAATGAGTTATAGCTGAAACTTCCATGTTGCTTAAAAAAAAAAAAAGCTGAAACTTCCATCTGAATTTGATTTATCAAATATAAGATTTTATAAGATTAGTTTTTGAGTCTACAATGTCTTTAAAATCTACACGGTTAAAGAAATTTAATATCATTTAAATCGAGCCACAATAAAATAGACAAAATTTGATAATATTATATGAAAAAATATTTTATTAAAATATATACTCTTATCAGGGTATCTCCAATGAAATTCTATTTTCGCTTCTATACTTCATTCTATTTTAGAGTCACTCTATTATAGAGTTGAATCTGTTCAAATAGTGTAACTCTATAATAGAATTACTCTATAACAGAATAGAAAATAGAGGGATGTAATTATTTCTCCAAATATAGAGTAAAGTGGTTACATTCCTCTATTTTCTACTCTATAATAGAGTAACTCTATAATAGAGTAACTCTATTATAGAATTACATAATTGTAGCAAATCTAACTCTATAATAGAATTATTGTAAAAAAGAATGAAATATAGAAGAGAAAATAGTATTCCATTAGAGATGGTCTTAGTATCATTAACTAATAGTTATATAAACTTACGCACATAAAATTAGTACATCATATACTAAATATAATTCTAGTGTTGAGCTATATTTAAAATTAAATCTTGTTAATGCTAATTTTTTATTTTTTAACTATCATATAAAATAAATAATTTTGTTCTATATGAATTTTGAATTTGTGAAAAAAATAAAAGGTGATAATTTTTTGTTTATAAACTATTTTATTGGGCTAAAAGTTAAGAAGTCTCTCTTAAAACCCAACTAATAATTAGTCTGATAAAATTCTGGTTAATTCTTAATGAAGCCCAACAAATCCGAACAATTCTAACCAAAAGGAAAAGGCTAACCATAAAGATGTACCACAAATTTTAATATTTTATTTACCAATATCTTATTTTTTATTTGTTTCGGAAAAATAGGAATTTTCAATTTTTCAGATATTCGGAAAATATACAGATATTTACGATTACGGATATTTACGTATATCTCATCCATTTTGTTTAATAAGATTAAATTTAAGAAAAAACTATAACAATTTTTTTTTCAAAATATATTTTATATAATATAAAATAAAAAGAAAAAAATAGTGAAACTATATGTTAGATAAATTTTTAAAATTAATTAATTTTTTATAAAACATAAATTTTAGAAAAGTTGTAGTTTGTATCAAGATTTTATATTTGTTTCTTAATTTACTATTTTATAAGTAATTTTGAAACTTAAAATATTAAAATTATATGTTAAAATAATAATTATATAAATTATACATTTACGACTCTCTATTTAATTGTAGATATATTTCTATTTGTATAATCGGATATTGACCCTAAATTTTTTAGTATTTGTGGTTTGATTTATTTTTAACGAATATTAGTTTTTGATATTTGATTTATTCCGAAGACTTACGAATATCCGAATTTTTTGGATTGAATCAAAATGAATAACAAGTTGAAACAAATCTAACGATAAAATGTCCAGCGCTAATTCCAATTAGTAGCATCAATATTTAATATTTTAACTAGATCTCGACCCACACAACCGTGCGGATGAATATTTTCATTTTTATACATGTAACTATTTGGTTTACATTAGTGATTTATAATTTTAATATATACCAAATTATTAATAGTTTTATAGAATTTTCAAATACAACAATTTTATAGCTTGCATGCTGTAATTTTTTATTTTTGTTTCAAATTATTAGTGATATCTCTCTTATTAAAACATGAACACTAATTAAAATCTTACATTCTTTGATATTTACGACAAAATCTATTCAGATTAATATTAACTTATATATTAATTTCTTTAAGCGTATACTTGAATGGTTTTGATCATACATATATGTTAATCGAATTATTTGTATGATTTAAATGTTAGACTGAATAACCTACATTAAATGTAATTTATGCTAATGACAAAAATTGGTATAATATCTATTGCATTTTCAAAAATGCACAAGATAAAAGATACAAAACAAACACATTAATGAATAGTATATGAATATGGTTTATATAAAAATAAACTTGATTATATTTTTGTAAACGAAGCAGTCATATAATTATATTATCGAAATATAAAATAAAACCATCTATTATATTTAATAACAAAAACTAAATGCACTTTTAAAATAGCATTTGTAGACCTATTGTTCATATTGATGACATATTTTTCAATCATGTGGTACAAATGTTAACAAATCTTAATTGTTAGAGATCAAAGATTTAATTGAAAAAGATTATATTAAATTTATATCACAAATATTAACAAATCTTAAAATGTTTATTTTAATAAAAAATAAAATATACAATTATTCTATTATTAGTTACGAAATTAATTAAATATTTAATAGATTTGTAAAGTGAAAAACGAAATATAACATTAATATTTTAAATAAATACGAATATATATTTATATAGTAAATAAAAAGATTTGAAAAGATTTTATTCGGATGTAATTAAGAGAAAATCTAGGAATATCTATTTATAATTTATAAAAGAAACAAATATGTCTATGTATATCATTAATGAATGAATGAGTTGTTATTTCTAATAAGAGTCTATTTTTTTAAATATCACACACGGATAAAAAATCATGACTTCTCTTTTAATATAATAGCTTATTCAATTAAACCGTAAATTATTCTATCGAGAAATTAACCAAGGGTTGACTAATAAAATAAAAATTAATCCAAAAAAGTAGTTGCTGGCATGTACTACAATTAAGTATCATTCACGTAACTGCGTTCACTATATATGCCAGGTCACTAAACTTCTAACCGTTGGTCACCACGTTAAGAAGAAATCCAACGGTGTCAATTAATTGACTTCCTGGATCATATGAGCCTCCTGGCACGTAGTCCTAAGTCAACGTTTGATAAAATTAACATAAAATAGTTCCAAAAGAATAATATAATAGTTTTGAAGATAGCAGGACCATGGCCATATGAACCATAATTATAGATCTTAATTGATTTTCTAGTAATCTTTCCCGCCATATATATGTTTACTTGATCAACGGGGAGGAACAAACCCAAAATGAATGATTTATTGTTTTTTTTTTGCTTAACTTGGGAAAAATTATTTTTTTATTTTTCTAATTTTATGGAAACATGGTGTCAATAATTATATTTATGAGTACATACATTTCTATAATTATGAAAAACCTAAAGCAAGTTAATAGGACTTACTCATTAAAGGGAAATTTCAAGAAGAAGAAAAAAAAAACGGAGGCAGTTTTGTGGGGGGAAAATTGTTAAAAAAAGAAATAGAAAATAGGAAAAAAAAGATTCTCAAAGAGAGAGAAGAGGAGAAAGGAAAGGGGGAGGAAGAAGAGAGAGAACCACCACCCTTTGGCCCTGGAGAGACCAAAGATGGTCGAAGAGAGAAAACTCTGAGATCATCATCATCATCCTGCAAAAACGAGGGCAAGTTCAAGAACAAATCATACAATATAATTGAACATCTAATAGATTAAAGTCTACCTATTTTTTAAGTTTTTTTAAGAAATCATTTTCGCTTTGTGGGGGTATTTTTTAGTTGTTGATTTCTCAAACCCTAGCATTTCTTGGTTAAGAAGTTTCTTCTTTAAGGTAAATTTGTTTTTCCTGGTTATTTGTTTGGTTTTTTGTACGTAATCTGTAATATTTTTGGAACTTTTTGTGGGTTCCATGTTTTCTTCACATTGCTTCTTCAAGAGGGTTATTCTTATTCCTTTTCTGAAAATAATTATTGATTCATACTTTTTGTTCAAGTTTTTATTTTTGTTTCTTGTTGGCTTTTTTCCAGGTATTTAAAAGGATTGAAGAGAAGAAGAGAATTTCACAAGTTGTTAATTTTATTGGAAATAAACACTTTTTGATGATTAGGGTTTTGTGCAAACAATGAGAGACCCTCATTATTCAGTCACCAACCTCGTCGTTCTCCTCTTGCCGAGGATTCTGTAAAGTTTGGAATATTTTTATTATTCCTTTATTTGTTCATTAGGAAAAAAAAATCTGGCTATTTTGTATAGCTAAAATGGGTTGTCGATGGAATCCTATTGGATTTCAATTCTCTTGCTTCATGTTCTTGATCATTACCCTTCAGTCTCGTTCCTCGTTATCCCTCGAGTCCGAAGGTCATTCTCAATGTTTTAACAATTTTGTCTTCTTTTTGAATCTTTTATTGAAAGGTTTTTCAAATGTTGTAGGATTTGTGCTGTTGAAATTCCTGGAAAGAGTGGACTCTGATCCTCATGGAACTCTTGCGAATTGGAATGTTTCTGATAATCATATGTGTTCTTGGTTTGGTGTAACGTGTGTGGACAATAAAGTCCATATGGTGTAAGTTCCTGTTTTTTTTTTAATGTTATGTCTTTGCGATTCTTATCGCAATTTCTGATGAGTATTTTGGTTTTGTTATGTAGGAATCTTAGTGGATGTTCTTTGGGAGGAACTTTAGCTCCTGAGCTTAGTCAATTAAGTGAATTAACATCTCTGTAAGGGTTTTTATAACTTACCTTTTTGCTCTGTTTCTTGAAAGAATATGAGAACAAGAAACAATTTTTTTTTTTTGTAGAGTACTATCCAAGAACAATCTCTTTGGTGACATTCCAAATGAATTTGGGACTTTTCCAAAACTGAAGTTGTTGGATTTACGAGATAATAAGCTAAGCGGAGTAATTCCACCTGAGCTAAACGAAATGTTGACACCAGAGAACTTGTGAGTTAAAGGATTTATTAAACCAAATCAATGTGTTATGACAGAACAAAATAACGTTGGCTTTTTGGTGAATTCAGGTTGCTTTCTGGTAACAAATTTGCGGGGTTTATGAAGATAAAGTTCCTGAGACTTCAATCGCTATATAAAGTCCAGTTAAACAAGCATAAAGAGCTGTCTTCTGCTTCCAATGCTGTCTTCGACTGCGTCAATAGAAAACTTGGATACTGGTAATCACTTTTTTGCATTTGATATGTTAAGATGGTGAAATTCTTTGAATTACGTTTTTTTTATCCATTTTAACAGTGTTTCAAGGAGAAGATTGTTAAGAGTAAACAAAGCACAAGCTTTCGTATTGCGGATTAAAGCAACTTCAAGAATGTACATAAAAGCTTTTCTTTTTTCTTTTTTCAAAATATAAATTCATTTTGGTTATATTTGTTTTTTTAATTAATCCTTAAGTGTTACTGGTTTTCTATGTTTATGTCTCTTCAGGCTTCAAAGGGAACCTCAAGGGAAGAACTATGACATGAGTTATCCCCCGAGTAAGCACATAAAAAGAAACGGTTGAAACTTGAAACGTATACAAACTAACAGAGTATTCTTTTTTTGTAGGTTCTTTACAGAATGAAAGTAGTGTCCTCAAGAGGCGTGAGTTACTAGAGGGAACAAGTAATTTAGCAGCCATGCCTGCACCTGATGCTCCTAGTCCGTCTCCTGATACTATAACCAAAGTGTTTCCTCGAAGCAGTGGGTCTTTTCCCGCCTTAACCACTGCAAAGAAGAGGATACCTCCATTGATCGCTCCTTCTCTTCCTCCAACAGCTGAGTACAACAACAATACAAGCTCTGACCCTCCAAGGCAATTTGAAGAAGAAACAAAAGGGTCTACTGCTGTTTGGTTGTATGTTGTTATCGGCGTTGCTGCTTTTGTAGCCGTGTTGATAGTAATAGGGGTTATATTCTTCTGCCGGAAAAGAGCTGTGAAGAGTATAGGTCCATGGAAAACTGGTTTAAGTGGACAATTACAGAAAGCTTTTGTTACTGGTAAGAAAAATGGTCTTATAACTTTTTATTGGGTTCTGTTTTTGGTTTGACATAATGTGAGAAATAATTTTTCAGGTGTACCGAAGCTAAACCGGTCTGAACTAGAAACAGCTTGTGAAGATTTCAGTAATATTATTGAAGCATTTGATGGGTACACTGTCTATAAGGGAACATTGTCAAGTGGTGTTGAGATAGCTGTTGCTTCAACCGCTGTTTTGGAAACTAGAGAATGGACAAGAGCTATGGAAATGACTTACCGCAGAAAGGTAACTCTAAAGATTCATTTCTTTTCGTCCGTTTTTCAAGAATATTGAATTGACTTTTGGAGAGCTCAAATTTTCAGATTGATACAATGTCAAGAGTCAACCATAAGAACTTTGTCAATCTAATTGGATACTGTGAAGAAGCTGAACCATTTAATAGGATGATGGTTTTTGAATATGCTCCAAATGGAACTCTTTTCGAACATTTGCACGGTAATAAACATCTTAGTATGGCTTCATATCAAAGATTATTTTAGTTTATTATTATCATCAACCTCTATCCTCATTGTCTTCTGGATCAGATAAGGAAATGGAGCATCTTGACTGGAGCGCGAGGATGAGGATAATAATGGGAAGTGCTTATTGTCTGCAATATATGCACGAGCTTAATCCACCAATCGCGCATTCTAAACTAGTTTCATCAAGAATCTACTTAACCGATGATTACGCAGCAAAGGTTACTTGCTCTACAAGAAAACTGTATTGATGATTTTTTTTTCTTGCGTGACAGGAAAACTATTTCAATGGTGGTATGGATTCATAACCTAATAAAGGCTTTTGTTTTTGCAGGTCGGAGAGGTTGCTTTCAGTTCACAAACAGGGCTAAAATCGAGAAAACCGATGAGTGGTGATTTAGACCAATCTTTATTGCCATTACCAGCTGAACCAGAGACTAATGTCTATAGCTTTGGAGTATTAATGCTTGAGATTATCTCTGGAAGGCTCTCAGATTCAGATGAAGAAGGATCAATTCTGAAATGGGTAATACTCATGACTTCAAAATCAAAACAATGTTCCTGAGATTTTCATTACTAATGTAACACTTTTATGTTTTCTCATAGGCATCAAAGTATCTGGAGAGTGATCATTTGAAAGATATGATTGATCCTACATTAACAACGTTTAAAGAAGAGGACCTTGAAGTAATCTGTGACGTGGCAAGGCATTGTCTGAGAATTGACCAAAGTCAACGACCTACAATGAAAGATGTTGTTGAACAACTGAAACAAGTAATCAACATTTCTCCAGAACAAGCTACACCGAGACTCTCTCCTCTTTGGTGGGCAGAACTCGAGATCTTATCCTCTGAAGCTACTTAACCTGAAGAACGATTCTCTCTCCTCTTTCTCTCTCTCAGTCTTCGAGTTATCATTCGAGTCAGAGGTTCACGCTCTTTCTCTCTCTCTATCTCTCTTCACGGTGAAATTTAAAAATGTTAAAAGGTGTTATTTCTTAATTCATCATACTAAATTTGTTTATTGGTTGGTTTTGATAGTGTTTTTGGATCCAGATAATATAACGATGCGTTTGTAAAATTGTATAACATGTACCTGTATTACATATATTTGTACGTATTTTGTGGTGAAAAGTTGTTTGTAACTACTAATTCAGCAGCCTTTTGAACCATTATATAATATTTATTCACTTGTATGTAAGATAGAGATTTTATGAGTCAACAAGAATTTAAAATCTAAAATATTAATATCTAGTTATGTAACTATTATTTCTTTATTTCTAAAATAATTAATCACTACATAAATGAGATGAGGATAATAATGGGAAGTGCTTATTGTCTGCAATATATGCACGAGCTTAATCCACCAATCGCGCATTCTAAACTAGTTTCATCAAGAATCTACTTAACCGATGATTACGCAGCAAAGGTTACTTGCTCTACAAGAAAACTGTATTGATGATTTTTTTTTCTTGCGTGACAGGAAAACTATTTCAATGGTGGTATGGATTCATAACCTAATAAAGGCTTTTGTTTTTGCAGGTCGGAGAGGTTGCTTTCAGTTCACAAACAGGGCTAAAATCGAGAAAACCGATGAGTGGTGATTTAGACCAATCTTTATTGCCATTACCAGCTGAACCAGAGACTAATGTCTATAGCTTTGGAGTATTAATGCTTGAGATTATCTCTGGAAGGCTCTCAGATTCAGATGAAGAAGGATCAATTCTGAAATGGGTAATACTCATGACTTCAAAATCAAAACAATGTTCCTGAGATTTTCATTACTAATGTAACACTTTTATGTTTTCTCATAGGCATCAAAGTATCTGGAGAGTGATCATTTGAAAGATATGATTGATCCTACATTAACAACGTTTAAAGAAGAGGACCTTGAAGTAATCTGTGACGTGGCAAGGCATTGTCTGAGAATTGACCAAAGTCAACGACCTACAATGAAAGATGTTGTTGAACAACTGAAACAAGTAATCAACATTTCTCCAGAACAAGCTACACCGAGACTCTCCTCTTTGGTGGGCAGAACTCGAGATCTTATCCTCTGAAGCTACTTAACCTGAAGAACGATTCTCTCTCTCTCTCTCTCTCAGTCTTCGAGTTATCATTCGAGTCAGAGGTTCACGCTCTCTCTCTCTCTATCTCTCTTCACGGTGAAATTTAAAAATGTTAAAAGGTGTTATTTCTTAATTCATCATACTAAATTTGTTTATTGGTTGGTTTTGATAGTGTTTTTGGATCCAGATAATATAACGATGCGTTTGTAAAATTGTATAACATGTACCTGTATTACATATATTTGTACGTATTTTGTGGTGAAAAGTTGTTTGTAACTACTAATTCAGCAGCCTTTTGAACCATTATATAATATTTATTCACTTGTATGTAAGATAGAGATTTTATGAGTCAACAAGAATTTAAAATCTAAAATATTAATATCTAGTTATGTAACTATTATTTCTTTATTTCTAAAATAATTAATCACTACATAAATGAGATGTGGAGAATGAGTTTCTCATACAAATATGGAAGTCTCTCTAAGATAAGAATTATTCTACCAATTTTCTCTTACTTTTCACTATTTTATTATTTTTTCTTTATGAAAAACTATGCTAGAGATCCTCAATGCTCATGTTCTAAAATCTCTTTATTCTTCCCTATTTTTGGTGTCACTGCAACAAATGAGTCTGCTTAATTGACTTGTTCAGTGAACAAAAGAAGAGGAGCATAGCATTAACATATATATGTTATGTTTTTTTTTTTTTTGGTGCAAATGTTAAATTTATACCAAGGCTTTTCTGTTTTACAAGATTTGTGGTCACCCACTTATTATATGTTATGTTGTTACAAATATTTTGTACAAAGAAAAACTTCTCTCACTTGGTCATATAATATTATATATTCTTAAGGAATATATGACATTTACTTCTTTTTGGTCATAGGCCCGATTTTTAATCCTTTCATGTGACGCAGAGTCTCACTTCGGTGCCATATCACCGGATCACTGTGGCACCACCGCTCATGTATAGTGTCGGCGACATTTACTTAAATATTCATTGACAATAAATTAGTATAGTCGTGTTTAACTTATTAGTAAGATCAAACCGGTTCTTAAGAGAAATTTTTAGTAAGTTGGTATACGCGTACAAATATATATAGACGTGGTTGGTCTCTTATGTGTTATCGCACGTGGTTGTTTAAAATCTGATCAAATGACGCATGAAACGTTTCGACATGCGGTGAAGAAGAAAATGAAAGCCCTTTCCCCAAGAATATCAGTACCTGAGTCTAGATGGTGCAATGGAAAAAATTCTTTTGGTGGGAAGGTGGTAAAGGAAACCATCCATTTGATCGTGGAAAAGTTAGGATCATGGAGAAGCTGTTCTCAAAGATTGGTATGAACTTTGGGGACAAAGTTCTTTAGAGGGTGGAGTATTGATAAGATCATAACAAGAGTCATGGCATCGTGGGATCATCTCCACTAGTATACCATGTTCTATATTAGTTTAGTGGACAGTTATTTAGTTGACATATTCTTGTGTATTTAAGTTACGTATGTTTTGTTTAATGGGATATGAAAAAAGAAAATTGACGTAAATAGTTTCTTAAGTCTTTGGGTTCCATCATTTTGACAGTAGCGAATTATAGATATAATGGAATGCTGTGAACATTTGAAGAAGCTCACCTGCTTACCCCGACAGGGCTAATCACGGAAACCTCCCTCCTGGATCCTCTGGTCGCTTTGGATAGCTCGCAACAACCTCTTGTTCAATAACAGAACCTCGCCGGAAGATATCCTTACTAAAGCGATTGCAAGGACAAGAGAATGGCAGAATGGACAAGCGAAGACACAACTACAAAAAGGACTCTAGTCCCAACAAGAACAAGGGAAGAGAGAGTAAAATGCAGGACAGATGCTTGAAAGCTACAGGAAGTATCGCTGGTCTCGGTGGAACATCATTGATGGAAGCATGCCTCTTAGTTTCTCTACCTTTGATTTGAATGTCCAATCTCCCTGGTTGCGGAGAGCATTGCAATGAGAGAAGCTATGGCAAAATGCATTGAACTGGGTTTGGACTCTGCCTGCTTTGAATCTGATTCATCTCAGCTGATATATGCCATAAATTAGTTGAAGATCCCGCTGGAAGTTTATGGAGTTGTCTCAGACATCATCCTCCTATCCTCTAGATTTATCTCTGTTTCTTTTATTGGAAAAGCCGTGATGTTAATACAGTTGCTGACACCTTAGCGAAACAATGTTTGGTGGTTGCTGAGGCTTTTTATGAGACCTAACTTCGATGAATGAATGAATTAGTTTGTGTTCAAAAAAAAACTTGAAAAAAAAATTCAAAATGTATAAATTATTCATAAAATCTAATTAAAAATTAGTTGAACTATCTAAACTAACTAAAAAGTATTCAAAGTAATAAATAAAACAAACTACACAAATATTTAGAATACTACAAATTATCTTAATTACTTTAACATATATAAAATCATTAACATATTTAACTATCGACATCATCAGATCCTAGTTCGATTTTGGTTCGGTTTGGGTTATACCAAAACCTTAAAGTACTGAGCTCATAAACCCGTTCAGATATTTTGTATAACGGTTCGGATAGATACTTTGGCTTGGGGTAAAAACATTGATACCTAGCTTCAAATGTCAAGATTCCTCATGCCGCATCCAAAGTCGGCACTCTGAAGTAGCTGGTTTCCGATAAACTCATCGAATCGAACTGCACTGAAGTTGTTGTGTGTTTTTTTTGAATTAAAGTTAAATTTATTCAAAACTTTACATCAAGTGCAACTTTTGTTTAAAGAATTAAAAAATCAAAACTAGCTGTTCTTCTACTCTATCCTTGTGCCAAACCAGTATCTTAAGCCACCTTCATATCTCATGTCTCCCATCATCACAATAGAGCTGAAACGGTTTCTGACTCCTTCTCAATGAATTTAACTAGCTGCACTGGTGTAAATGAGCTTCCCATGTCTCCTTTTATTTCTTTCTCTCCATATGCTATGGACAGTTTCTTGAAAGAGATACCTGATAGTAAAGCAACTCAGCATATCTCCATCTGTTTCAGATATCAGCCCAATAATATCAGGTCAATCATTTGTGTATCGATCTCCTAGAATTGGTCTCATAAGTTTCTTCCACACCTCAGCTGAGAAGGGCAATTGAAAAAAAGATGGTCTCGTGTTTCAATAGGATCTTGACATAGGGTACAGCTCCCATCAACATTCCCTCCCCATTGAAGCAAGCGGTCCCCTGTTGCAAGTCGATTTTTCAGAGCATACCAAGTCATGAAAGCAAACTTAGGTGTAGAATGTCGAAACCACACTCCTTTGCTCCATTGACACAGTGGCTGTTGATCTCTGAGTAGCATCCAAGTGGTTTTGTTGAAGACCTCTTCTTGTACTTTCCTCCAATACCTTTCCACAGGCTAACAGCATTATCCGCATTTGCTTTCCTCTCGTCAATTTCATCCTCAATTCTATTAAGAATTGTTGTTCTGTGCCTTCTTCTGTGGAACATCATAGCTTCTTGAACTGTAGTGTGAGCAGGAAGACCAAGATCAGTTACTCGCTCTCCTAGAATATCTGAGAGACAACCCGATGAAGACCAAGTTTTATGCCAAAAGATGTATTCTCTCCATTTCTAACTTCAACTCGATGAAAACTTCTTGCCATCTTCTCAGTTTCAATCATTTAGCCCACATTCAAGAACCAGATCTTGTTGTTTCACTTAAAGACCAGAATGACCCTTTCCTTATGAGATATATCTTGATCCATTGAAGCTGTTATGTTTTTTTTTTTTGAACTGATGAAGCTGTTATGTTGCTACAAATAGTTTGCAAAAAATATTTCTCTCACTTGGTCATTTTATTTTCCTAAAGAAAACATGATAGTATTTACTTGTTTTTGGTAATATGGCCGATTTTTAATCCTTTCATGTGACACAGAGTCGAACGTTGATGCCATGCCCATATCACTGGCAACACCGCGCGCTTCTTTAGTAGGTCGTGTTTAACTTATTAGTAAGATCAAACCTGTTCTCAGAAAACTTATTAGTAAAGATCATATACGCAATATATAGTTGTTCTTCATCTTCTCGAGGATATTTTTTTAATAAAAACATCTTCTCGAGGATGAGGTAGAACCGTAGAAGTCGGTCTCTTATGTGTTATCGCACGTGGTTGGGCAAAATCAGAGCAAATAACGCACGAACCGTTTCGACATGCGGTGAAGAAGAAAAGGAAAGACCTTTTTCCAAGAAAAGAAAAAAAACTATTCGGATCGGGTCTTGTCGGATCCGTACTTCGGTCCTGGAAACTTAGATCCATTTAGGTACCCATAATTTTTCGGTCGGTTCGGATCGGTCTTGTCGGATCCGTACTTCGGTCCTGGAAACTTAGATCCATTTAGGTACCCATAATTTTTGGTCGGTTCGGATCGGGTCTTGTCGGATCCGTACTTCGGTCCTGGAAACTTAGATCCATTTAGGTACCCATAATTTTTGGTCGGTTCGGATCTATAATTAAAATATCTATAATTTTCGGATTCGGTCGGTCCGGTATTTAGGATATAAAAAGGAAATGAAATACTCAAATTCCATCGAATTTAGTCAAAATTTATCATATATATCTAAAATTTTACAAAATAACTTAAAATAAACTATTAATAGTTAAAATAGAACATTTTAATTCTATATTTTACATTTCAAACTTCATGTTACTTAAAAATGTTACAAAATAATGACAAAGATTGTTACTAAAAGATATTTTAAAATTTTTAAAGTATATAATAAATTTTAAAAATAATTTAAATGGGTTATCGAACCCAAACCGAACCCAAACCGAAATTTAGAAATATCGAATGGGGCTGAAATCTTTGACTCAAAACCCAAAACCGAATGGATACCTAACACCCACCCTTAGGGGTGGGCAACAGTAGGCTGTCTTCTAACTTCCAGTACTAATACTCGTTACCAAAATGTCTATAATTAACCTTTTCGTAAATATGTTTATAACATATATATATATTAACCATAAATATTTGTAGTTTGAATATTTTTAAAAGTTTAATATTTTTGATTTAGTCTGAATCAGTTACCGGATTCGATTGTACCCATTAATATTATTTAATACAATGCGTTCAATCAGACAAAAGATGACACTGTTGCATTACCTTTGGTTAACGTTAGGCTGGACATATTATCCGTTAAATTTTGATTCGTTATTCGTTTCGTTTCGATCGAAAAACTGAATATCCGTAAGTCTTGAAACAAAGCAAATATTAAAAATCAATATCCGTTAAAACAAAACAAATCACAAATACTAAATTAGGGACGGATATCCGATCTGCTCGACTTTTATATAAATAGTTATATATTTATACTTAAATAGAGTTTTAAATGTATAATTTTATTTAGAAATTACTTATAAAAATATTATATTAAGAAAACAATTATAAGATCTTTATAAAAACTACAATTCTTCTAAAACATTTAATAGATAAGAAAATTTTATTAATTTTAAGAATTTATAAATAAAAATTTCCTTAATTTTTACTTTCTTTTATATTATGTAAAAATTATTTTTAAACGAATTTGTATAATATTTTTAGATTTACTTGTATTAACTAGCACGGGCATCCGGTCCTCGGATCGGATTCGATCGGTCTTGTCGGATCCGTA
The DNA here is from genome assembly GCA_016771965.1 of Brassica carinata. Taxonomy (NCBI): domain Eukaryota; kingdom Viridiplantae; phylum Streptophyta; class Magnoliopsida; order Brassicales; family Brassicaceae; genus Brassica; species Brassica carinata. The sequence goes on from CM028700.1 coordinate 5,639,936, forward strand.
CTTCGGTCCTGGAAACTTAGATCCATTTAGGTACCCATAATTTTTGGTCGGTTCGGATCTATAATTAAAATATCTATAATTTTCGGATTCGGTCGGTCCGGTATTTAGGATATAAAAAGGAAATGAAATACTCAAATTCCATGAATTTAGTCAAAATTTATCATATATATCTAAAATTTTATAAAATAAACAACTTATTATTATATAATTATATATTCTTAAGGAATATATGACATTTACTTCTTTTGGTCATAGGCCCGATTTTTAATCCTTTCATGTGACGCAGAGTCTCACTTCGGTGCCATATCACCGGATCACTGTGGCACCACCGCTCATGTATAGTGTCGGCGACATTTACTTAAATATTCATTGACAATAAATTAGTATAGTCGTGTTTAACTTATTAGTAAGATCAAACCGGTTCTTAAGAGAAATTTTTAGTAAGTTGGTATACGCGTACAAATATATATAGACGTGGTTGGTCTCTTATGTGTTATCGCACGTGGTTGTTTAAAATCTGATCAAATGACGCATGAAACGTTTCGACATGCGGTGAAGAAGAAAAATGAAAGCCCTTTCCCCAAGAATATCAGTACCTGAGTCTACAGGGTACAGTACAGCCATAGTCACAGATAGAAAACGACAAGCGTCACGTACTCTTGTTTTAAGCACGTCACTCCAGAAAGAGACACGTAGAGCAGGTGTCAATAGTTCGCATACGTGCCTAGATTCGCTGCTCTATACAAAAATATAACCAATTATATCGCTGAAAATGATTTCTGTTTTGAGAAAAGAGAATAATTTATTAATCTTTGGTTTTCCATTATTTCCCTTCGAGATTTTTTATTTAGATAATCAATACCCCTTTCTCTTTTTTTTTGGAACACATCAATACCCCTTTCTCAAGTTCCCATTTTATCATGCCTTTTTCATTTGATGCTTTTGAATATTTTTTTTACTCTATGTTATTATTTGGGCATCATAATTCATAAGAGTTTCTGACCCATTTGTTTCTGTAGTAAAAGACAAATTAAACTAAGTTATGCTTGTTAACATTTATAAGTTATTTCCAACATATTCTACACCTCTTTAAAAATCCCAGGTTCGAAAAAACGAAAAATAAAACAAAATTCCTAAAATCGATTAAAAGTCACATACAAGATAACAATTTAATATGCCTACAAGATAGATATTTATATATTTTCTGAACAAAGAAAAACACATATTTTGAAATGTTCTACAATCCGATTTTTTTATTGGAATAATTCGATCTATTATAGTTATGGTATTTTATAAGAACTATTATTAGTGAATATTTTGCAGATTTTATTTTTAAATTAAAAAGATAAAATCTCCTAAAACTTTCTTTCCTCTTTGAAGAGGCAAAGTTGCCACTTGGAACATTCGATACTATTCTGAATTTCTGATCCCTGAACTAATTTCATGTTTTCTTCTGGCGTAAGTATTAAATTTAGAATGTAGACGAACCATAACATAACTTTATCTTGATATATATGTATGAATAATCTTGTTTTCTTTGTTGTTTCCGGGTCAATGTAAATTTTTATATATCCTTGTTTTGGAGTGAGTGTGTCGGCTTCCGTTACTTAGATGAAAGGGTTTTCACTTTCAAATTTGTGGCAATTTAGCTATTCTTGGAACGATGAGTTGCATCTCTGTTAGTCCTACACGTAATGCATGCATTTTTTCCAGAAAAAGCAAGTATTATCTTCCAACTTGTTTTGCATAAAATTTTGTGCCGGGGGGGGGATGGGGGATGGGTAGGGCTCGGCAAAAAATCCGAATTCGAAGAACCGAACCGAACCCGATTCGATAAAGTAGTACCGAAATTGATTAAATATCCGAATGGATTCAAAATTTTGGTATTTAAAGAACCGAAACCGAACCTGATCCGAATCAAAGTATTTCAGGTATCCGAATATATCCAAAATAGATTTATATACCTAAATATATTAATTATTTTTTTAATATAATGTATCTTAAAAACATCCAAAATATATAAGATATTTTTAAGTTTTCCAAAATACTTAAAAATATATACAAATAGTCAAAAGTAAATGTCTAAAATAGCTAAAATATACTCAAAACACCAAAATACATAAATATCTATTGATTTTCTATCCAAATATTTTAAAAAAATCAATTTAAATGTTAAGTTTAGGTATTTGACATATGTTATTCAAATTTATATGTAATATATTTTTTTATAGATTTTAAAATTTTTAAAGTATATAATAAATTTTAAAAATAATTTAAATGGGTTATCCGAACCCAAACCGAACCCGCAAAAATCCGAACCGAACCCAAACCGAAATTTAGAAATATCCGAATGGGGCTGAAATCTTTGACTCCGAAAACCCAAAACCCGAATGGACCCGAACCAAACCCGAATGGATACCCTAACACCCACCCTTAGGGGTGGGCAACAGTAGGCTGTCTTCTAACTTCCAGTACTAATACTCGTTACCAAAATGTCTATAATTAACCTTTTCGTAAATATGTTTATAACATATATATATATTAACCATAAATATTTGTAGTTTGAATATTTTTTAAAAAGTTTAATATTTTTGATTTAGTCTGAATCAGTTACCGGATTCGATTGTACCCATTAATATTATTTAATACAATGCGTTCAATCAGACAAAAAGATGACACTGTTGCATTACCTTTGGTTAACGTTAGGGCTGGACATATTATCCGTTAAATTTGATTCGTTATTCGTTTCGTTTCGATCCGAAAAAACTGAATATCCGTAAGTCTTCGAAACAAAGCAAATATTAAAAATCAATATCCGTTAAAAACAAAACAAATCACAAATACTAAATTAGGGACGGATATCCGATCTGCTCCGACTTTTATATAAATAGTTATATATTTATACTTAAATAGAGTTTTAAATGTATAATTTTATTTAGAAATTACTTATAAAAATATTATATTAAGAAAACAATTATAAGATCTTTATAAAAACTACAATTCTTCTAAAAACATTTAATAGATAAGAAAATTTTATTAATTTTTAAGAATTTATAAATAAAAAATTTCCTTAATTTTTACTTTCTTTTATATTATGTAAAAATTATTTTTTAAACGAATTTGTATAATATTTTTTTAGATTTACTTGTATTAACTAGGCCTGGGCATCCGGGTCCTCGGATCGGATTCGGATCGGGTCTTGTCGGATCCAGGTACTTCGGGTCCTGGAAACTTAGATCCATTTAGGTACCCATAATTTTTCGGGTCGGTTCCGGATCGGGTCTTGTCAGGTCCGGGTCGGTTCGGATCTATAATTAAAATATCTATAATTTTCGGATTCGGGTCGGGTCCGGGTATTTAGGATATAAAAAGGAAATGAAATACTCAAATTCCATCGAATTTAGTCAAAATTTATCATATATATCTAAAATTTTACAAAATAACTTAAAATAAACTATTAATAGTTAAAATAGAACATTTTTAATTCTATATTTTACATTTCAAACTTCATGTTACTTAAAAATGTTACAAAATAATGACAAAGATTGTTACTAAAAAGATATTTTAAAATTTTTAAATCGGATTTGAATCGGTTCTTATCGGGTCGGGTCTATTCGGATCGGGTTCTTTTTGGGTCCAGGTCTATTCGGGTCGGTTCTTTTCGGATCCGGGTCCATTCGGGTAGAAGAATTTTGGATCCAATAGGTACTTGTAAATTTTTGATTCGGTTTCGGGTCGGATATTTTCAGGTCGGTTTCGGTTCGGGTACGTGGAAAACTGGATATCCATAGATTTTTTGGATACCCGGAAAACCGAATATCTGCCGAAGTAAAGCAAATAAAAAAATCAGATATTCATGAAATACGAAGCAAATCACAAATACTGAAAAATAGAATAATATTCGATCTGCGCCTACCCATAGTTAACGTTATACTACTATGTAACCCCCACGAAATGGAAACATAAACACAGAAACACTTCCTAGAAACGGTGACCAGTAATATTGTTACTTTTAACACACAAAAATGGAGGACAAAGGGAAGAACATCGAACAAGCTCAAGAAAGTTGTTACCAAGGGTGGATGAGTCTACAATCCCAACGCATCCCTGAGCTTAGACAAGCCTTAGCTCAACGACGATCTCACGAAGGCACAGCCAACACTACCGCCGATGATAACAAGCTCCGTGAATTAACACAAAAGATCATTGGGGACTTCAAAGATTACGCAGGAAAAAGAGCTAATCTCTCACACCGATGTAGCTCGAACTATTATGCGCCATCGTGGAACACTCCTTTGGAGAACGCTCTGATTTGGATGGGTGGCTGCAGACCATCTTCTTTCTTTAGGCTTGTTTATGCTCTGTGTGGGTCCCAAACTGAGATCCGTGTGACTCAGTTTCTCCGCAACATTGATGGTTACGATACAGGTAACAAGGGTTTGGACATTATCAAGTTATTTGGGATTTTACTTCTTAGTTTGGTCAGCTCCTGTTCCGAACATCCGAATAAAACATATTCGTCTTGGTTCCAATATTAAAGAACTATTATACATACATTTTATTACTTTCAAATTGTCAAATTTTTATTAAAATTAACTTTAAAATGTTTATGGTTTCTTAGATCTGGCCGGTCCTGGATTTAGTTTGGTTTTTAATTTAAAATTTTGATTTTGGTTTAAGAATTTTAGGTCGAGTTTATTTCAATTCGGTTTGGTTCAACAGGTAGCGGTGGCGCATCACTCAGCGATCTAACGGCGGAACAGCTGGCGAAGATAAACGTCTTGCATGTGAAGATCATAGACGAAGAAGAGAAGATGACCAAGAAAGTCTCGAGTCTGCAAGAAGACGCGGCTGATATTCCTATCTCCACCGTGGCTTACGCGGAGGAGCACGTGGGAGAGCCTAACTTGGCGGTGGATCAAGCTCTCGACAAGCAAGAAGAAGCTATGGCGACACTATTGGCCGAGGCCGATAATCTGAGGGTATATACTTTGAGTAAGATCATAGAGGTTCTGGCACCGATGCAAGCCGCGGATTTTTTGCTGGCCGGGAAAAAACTTCATCTTTCAATGCATGCGTGGGGAGCGCTAAGGGATCGCCGTCGTCGTGAATGTATAATAGACGTCGCAGATGATGCCGGAGGGAAAGAAGAGAAGTAGTCGCTATTAAAGTAGAGATGATATATATATTATAGCTACGTGTCAGCTATGAAATAATCTTGGTATTGTAGCTTTATGATATAGTTTAGGGATATATATGTCCTTAAATATGTCAATTTTATTTTCCGAGGACCAGTGTGTAATGCGTTTCAATTTATTATATAAATATAAATATATATATTTTATAGTTTATGATTTTGTTATAAAATAGATGTATCTTGTTAGATGATTATACTTATAAATATATTATTATCTACTAGATGATGGCCGCACACTTGTGCGGACAAATATATATCAAATTAATTCAAATTTTAACATAATTTTTAATCTTAATCTAATTTATTTAATTAACATCAAATATTAAATTAATCAAAAGATATTCAGTATAACCTCTTTAAATTAATACTTTATAAATTAATATACACTAAAAGTCTCTATAAAATAATATAATTTTATAATCTCAAATTAAGTTTTTGGTTCAATTTTAGTATATCGATAAATTAATAATCTCTATAAATTAATAAAAAAATCTATTTTTGGTATAGTCCCAGTATTATTAATTTATAGAGATTTCACTGTAGTTTATATTTTTTATTACAACGCAACATAGATAATTGTTTGATACTTATAAAATCTTTTATTTATTTTATTACCAAACTACACATGTAAAAAGTATCATTATCATAAAAGATAAATTTACAAAACCTAAATCAAACCCCTCTTCATCAAATCTTAATTGCATTATATATAAATTTCTTCTTCATCGGAGTTCATAGTGTCATCTATTAACAAAATATACAATAACTTAAAACATATTTATATTTAACTAAATTTTATAAACTAAAATTAATAAATTACATGTCTAATAAAAGCTATATTTTTTAATTTTTAACGGTGAGAGATTAAATTCTTTATACTCATATTTTTTTATTGATAAGATAATGCGGTGACATAAAAGAGAAGCTTGCTTCCGTATAAAAATAATAAAATAAAAAACATTAAACGGTTTAATATTACTAAAGTAAATATAAGATGAACAGCTATAGAATTATTCCTAAAATTTTATAATACTTGTTCGTAATAATTATCTATGAATATAATGAAAATATTTATGAAATCATCACTAAAAATGTTTAAAATTAACAATTTAAGAAAATTATTTATCAAAACTAATGCCTCAACCTAAATCATGGAATATGTCAACTAAGCTTCTAAAAATAATAAAACATAAAAAATAATCAAAATAACCTAAAATCATGGAAAACAAGACAAGTAAGTAAAAAAAGTATCACCTAAAATTATTTATAAACTAGTGATATTCCGGCGCTACGCGCCGGATTCATATGTTGTATTCTTACTTAAATTTATAATTTATTATATGTTCTTAATAAAGAAAATATATTAAATAAAAATATGTAAAAAATAGTATTTTCTGATCTTTTTTATAGTGGTTTGCGATTGTAATATATTGTTTTGTTTGAAGTTGTTTAGTTCAAAGTAGAATAGCATAAGTAGTTGTTACTAATCGATTAATAAAAATAGAGTAAAAATCGATAGTCGTAGAAAAGTTAATTTAGTTGGAATCTTAAATACTCATGTCATAGACTGAGTTTTCTTTCAAGAAATGTTTGAAGGTGTTAAACCTGAGAAAGTTGATTAACGCATGTAAAAGCACCACCCGAGAAAAGAAATGATGCATAAGAAAACTACTACTTTAAAAGTAAGCAATCATTAACTGGTAAACTGAAATAAGAAATCGGTGTACCTTCCCGTTAATCAACAACATATCAACCCCAATATCTCACCCATTTCTTAACATTTCAGGCTTGCCAAAATTGTTGTAGCCTAGTCTGAATATCTCTATACCGATTTGTCTTCAACTCCGAGCAATGAAACTGAGAATTCGACAATGATTGAATTGGAAAAAGTAAAGGGATTATCGTCCGAACTCTCACACCGTCTATACATATACAATGAAACTAAGAAAGCAGGAACTAAAGAAGCATTCAATAAGAGATAGTGGGATGAGTGGGATTTCTGGATTGATTATATGAACAATTACGTCGATTGCGTTAAAGAAGAAGAATTGTAGAGGCTATATTCTCCATCGTCAACATCAAATACAAAGAATTCCTATAAACCACTGTTTTGAAACCGAATCCGGACATTGAATCGGATGATTTACCGGATCACTGGATCATTGGATCAACCGCGGATGAATCGCGGATTAATAAATGAATTAGTTTTATTATATAATAATATATTAATTAGCTATGAAAACAAATATATATATAAACTAAAGTTAAGTATTTTAAGTGTACATACAAAATATTAAGAAATAGTTTAGACTATTTAAAAAAATTGTAACATAAGAGTTATGACATCTAAAAAAATCAAGACATAAAATTAAACTTCCAATCCAAAATAAACCAAGATTAAAACATCATTGTAATAAATTATCAATAACAAAAATAAACTAACACCAAATCACATCAACTAATTTTGGTTTTCTAAATTTTAAAACTTACCAACAAAATTTTCTAAATTTGTCACTTCATCATCTTTGGGCTATTCTTCACAAGAGCATTCTCTAATTTATTATAATCAAGCTCGCCATGTTTTTCTTCTTCAACAATCCAAAACTCGTTTTGTAATTCACATGATCATATGATTTTATTCTTTTGATCGTAAATTAAAAATGTAATGATTTGTTATAAACTAAGTTAAATAAAAATAAAAAATAATTTACTCACCTTTCTTGCAAACGTAAATTGTAGTGTAGAGGAATAATAAGTCTCATCGTGCTTTAGTCTGTTTTACGGACGTGCGGCTCAAGCACAATCATGACTCACCTTTCTTGCAAACGTAAATTATAGTGTAGAAGAAGAGGAAGACGGCAATAAAACTGAAAATTTTAAAATTTTAATTAGAAATTTAGAATATAAAAAATATTTTTAAAACATAACTTGAACTAAAAATAGTAAAAAAATAAAAATTATTTATTGGTTCAACCAGTGCTGCAACATGTATCGGGTTTTAGTGAGTTTTTGTGTGTTTTATGGGTTTTTCACAAAACCCAAATTCGATTTATATTGGATCACCGGATTTATCGGTTCAACTACGGATCCGTGTCAGATTCAAAACACTCTTATAAATGTTTGGACCTGTATGAAGAAAAAATTAAAACCCCCAATTTATTTCACAATTAATACCAAAATTCATTAAATTTAAATTGAGAAAATATTTTTATTATTAAAAAGAAAATGCCACATGTCATTTTTCCCCCTAAGGAGATAAAAAAGCCTACTAGATAAAAAAGCCTACTTTATTAGTATAGATATAACCAATAAATAAATAACCTAAATTATGGAAGATATGCAAATAAGCAAAACTAAAATTATTAAAAACATAACAAATAAACAAATTATCTAAAATTATATATGATAAATAATCAATAAACAATGACAAATAAGCAAAATCTCCTAAGAATATGGAGAATGTGACAAATAAGCAAAATCTCCTAAGAATATGGAAAATGTGACAAATATGCAAAATCTCCTAAAAATATGGAGAATGTGGCAAATAAGCAAAATTTCCTAAGAATATGGAGAATGTGACAAGTAAGCAAAATCACTTCATAAATAATAGTTAGATATATATAGCCATTGCTTTTTTTACGAAATTGTTATAGCTTATTAGAATAAATCATAAGAGCACCTCCAACACTAACAACTCCAAAGAATTTCTTTAAAAAAATATATATGAATATTCTAATAAATTATAGTTAGATAATCAAAAGTTAACTATAAAAAGAAATTCAACCAATTTATTGTTTACAAGTGTCATGTTAAATTTTAATGAGGTTCTAAAAAATCTGACGATTATAACTCTTCTCTACTCTCTCTCTTCCTTTTCTCTAACAATCTCATCTTAAAACCCCTTTAAAACCTCTTGTTAGGATACATTTTGATGTTTTAGAGTACTTTAATAGCTGGGATCTTTTCTTTCTTTATCGAGTCTATCCACGTGGCTTTTGCTCTTCAGAAAGACAGTATACTAGTGGATGCATGTACAACTGTGAGTAATGGGCACACAGCGACGACAAATAGTTAGAGCAAATGATTTTGGTGTGTTCACGTGTCAGTAAACATGCTTTTTCTCGACAAGTCAGCTTAGAGATTTTGATCCAAGACTCCATTGGCTTTTTGTGTGTGAACACTGGAACAGGCAAATAGAAAATTATTGGAGTATCTAATGTGACATAAATAGATAACTATATGAACGACCTCGAGGCCCACCAGGTGAAACTTCATTTTCGTGTCACTTCATACTTGGTATTGCGACATAAGTGATACGCCAATCCTTCCATATATCTTTTCGTAAATCTTGAAAAATACAGGATTTTATTAAAAGAGGGCCTTCGGATTTGAAACTGGTTAAACAAAAAATAATTTCTGCACTAGCTCAGTTGTTGGCTAGGATTAATAAGCTATAATTCTAAATTATATATAAATACTAGGGGTTGGCCCGCCCTACGGGCGGATAAGTTTACATTAATATTATATTTGTTATATCTAAGTTATTATATTTTACTTTTCAAAATTATTATTAAAAAAATCTATTATATGTTAGTTTTTGGTTGTGGCTGATGAAATGTGGATATTATTTAAATTTTATTATTCTTTTTCGAAGTTCTTAGATTTTAAATTATATTATGTATTTCAGTAAATTATTATTTGTTGAGAGACCGATGTCTTGTTGGATTGAAAATGACTTATCGATTTAAATAAATGATAAATTATTAAATGTTTTGTTTATAGATTTGATCTTAAAAATGAAAAATGGAAGACAATTCATAAGTTGCTCAAAAAAAAAGGAAGACAATTCATAAATTCTTTAATAAGTTTACTGACTTGGTGGTGCAACTAAGAAATAGATACCAATAGTACTTGGGTGTTCGAAATCAGAATTAAAACATAAACTGGAAGGGTTGGCTATCGTAGAAATCGAAACAAAACTTAAATCTGTCTACCGCATCATTGGTTTGTAAGGTTGGTGGAACCCTTTAAATGGTATCATCATAATACGAAGACCCCGACCGTCTTGCGAAGTTAACTTGAAATTAAAATCCGTGAGCTTGACTTGAAGTTGCATAAAGGCCCAACTATGTCTTGGAAACACTGTGGTGTTGTTATGGCTGCTTCTTCGTTGGGAGCACTCTCAGGAGACTTATAGATATCTAGTGTTACACTTATTGATTATAAGTATCTCTCTCATTTCGTTCATGACCAATGGCGCTTGTCCACCAACCAGTTTCAGTGCTGCTTAAAGATGACAAAGGTTGCCTCACCACCACCGTCATCACATACTTTAACCTCAAACCAATATCTATATATATATATAGCATACGATTAGTCGCATGACTTGCGAATAATATATATAAGACATAAAGGGGAGCTGTAGATTCATTGATGATGCTAACAGAACTGTTTGAAAACACTTACGTGGAAGCTATTGATAGCTGCGGAGGAGCTTTTGATAGCTGGTGTGGTATCTCCATTTGCTCCAAACCTAGCTCGAACATGGTTGAATATGAAATGTGTTTATATAGGATTAATTTGAGGCGGTGGGCGGCGACATGGTTTGGCATTCATATTTTAGTACTTATAACTGGTGTGACGGTGGAGAAACATGCTGGCCAAAACTAATGAATAGTGGTGGAGTATGAAGCATATATCGTGGACACTCTGAGGATTTTTTTTTTGGTGAGAAGGGAAGATTTATTCACGATTACCTTGATAGATATTTTTCGGTCACACTGAAGTCGGAATCAAAGAAGAGTCGTGGGGAATCTGTGAAGCTAAGGGTTACAACACCTGAAAGTATAGATGGAATGGTATTAGTAATGATACACATCCGTAGAGAAGTCTTTAAATGTGTAACTTTTCAAGTCTATGAATAACTACAATTACTATATGAAACATAAAGATGGAAAGAGACGTACCTCCAAGTATTTTTTTTTGAATTTAGAGTGGTTAGCAAGAGTATTGACGTTTTTGTCTCAGTATCATTCCACCTACCTCGGAAAGTGGCTGCAAAACCAATCTAGACCCACTTTTAATCTTCTCACAGAGTCGGAACTTCTCTAACTGCATTATGATTTGTCTCGACGCTTTCTCCTAAAGTATTCACTGTCTAAATAATAGCACTCAAGCAATGCTTATAGCTTCAACTCTGTCCATGAAAGCAACCTTCGGGAAGAAACAGATATTGTTTGAATCCGCAAGAAGAACCCATAAGCTTTTCTTTTTGCGGAAAGGGAAGTAAGCCGAATGAAGAATACCGCCTAATATTCCACTGAGGCGTTTCAGAGTGGCCACTGTCGTAAAGTTGCTTTCGAAAACTTCTTCACCTTTTGTTTTGCAAGTGACTTCTACATTCAGAGAGGTATCATTCTTACACCTTCACGATGTCCACAACATCGCTCTCCATCAAACCAGCAACCTCCGTGAGTGGTTAAGAATGTTCTTCCAGGTGCACCTCTTGAAACTCTCAAAATAATCCAACCTGCAACCCTATCCTTTTAGCATTAAATTTATTTAAATAAGGAAGTTGTAAGAAAGGAGCACTGAGAGAAACATCCTACAATCAAAGAACAACATTAATATACCTGAAAAATCCTTAAACGTTTTGGGCAAAACTGCAAAAGTATATTTGCAGAAAAATCTTAATTCTGAACAATGCACCGAGAGCTCCATTAATCGAGTTGAGGATTTAACCATCCATGGCCTTGCTTATAGCGGGACTAACCCACCATTTGCAATAAACTCCATGATCAAGCTTCCGCACCTGATAAACCGAGATAATTTCACAATTTTTGATTTTCAATCAAACCCATTTTTCATAACAGGGAAAAAACCCACGATGCTTTTGATCAAATAATCAGAGGAAAAAGCTTACTTTATTGTATAAGATGTTAGGTGACGAAGTTTTTAAGCAGACATTGATAGAGTTAAAGAGAATTAGGTTTACAGATAGTCAAGTAATGAGAGAGAGAGAGAGAGAGAGAGAGAGAGAGAGAGAGAGAGAGAGAGAGAGAGAATTCGCCATTAGTAGAGTTGATGTTTAATAGTGATTGACCTTTGGGATTTGGTCGAATTGAGGCTGTTCATCGCAGGGACGGAACACATTTACGGAGCTTCGAACGGTTACGTTGGTGGATGATGAGGCCGAGTTAATGCGAAAGAGTGGGAGGAGTGGCAGGATCGACGTTAATGCTTGAGTAAATGGTATATGTTTGCCGAAAGCTGAATACGTTACAGAGCCATTGTTTGGTGTTTAGAGCTTCAGAGAATGAAGGTGCTGGTGATGAAGATTAACCAAACCTAATAACAACTGGGCCTAAGAGAGTGATAGCCCATCAAAGTATTAATCGTTTCAACATCGAAATCGAAACAAAATGAAAATAAATGAGGACAGGTGTCACAAAATGCCCCAAGCACATTGGTGAGGTGGCTCAAGGAGGAGAGAGACAAGCCAATTTTATTGTATAAGATTTGGCGTAGTTAATGCAGTATAACGATTTATTTTATAATTTATAAAGAAAATCTGTTTCATTTCATTTCATGTTCTATTCGGACAAATTTCAAGTTTACCACATTATTGATATCGTCTTTCATGTTTATTTTTATTTAAGTGATTTTGACAAATACATTCTTCATTAAATAAGAAGCAAAAGACTTTTATACTCTTATCTTATAGATGTAAATAATTATCTAAATAAATAATTAAAATAAGAAATTTATAGTTTTGAATTATACGTTTTCAAAATTTCTAATAGATTTTTCAAACTTTTTTCAGATTTTCTATTTGAAATTTAATAATTCTTTTTAAAATTATTTTTAAATTAATTTAAGTATTTATTTATATATTTATTAAAGTCTTGAACCCCATTTTCCAAAATCTCATCCCTCAACTTTAAATTTTAAGTATAGATTAGTTAACGTTAGAATTATAAATGTCTATTTACCTCTTTAAAATGAAGATAAATATGGTTAACGTAAACATTAAAAATGCTATTAGAAATGTCCGATATGTACTCCCCGTAATAGCTGGGTCTCTAGGGAACAATGGAGGTGGACATTGCTACCAATCCTACTTCTGAAACAGAAATTTCCAGTGTTCTAAAAATAGTATGCTGATTATTCTGCAGTCGTCGTCGGGGAAAGAGGAGTTGTTGTTGGTGTTGCTTAAGTTACCAATGTTACTATTTTTTAGTATGGAGTTCAAATGTGTTTTTTAAAGATGTTTTAGAGCTTTTAGTCCAAGTAAAGAAAATTCATAATTTTTAGTTGAAGAAGAAAATTTAGTACAAAGTCACAGGGCGATCGAGTTATCCAAGTGACATGGCCGTGACTAGGTATACGGTTTGGTTCAGGTCAGTTATTTTCGTATCAAATAGTTCAGTTATGATACTTTAGTATACATTTAAGCACCGCCAATTTCAGTTTGAATCATTACTGATTTGGTTCAGTTCAGATAGTAAAACAAGAAATAGGTTAATACATGTAAAATAGAATCTTATTTGATTAGTTTATTTCGGGTAATTAGATAAATATTCAGTAATTCAGAGGATACAGATAAAAGTTTTAGATAGTTTGGTTATTTTAGATAATTTTGGATGTTAAGATAATTTTAGATAATTCGATTTTTCAAATACTTTCTGATATTTTAATATAATTTTAAATTGTATATATATATGGTTATATGTATATATAATTGATATTTATAAATATGTGTATCCATCCAATTCTCTATTCGGTTCAAATATTTTGGATATTAAAATATAGAAATTATTCGAATATTTGAAAATTTTGGTTTCAATTATTTTGTGTCCGATTTGGTTCATTTCTCAAAAACTGAATAAAATCTTTATATCTAACTGCATCTCCAATAGTTTACCTTTTTTTTTGACATCCCAGTAGTTTACCTTTTTTTTTCCCTCAAATGAGGTAAATTTAAAATGAGTTTGTATTTTACACAAATAGTTTTCCACATTTTTCCCCTCAAAAAAAAAATATTTCAAGTATATTATATTATCACTACTTATTATTAATTCCAAAATGCTAATTATTTTTTAAAACTTACAAATTTTATCCAAATAAAATTTTGTTTGAACTAAATCTTCATTATACATAAGTTTAGTTTCTATAATCATTTATATAAACTTATAAATATATTACTAAAGTATTAATAATTTCTCTAAAGAATAAAAGATAAATATTGAATCTTTTTAGATATAAAAATTTATAAAAAAGTTTAAGGACTAAAATAAGTTTGTGGATAGTATTCCCTCAACATTAAGTTCATCTCCAATAATGTACCATTTCGAGGAAAAACATAATAAAAATGATGGAAAATCCTTTTCAATACTACATCATTTTGAGGAAAAAATGAGGATTTGGATAGCATTCTCTCAAATTTGAAAATACATAACATTATTAGAATTAGTAATATAATATATTTGGCATATTTTATTTTGAGAAAAAAAATGAGGACAACTATTGGAACAAAACTCAAACTCATTTTGAGTTCACATAATTTTAAGAGTATATTTAATAACAGCAATTAGAGATACTTGTATTCACTCATTTTTTTTTAAAAATACAGAAAATTCGAGGAACACTGATATAACCTCTTTCCTCGGATATTAGTTATTTAGTTTATCTAGCAAGGCAAAGCTGAATCGAATTAAAACTACTCAAAACACAACCAAATAAAGCGAAGAAACCATGTAAAAATCTGAACTCATAATTAAGAAAAAAACTAAGTTCAAAATGAAAATAAGACCATAGCGTTAGAATAGAAAAGAAAATAAAATAAGCGGTCGGAAATCAAATGGCAATACTGGCGGTGATAGCTCTACTCCTCGTCTCCTGCTCGGATGTTCCTACATCGTTGGGTCTCTTGGACCTCTTTCTTACCCTTATGTACCACTACGGATTGATCGATCACATTCTTACGCTTTGGTCCATCTTAGTGATCGATCGATCCGTTTTGGACATATATCCATCGATCGATCCGTTTATAAAAACTTACAAGATTTTCGAGGACATTCCGGGAACATTTGAGATTCTCGATCGATCGATCCGTTTTGGACATATATCCATCGATCGATCCGTTTATAAAAACTTACAAGATTTTCGAGGACATTCCGAGGAACACTGATATAACCTCTTTCCTCGGATATTAGTTATTTAGTTTATCTAGCAAGGCAAAGCTGAATACGCTACAGAGCCATTGTTTGGTGTTTAGAGCTTCAGAGAATGAAGGTGCTGGTGATGAAGATTAACCAAACCTAATAACAACTGGGCCTAAGAGAGTGATAGCCCATCAAAGTATTAATCGCTTCAACATCGAAATCGAAACAAAATGAAAATAAATGAGGACAGGTGTCACAAAATGCCCCAAGCACATTGGTGAGGTGGCTCAAGGAGGAGAGAGACAAGCCAATTTTATTGTATAAGATTTGGCGTAGTTAATGCAAGATAACGATTTATTTTATAATTTATAATTTGTATGTATAATTTACATTAATAATATTAAATTACTTAATTATACATATGATTTATATATGTTATATCTAATATGTTTTGTTGTTTTACAGTCGATTTATTTATCATTTGGACATATTAGATTCCATCTATCTCGAATTCAATTATAAACATATTTTATAATATGTTTTGATTAATTTTTATTTACATTTAGGTTGGTTGTTGTCTTATATATAGATTTTACAAAAGAACTAAATGTAACAGTGAGTTAATATTTTATTTTTCATTTGTTAATATGTTTTAAGTCTTCCCATAATTTAAATTTATAAAATAAACAACTTATTATTATATAATTATATATTCTTATTGTTGTTAAATGTATGATTTTAGATATAAGTTGGATTAGTCGAATCACTCATGTTGTGAGTATATTGATATATATATATATATCTATACTATAATTAAAATATTTTATAAATTCTAAATAATTTAATGCTTTAGATTTATTGAATGGTAAACTGAAAATATTGTAAATAATCTTAAGAATGAGGTTTCATATTTGCTTAATTATTTTGATTATGGTTATAGAAACATAAAATTAAAAAGAAAAAGAGATATTAAGAAAAAGATAATTTTAATAATGATAAAATATAATATATCTACCTTGTTAAACTATATCGTTTTATGATATTTTAAAATATTTTATAAATTCTAAATAATTTAATGCTTTAGATTTATTGAATGGTAAACTGAAAATATTGTAAATAATCTTAAGAATGAGGTTTCATATTTGCTTAATTATTTTGATTATGGTTATAGAAACATAAAATTAAAAAGAAAAAGAGATATTAAGAAAAAGATAATTTTAATAATGATAAAATATAATATATCTACCTTGTTAAACTATATCGTTTTATGATATTTTAAAATATTTTGTAGTTATTTGACCAAAAGATAATTATTATTAAAATTTATTTTAGTTTTAATATCTCTTAAAACATGCAGTAAAAATGTGATTGTTTTGAGAAATTATATTATATAAGTAAAATATATTTTATTTTTCATTTGTTAATATGTTTTAAGTCTTCCCATAATTTAAATTTATAAAATAAACAACTTATTATTATATAATTATATATTCTTATTGTTGTTAAATGTATGATTTTAGATATAAGTTGGATTAGTCGAATCACTCATGTTGTGAGTATATTGATATATATATATAAAATTCTATTACTTTGAAATATATATATATATCTATACTATAATTAAAATATTATCTAAATAAATAATTAAAATAAGAAATTTATAGTTTTGAATTATCGTTTTCAAAATTTCTAATAGATTTTTCAAACTTTTTCAGATTTTCTATTTGAAATTTAATAATTCTTTTAAAATTATTTTTAAAACTTACAAATTTTATCCAAATAAAATTTTGTTTGAACTAAATCTTCATTATACATAAGTTTAGTTTCTATAATCATTTATATAAACTTATAAATATATTACTAAAGTATTAATAATTTCTCTAAAGAATAAAAGATAAATATTGAATCTTTTAGATATAAAAATTTATAAAAAGTTTAAGGACTAAAATAAGTTTGTGGATAGTATTCCCTCAACATTAAGTTCATCTCCAATAATGTACCATTTCGAGGAAAAACATAATAAAAATGATGGAAAATCCTTTTCAATACTACATCATTTTGAGGAAAAAATGAGGATTTGGATAGCATTCTCTCAAATTTGAAAATACATAACATTATTAGAATTAGTAATATAATATATTTGGCATATTTTATTTTGAGAAAAAATGAGGATTTGGATAGCATTCTCTCAAATTTGAAAATACATAACATTATTAGAATTAGTAATATAATATATTTGGCATATTTTATTTTGAGAAAAAATGAGGATTTGGATAGCATTCTCTCAAATTTGAAAATACATAACATTATTAGAATTAGTAATATAATATATTTGGCATATTTTATTTTGAGAAAAAATGAGGACAACTATTGAACAAAACTCAAACTCATTTTGAGTTCACATAATTTTAAGAGTATATTTAATAACAGCAATTAGAGATACTTGTATTCACTCATTTTTTTTTAAAAATACAGAAAATTCGAGGAACACTGATATAACCTCTTTCCTCGGATATTAGTTATTTAGTTTATCTAGCAAGGCAAAGCTGAATACGCTACAGAGCCATTGTTTGGTGTTTAGAGCTTCAGAGAATGAAGGTGCTGGTGATGAAGATTAACCAAACCTAATAACAACTGGGCCTAAGAGAGTGATAGCCCATCAAAGTATTAATCGCTTCAACATCGAAATCGAAACAAAATGAAAATAAATGAGGACAGGTGTCACAAAATGCCCCAAGCACATTGGTGAGGTGGCTCAAGGAGGAGAGAGACAAGCCAATTTTATTGTATAAGATTTGGCGTAGTTAATGCAGTATAACGATTTATTTTATAATTTATAAAGAAAATCTGTTTCATTTCATTTCATGTTCTATTGGACAAATTTCAAGTTTACCACATTATTGATATCGCTTTCATGTTTATTTTTATTTAAGTGATTTTGACAAATACATTCTTCATTAAATAAGAAGCAAAAGACTTTTATACTCTTATCTTATAGATGTAAATAATTATCTAAATAAATAATTAAAATAAGAAATTTATAGTTTTGAATTATCGTTTCAACATCGAAATCGAAACAAAATGAAAATAAATGAGGACAGGTGTCACAAAATGCCCCAAGCACATTGGTGAGGTGGCTCGAGGAGGAGAGAGACAAGCCAATTTTATTGTATAAGATTTGGCGTAGTTAATGCAGTATAACGATTTATTTTATAATTTATAAAGAAAATCTGTTTCATTTCATTTCATGTTCTATTGGACAAATTTCAAGTTTACCACATTATTGATATCGTCTTTCATGTTTATTTTTATTTAAGTGATTTTGACAAATACATTCTTCATTAAATAAGAAGCAAAAGACTTTTATACTCTTATCTTATAGATGTAAATAATTATCTAAATAAATAATTAAAATAAGAAATTTATAGTTTTGAATTATCGTTTCAACATCGAAATCGAAACAAAATGAAAATAAATGAGGACAGGTGTCACAAAATGCCCCAAGCACATTGGTGAGGTGGCTCAAGGAGAGAGACAAGCCAATTTTATTGTATAAGATTTGGCGTAGTTAATGCAAGATAACGATTTATTTTATAATTTATAAAGAAAATCTGTTTCATTTCATTTCATGTTCTATTGGACAAATTTCAAGTTTACCACATTATTGATATCGCTTTCATGTTTATTTTTATTTAAGTGATTTTGACAAATACATTCTTCATTAAATAAGAAGCAAAAGACTTTTATACTCTTATCTTATAGATGTAAATAATTATCTAAATAAATAATTAAAATAAGAAATTTATAGTTTTGAATTATCGTTTTCAAAATTTCTAATAGATTTTTCAAACTTTTTCAGATTTTCTATTTGAAATTTAATAATTTCTCTAAAGAATAAAAGATAAATATTGAATCTTTTAGATATAAAAATTTATAAAAAAGTTTAAGGACTAAAATAAGTTTGTGGATAGTATTCCCTCAACATTAAGTTCATCTCCAATAATGTACCATTTCGAGGAAAAACATAATAAAAATGATGGAAAATCCTTTTCAATACTACATCATTTTGAGGAAAAAATGAGGATTTGGATAGCATTCTCTCAAATTTGAAAATACATAACATTATTAGAATTAGTAATATAATATATTTGGCATATTTTATTTTGAGAAAAAAAATGAGGACAACTATTGGAACAAAACTCAAACTCATTTTGAGTTCACATAATTTTAAGAGTATATTTAATAACAGCAATTAGAGATACTTGTATTCACTCATTTTTTTTCCTTAAAATGATGGACTATTGGATAAGATTTTCTCCTTTTTTTCTCAAAATGAAGGAATATTAAAGATGATGTAACCATGTCAAACTCAAATGTAGTGTCGTTTTTGTATTGCAACTTCAGAGATCGTTAAAAAAGCAACTTCAGAGATTACTCCGCCACTTATTTTCAAATGAAGACATGTTATGTGACAAGTCACAGCTGACAACTCTTTTGGGTCCGACTGGTTTAAACGCAGCGGTTGCGGGTGCAGGAGTTTGCGGATGCGGGTGGTTGTGATTTCAAACGTTATTAAGCGTTTTGTATGACTAATATAACGTTTGAAAATTGCTGCGTTTGCATGATATTTATGACTGGTTGATTACAAGATACTAGGTGATTTTCCCGTGCTCATGCACGGGCATAAATATTTATAAAATAAATATACTATAATAATTAATTGATATTTATTGTAATTTAAAATTAATTTATAATTTGTATGTATAATTTACATTAATAATATTAAATTACTTAATTATACATATGATTTATATATGTTATATCTAATATGTTTTGTTGTTTTACAGTCGATTTATTTATCATTTGGACATATTAGATTCCATCTATCTCTCCGAATTCAATTATAAACATATTTTATAATATGTTTTTGATTAATTTTTTTATTTACATTTAGGTTGGTTGTTGTCTTATATATAGATTTTACAAAAGAACTAAATGTAACAGTGAGTTAATATTTTATTTTTCATTTGTTAATATGTTTTAAGTCTTCCCATAATTTAAATTTATAAAATAAACAACTTATTATTATATAATTATATATTCTTATAAAATAAAAAATTATATATTCTTATTGTTGTTAAATGTATGATTTTAGATATAAGTTGGATTAGTCGAATCACTCATGTTGTGAGTATATTGATATATATATATATATATATCTATACTATAATTAAAATATTTTATAAATTCTAAATAATTTAATGCTTTAGATTTATTGAATGGTAAACTGAAAATATTGTAAATAATCTTAAGAATGAGGTTTCATATTTGCTTAATTATTTTGATTATGGTTATAGAAACATAAAATTAAAAAGAAAAAGAGATATTAAGAAAAAAGATAATTTTAATAATGATAAAATATAATATATCTACCTTGTTAAACTATATCGTTTTATGATATTTTAAAATATTTTGTAGTTATTTGACCAAAAGATAATTATTATTAAAATTTATTTTAGTTTTTAATATCTCTTAAAACATGCAGTAAAAATGTGATTGTTTTTGAGAAATTATATTATATAAGTAAAATATATTTTATTATTTTTTGCTGTAATTGTAAGATATTATAGTCAACTAAATATATGAAAAAATATTTTCATAATACTAATTAGAAATTATTTTTTGTCAATAAGTATATATGAGTTTATGTTACCTAATTATTTTACACAATCATCTAAGAAAATATGTAAATATATATATATAAAATTCTATTACTTTGAAATATATATACATATATTTGTATTGTTTAAAATTATGTTTTATAAGAAAAATATTTTTTTCTAATATCAAAATTATCTGTATGAACTTTTTTTATGAAATCATATTATATATACATATATTTGTATTGTTTAAAATTATGTTTTATAAGAAAAATATTTTTTCTAATATCAAAATTATCTGTATGAACTTTTTTTATGAAATCATATTATATATACATATATTTCGTTTTTAAATTAATTTTTAAAAAGTCATATGAATAGTTAGTTTAAAGTTTTTATAAAACAAGTTATGATAAAGTTTGTGGATTTAAATTAATATATAAAATATTTTTATTTATAATGTTTTCATTTTTAAATTTTGAATTTTAAAACTTAAAAAAATTGAAAATAATTTTTTATCCTTCATAACCTTGAATAACATAGCTTAAATTTGAGACCAGCTTTTGATTTTCAGAGGTTCAGAGCAGTTTGAGGCGATTTGTAGCGGTTGCATGATTGTTTCGAAACGCTGTCAACCGCCAACAACCGTAAAAGCTGCATTTGTGAGTGGTAGCGGAAAAACCAGTCGGACCCTTAATCGTCTCAAGATTTATGGGCTAGGAAAATTATACCGGTCCATCTAATATTTATCAATATAATATGATTAATAAAAATATTATGCTTATTTATTTAATTTTTAAATTAGTCGAAATTTATAATTTTGATAAAATTTGTTTTGAAGATTTATATTAAAAATTTAGAAGAATATTTTTATTTCGCTTTTACATAAATGTATATCTTTATATATGTATGTATATTAATTTTTAAAAATTTATAATGTTTCCTTTTATTTATATTGTTATTTAAAAATATCTTTTAAATGAAATATTACTATTTTGTGAATTTCCTTTTTATGAAATCACATTATATACAAATTTTTTTTTCATCTAAGAAGATATAGATATATGGAATGTATTTTATTACTTCAAAAGTATATTTTATGTTATAGAAAAGTATTTTATTACTTCAAAAGTATATTTTATGTTATAGAAAAGTATTTTATTACTTCAAAAGTATATTTTATGTTATAGAAAAGTATTTTATTACTTCAAAAGTATATTTTATGTTATAGAAAAGTATTTTATTACTTCAAAATTATATTTTATGTTATAGAAAAGTATTTTATTACTTCAAAATTATATTTTATGTTATTTAAAAATATCTTTTAAATGAAATATTACTATTTTGTGAATTTCCTTTTTATGAAATCACATTATATACAAATTTTTTTTTCATCTAAGAAGATATAGATATATGGAATGTATTTTATTACTTCAAAAGTATATTTTATGTTATAGAAAAGTATTTTATTACTTCAAAATTATATTTTATGTTATAGAAAAGTATTTTATTACTTCAAAAGTATATTTTATGTTATTTAAAAATATCTTTTAAATGAAATATTACTATTTTGTGAATTTCCTTTTTATGAAATCACATTATATACAAATTTTTTTTTCATCTAAGAAGATATAGATATATGGAATGTATTTTATTACTTCAAAATTATATTTTATGTTATTTAAAAATATCTTTTAAATGAAATATTACTATTTTGTGAATTTCCTTTTTATGAAATCATATTATATATACATATATTTCGTTTTTAAATTAATTTTTAAAAAGTCATATGAATAGTTAGTTTAAAGTTTTTATAAAACAAGTTATGATAAAGTTTGTGGATTTAAATTAATATATAAAATATTTTATAAATTCTAAATAATTTAATGCTTTAGATTTATTGAATGGTAAACTGAAAATATTGTAAATAATCTTAAGAATGAGGTTTCATATTTGCTTAATTATTTTGATTATGGTTATAGAAACATAAAATTAAAAAGAAAAGAGATATTAAGAAAAAGATAATTTTAATAATGATAAAATATAATATATCTACCTTGTTAAACTATATCGTTTTATGATATTTTAAAATATTTTGTAGTTATTTGACCAAAAGATAATTATTATTAAAATTTATTTTAGTTTTAATATCTCTTAAAACATGCAGTAAAAATGTGATTGTTTTGAGAAATTATATTATATAAGTAAAATATATTTTATTATTTTTGCTGTAATTGTAAGATATTATAGTCAACTAAATATATGAAAAAATATTTTCATAATACTAATTAGAAATTATTTTTGTCAATAAGTATATATGAGTTTATGTTACCTAATTATTTTACACAATCATCTAAGAAAATATGTAAATATATATATATATAAAATTCTATTACTTTGAAATATATATATATATATATATATAAAATTCTATTACTTTGAAATATATATATATATATATATATAAAATTCTATTACTTTGAAATATATATATATATATAAAATTCTATTACTTTGAAATATATATATATATATATATATATCTATACTATAATTAAAATATTTTATAAATTCTAAATAATTTAATGCTTTAGATTTATTGAATGGTAAACTGAAAATATTGTAAATAATCTTAAGAATGAGGTTTCATATTTGCTTAATTATTTTGATTATGGTTATAGAAACATAAAATTAAAAAGAAAAGAGATATTAAGAAAAAGATAATTTTAATAATGATAAAATATAATATATCTACCTTGTTAAACTATATCGTTTTATGATATTTTAAAATATTTTATAAATTCTAAATAATTTAATGCTTTAGATTTATTGAATGGTAAACTGAAAATATGTAAATATATATATATATATATATATATATATATATATATATATAAAATTCTATTACTTTGAAATATATATATATATATATATCTATACTATAATTAAAATATTTTATAAATTCTAAATAATTTAATGCTTTAGATTTATTGAATGGTAAACTGAAAATATTGTAAATAATCTTAAGAATGAGGTTTCATATTTGCTTAATTATTTTGATTATGGTTATAGAAACATAAAATTAAAAAGAAAAGAGATATTAAGAAAAAGATAATTTTAATAATGATAAAATATAATATTTATCAATTACGAAAATCTTGAACATAGCCACAAAAATGTATTTTGGGATACTATTAACTATCATCCACTATATCTATATTTAGTAGAGCATAGAATTTCTTATTTACCTATTTAGGAGAGCCCACTCCAAACATCACCATAACCACAAAAGTTTTAGAGCACATTCATCGGAGGTTATTCCTTCATGGGAGGTTATTAAAGGAGGCTCTTAAAAAATAATAATAATAAATAAAAAGGATAAAAGAAGAGAACGGTGCTTAATATAGCAGTCTCTCTCTTCGATGTTTTTTCTGAGAAATCTCTTCGTTGATACGCGATGGCTGCTATGTTCTCCTCCAAATCAGTCCATGAAATCCACCATGAAGGAGGTCTGCCTTATCACTCTCAACAATCTTTCCTCTCTCTGTCTGTCTCTCTCTTTCAGACCAAACATTTCTGAAGAAGATGTCATGTGCGTTAAAACCTAATCGTATATTGTATAAAGTCCGAAACTTTAGTTTAGATTCAGAACTCGAATTTATCTTCTCTGTAACTGAATCGTTATATCCCGTGTAATCGCACAGTTTGCTTTCAGAAGGTAAGCTCGAGAAGAAAGCTAGAAAATTTGCCAAGAAGAATCTTTAGACTGTTGAGAAGAAGAACATGAAGCAAAAGCCCTTTCTCAAACGCAAATTTGCTAAAAGTAAGTTCCTTTTAAGATATCATAGTGACTACCATTGGAAAGTCAATGGTGTTTTGCAACAGTTGAGAAAGTTAGGATCTTGTTTAGAGTCAATGTTATTAACTTTCGTGGTGTTGGTATGGAGGAAAATGACGTTGGATCAGAGCCAGGAGCTGAAGCCTTTGGTGATCACCAAGTCGCTTGTGGCTAAGGACGAGGATGTGGATTTGGGATCTGGGATGAGTAGAGTCTCTATCTTCTTTGGTACTCAGACTGGAACCGCTGAACGGTTTAAGGTACTCGTTATGGCTAAAAGACTAGCTAGTTGTTATGATTCTGTTGTTGTTGACTTGGATGTGGCTTCTGCTATATCAAAACATTCTTAAAGTATCTTTACATTGTACGTTTTAAATTAATTTTTAAAAATTTATAATGTTTCCTTTTATTTATATTGTTATTTAAAAATTAAAATAGTATTAAATGTAAATTTTAATTCATTAAGGGTATCATAGTAATCAACCAGTGAGAGTTAACGTGAGCGACACCTAGGAAAGTGACTTCAAATAATATTATAGAGATTGCAACGGTTTAATAATAAATTACCAATATTAACATATTATAACACTATAAAAATATATTAAAAATTTAGAAGAATATTTTTATTTCGTTTTACATAAATGTATATCTTTATATATGTATGTATATTAATTTTTAAAAATTTATAATGTTTCCTTTTATTTATATTGTTATTTAAAAATATCTTTTAAATGAAATATTACTATTTTGTGAATTTCCTTTTTATGAAATCATATTATATATACATATATTTCGTTTTTAAATTAATTTTTAAAAATTTATAATGTTTCCTTTTATTTATATTGTTATTTAAAAATATCTTTTAAATGAAATATTACTATTTTGTGAATTTCCTTTTTATGAAATCACATTATATACAAATTTTTTTTTCATCTAAGAAGATATAGATATATGGAATGTATTTTATTACTTCAAAAGTATATTTTATGTTATTTAAAAATATCTTTTAAATGAAATATTACTATTTTGTGAATTTCCTTTTTATGAAATCACATTATATACAAATTTTTTTTTCATCTAAGAAGATATAGATATATGGAATGTATTTTATTACTTCAAAAGTATATTTTATGTTATTTAAAAATATCTTTTAAATGAAATATTACTATTTTGTGAATTTCCTTTTTATGAAATCACATTATATACAAATTTTTTTTTCATCTAAGAAGATATAGATATATGGAATGTATTTTATTACTTCAAAATTATATTTTATGTTATTTAAAAATATCTTTTAAATGAAATATTACTATTTTGTGAATTTCCTTTTTATGAAATCACATTATATACAAATTTTTTTTTCATCTAAGAAGATATAGATATATGGAATGTATTTTATTACTTCAAAAGTATATTTTATGTTATAGAAAAGTATTTTATTACTTCAAAAGTATATTTTATGTTATAGAAAAGTATTTTATTACTTCAAAAGTATATTTTATGTTATAGAAAAGTATTTTATTACTTCAAAAGTATATTTTATGTTATAGAAAAGTATTTTATTACTTCAAAATTATATTTTATGTTATAGAAAAGTATTTTATTACTTCAAAAGTATATTTTATGTTATAGAAAAGTATTTTATTACTTCAAAAGTATATTTTATGTTATTTAAAAATATCTTTTAAATGAAATATTACTATTTTGTGAATTTCCTTTTTATGAAATCACATTATATACAAATTTTTTTTTCATCTAAGAAGATATAGATATATGGAATGTATTTTATTACTTCAAAAGTATATTTTATGTTATAGAAAAGTATTTTATTACTTCAAAATTATATTTTATGTTATAGAAAAGTATTTTATTACTTCAAAAGTATATTTTATGTTATTTAAAAATATCTTTTAAATGAAATATTACTATTTTGTGAATTTCCTTTTTATGAAATCACATTATATACAAATTTTTTTTTCATCTAAGAAGATATAGATATATGGAATGTATTTTATTACTTCAAAAGTATATTTTATGTTATAGAAAAGTATTTTATTACTTCAAAATTATATTTTATGTTATAGAAAAGTATTTTATTACTTCAAAATTATATTTTATGTTATAGAAAAGTATTTTATTACTTCAAAATTATATTTTATGTTATTTAAAAATATCTTTTAAATGAAATATTACTATTTTGTGAATTTCCTTTTTATGAAATCACATTATATACAAATTTTTTTTTCATCTAAGAAGATATAGATATATGGAATGTATTTTATTACTTCAAAAGTATATTTTATGTTATAGAAAAGTATTTTATTACTTCAAAAGTATATTTTATGTTATAGAAAAGTATTTTATTACTTCAAAATTATATTTTATGTTATTTAAAAATATCTTTTAAATGAAATATTACTATTTTGTGAATTTCCTTTTTATGAAATCATATTATATATACATATATTTCGTTTTTAAATTAATTTTTAAAAAGTCATATGAATAGTTAGTTTAAAGTTTTTATAAAACAAGTTATGATAAAGTTTGTGGATTTAAAATTAATATATAAAATATTTTTATTTTAGTTTTACATAAATGTATATCTTTATATATGTATGTATATTAATTTTTAAAAATTTATAATGTTTCCTTTTATTTATATTGTTATTTAAAAATATCTTTTAAATGAAATATTACTATTTTGTGAATTTCCTTTTTATGAAATCACATTATATACAAATTTTTTTTTCATCTAAGAAGATATAGATATATGGAATGTATTTTATTACTTCAAAATTATATTTTATGTTATTTAAAAATATCTTTTAAATGAAATATTACTATTTTGTGAATTTCCTTTTTATGAAATCACATTATATACAAATTTTTTTTTCATCTAAGAAGATATAGATATATGGAATGTATTTTATTACTTCAAAAGTATATTTTATGTTATTTAAAAATATCTTTTAAATGAAATATTACTATTTTGTGAATTTCCTTTTTATGAAATCACATTATATACAAATTTTTTTTTCATCTAAGAAGATATAGATATATGGAATGTATTTTATTACTTCAAAATTATATTTTATGTTATTTAAAAATATCTTTTAAATGAAATATTACTATTTTGTGAATTTCCTTTTTATGAAATCACATTATATACAAATTTTTTTTTCATCTAAGAAGATATAGATATATGGAATGTATTTTATTACTTCAAAAGTATATTTTATGTTATAGAAAAGTATTTTATTACTTCAAAATTATATTTTATGTTATTTAAAAATATCTTTTAAATGAAATATTACTATTTTGTGAATTTCCTTTTTATGAAATCACATTATATACAAATTTTTTTTTCATCTAAGAAGATATAGATATATGGAATGTATTTTATTACTTCAAAATTATATTTTATGTTATAGAAAAGTATTTTATTACTTCAAAAGTATATTTTATGTTATTTAAAAATATCTTTTAAATGAAATATTACTATTTTGTGAATTTCCTTTTTATGAAATCACATTATATACAAATTTTTTTTTCATCTAAGAAGATATAGATATATGGAATGTATTTTATTACTTCAAAATTATATTTTATGTTATAGAAAAGTATTTTATTACTTCAAAAGTATATTTTATGTTATTTAAAAATATCTTTTAAATGAAATATTACTATTTTGTGAATTTCCTTTTTATGAAATCACATTATATACAAATTTTTTTTTCATCTAAGAAGATATAGATATATGGAATGTATTTTATTACTTCAAAATTATATTTTATGTTATAGAAAAGTATTTTATTACTTCAAAAGTATATTTTATGTTATAGAAAAGTATTTTATTACTTCAAAAGTATATTTTATGTTATAGAAAAGTATTTTATTACTTCAAAAGTATATTTTATGTTATTTAAAAATATCTTTTAAATGAAATATTACTATTTTGTGAATTTCCTTTTTATGAAATCATATTATATATACATATATTTCGTTTTTAAATTAATTTTTAAAATTTATAATTTTGATAAAATTTGTTTTGAAGATTTATATTAAAAATTTAGAAGAATATTTTTATTTCGCTTTTACATAAATGTATATCTTTATATATGTATGTATATTAATTTTAAAAATTTATAATTTTGATAAAATTTGTTTTGAAGATTTATATTAAAAATTTAGAAGAATATTTTTATTTCGCTTTTACATAAATGTATATCTTTATATATGTATGTATATTAATTTTAAAAATTTATAATGTTTCCTTTTATTTATATTGTTATTTAAAAATATCTTTTAAATGAAATATTACTATTTTGTGAATTTCCTTTTTATGAAATCACATTATATACAAATTTTTTTTTCATCTAAGAAGATATAGATATATGGAATGTATTTTATTACTTCAAAATTATATTTTATGTTATTTAAAAATTAAAATAGTATTAAATGTAAATTTTAATTCATTAAGGGTATCATAGTAATCAACCAGTGAGAGTTAACGTGAGCGACACCTAGGAAAGTGACTTCTCAAATAATATTATAGAGATTGCAACGGTTTAATAATAAATTACCAATATTAACATATTATAACACTATAAAAATATATTAAAAACTATTGTAATAAAATATAATATTTATCAATTACGAAAATCTTGAACATAGCCACAAAAATGTATTTTGGGATACTATTAACTATCATCCACTATATCTATATTTAGTAGAGCATAGAATTTCTTATTTACCTATTTAGGAGAGCCCACTCCAAACATCACCACAACCACACGAATCTTAGATTCTCTCTCTTTGAGTTTTCTTGAATTACTATTTTTTATCTATGCAGAATTTGAGAGGCAAGGGAAAACAATAAAAATTTGGAATTTTTCACTTTCTCTCATGAACATTCCAAAAATCTAAGCTCTCTCTCTCTTCTAAGCCATGAAACAAGCATTCCAAAACGAAGTTTTTCAATAGCTCATCCTCTGTTTTATTAACCAAGCTAGATTGATTATTCTTCAAGAAACTCGTTAAACGACTCAACTCAACGGATAAAAACGGCATTCTGTTGATGCAAAGGTACAAATCAGGTCGTCTCCTAGGTAAAGGCACATTCGAAAAAGTTTACCACGGACGTAACCTAAAAACAGGAGAAAACGTAGCTATCAAGGTAATCTACAAGAAGAAAGTCGCAAAAGTCGGGCTAATCGACCAAACCAAACGAGAAATTTCAGTAATGCGTCTCGTCCGTCACCCAAACGTCGTCTTCCACCACGAAGTCATAGCGAGCAAAAAAAAGATCTATTTCGTGATGGAATATGTTAAAGGCGGTGAGCTTTTTGACAAAGTATGTAAAATATTTCCAGCAATTGATCGGAACAATCGACTATTGCCATAGCCGCGGAGTTTACCACCGTGATCTCAAACCAGAGAATCTGCTTCTAGACGAAAATATCTGATTTTGGTCTTAGCACGTTGAGAGAGTCGAGGAAACAAGATGGCTTGCTACACACGACACGTGGCGCCTGAAGTGATCTCCAAGAAAGGTTATGATGGTGCTAAAGCTGATGTTTGGTCTTGTGGAGTTGTGTTGTATGTATTGTTTTTTTTTTTGCTAAATGTTGTATGTATTGTTAGCTGGTTTTCTTCCGTTTCATGAACAGAATCTTGTGGAAACGTATCGGAAGATCTCAAAAGGCGAATTTAGTTAAAAGCTACGAGTAGTGAGAGATTTGATTTGAAGAAGAGCAGCGTAGGAGTGAAGATGGAAGATAGAAGAGAGGGAAGAAAAGGATAAGTTGCGATTGAGGTAGAGATATTTGAAGTGACAAAGAGTTTTAGTATGGTTGAGTAACTTGAGAAAAGTGGAGGCGATACGATGGAGTATAAACAGTTTTGTGATCTTGAGCTTAAGCTTTCTTTAAAAGATATTGTTTGGAAATGGCAAGAAAATTAGCAACAACGAGAAAGATTGTTTAATATGATAACATCTGTCTTCCCTATTTGTTTTTCTTTAATTTTGATTGCCTTCTTTTATTCACTGTGTGTGAAATCTGAGATTTACGATGATGAATGATGCAATCGTATCTAGATTTTAGTGTATTCAACATTTACATAAAAATAAAAATAAAGGATAGTAACAGAAGACATGTAAAACAAAATAGATTTCTTGGTTCAAGGAGATTTTGATCGCAATATAATGAACTTGATCACGCTAGATCGATTGACTCTATAATTTATCATCTCGATCACGATTAAGCCCTTCAATTCCATGTTTGATTCATAGGACTGATTGGGACCAAATAAGGCAAGTCACGGACATGAAACCCTCCATGAGTATAGTGCTTAGAGTATTTTTTAATGTAAAACTTCATTTTTTTCATTTTAAAATGGAAGAATTCTATAATGGAAAGAGCTTTACACCAACTATATCATCTTGAATGGAAAATTTGAGTACTGAACAAAAATTAAAGCCATTATTTCGTTTTGATCACTATAAAGTGAAAACTGGGGAGAGTAGAATCATTTCTTACGTCAAATTTTATTTTGCAGTGAAATATAGAGTGGAATAGAAAATTATCTTAGAAACTCTTGGGACATTCACGGAACTACCAAAGCTGAGTCAAACCCAGTGAATTGGTGCACGTTCATTCCTTTGGCCGTTTGATAAGAGAAAAGTTTGCTCTTATGTCGATAGCTTGTGAATACGTACTTAATTTTTGGGAATGTAGCAAAAGACTTTTTTGAGTAAAATGTGTTTACACATTCGAATCTCTACATCGAAAATGCATCAATTCCAATCCTATACTAGGTAGGACCAGTCTTGGATAAAATCGAATGAAATATTCGGCTATAAACCTGAACTTTTTAAGAAAATTATATAAATATAAATTTTCAAATTTGTAAGAAAATATTTTTTTATTAAAATCTTTATTAAATCGAATATATACCATAAAATCTCAGGGCAAGCCCTATCCTACACACCAAAATATGAAATATCAAAGGCCAAAAATAACTTGTTTTATTCAATCTTACTTATATACATCAAGACTCATATATCTCACCACTCTCTTTAGCTCTAAAGTCTGATGTCTCTTACACCAAGAACAAGAACATCACAATCTCGAACCAAAACCTAAACCAAAAAGCAGCTTCAGAAAATCCAATTGAAAAAAAAAAACAGTTTTCATTTTCCTAATCAGTATCAGAAAGTAGATAAGCAGGCAAAGAACGCGAAGCAGAAACCGATTCTCCATTGTCCGCACTCAAATTCTGCAACTTGGGTTTCACTTCCTTATTACAAAACTCATCATACTCCACTTTATCACCACTTTTCTTCTTCATCTCAACAACAACCAAAGCTGGAGTCAACTCGAATATCTCAGCCGCAATAGTCAACGGACCTTTCACACTCCCTTCCCTCGAACCCTCAAGACTCATTTTACAATCCTTCTTCCTCACGGTAAAGCTCACAACCTTGGCAATCTCCTCCAGCTTCGATATAATCTGATTAACCGGAGCTCCGGACACAAACCTGGACCCTTCACCGTCATCATCAAACAAACCGGATAAATCAAAACCGGGTGAAAACGAAATGAGATCAAACGCATTCAAACTAGCCGGTCTAGGCATCGACGGCACTGCTCTTCTCCTCGCGTCAAAAGCCTCGAACTCCGATTCAGACACCGTGGAAGACCGTTCGGAAACCGATTCGACCGACTCGATATCATCGTCAGCGCTAGAGAGCTTGTGATCATCCTCAACGTAGAACTTAATATGTTTGAACCCTTTCTTGAACCAATTAGTCTCCATAATATCCGGCATCGTAAACCGTCTATCCGGTTTAGTCTCAAGCATTCGAATCAATAACCGGTTAATCTCAACCGGAAACCATCTCGGACACCTGAAGTCTCCTCTGTAAATCTTCTTGTACATAGCCATAACGTTACGGTCATGGAAAGGGAGGAACCCGGCCATCAACACAAAGAGGATCACTCCACACGACCAGATATCCACCTTAGCTCCGTCGTAGCCTTTCCTCGCGAGAACCTCCGGCGCCACGTAAGCAGGGGTGCCGCAGAACGTGTGGAACAGACCGTCCTGCCGGATCTGATCGGAGACCGCGCTGAGACCGAAGTCTGAGACCTTCAGGTTCCCGTGCTCGTCCAGGAGGAGATTCTCCGGTTTGAGGTCGCGGTGGTAGACGCCGCGGAAATGGCAGAAGGAGACGGCGGAGATGAGCTGCTGGAAGTATTTGCGGGCGACGTCCTCTTTGAGCCTTCCCTTGGCGACTTTGTTGAAGAGCTCGCCGCCTCTGACGTACTCCATGACGAAGTAGATCTTGGACTTGGTGGCCATGACCTCGAAGAGCTGGACGATGTTCGGGTGGCGGACGCGGCGGAGGATGGAGATCTCGCGTTTGATGTGCGCGATCAGACCGCTCTTGAGGACTTTCTCCTTGTCGATCACTTTGATCGCGACGCTCTCTCCCGAGGTTGCGTTGCGTGCGAGGTACACCTTGGCGAAGGTTCCGTGGCCGAGAAGCCTCCCCATTTCGTATTTTCCCAGGATGAGAGCTTGTGTGTTGCTCTTTTCCTTCTTCTTCATCGATTTCACTTTTCTCAGCAAATCCGCCATTTGAGACGAGAGGTCTTTGATCTCTTCCGACGTGAAAAATGGTAGAGGAAGATGATGTCTCTCTCTATGGCCTTCCTTCTCGTCTTCTTTGCTTTGTCTATGTTCTGTTTTTAGGGGGTTTACCAGAAATAGAATTCTTCTTTGTGTATATTTGGAAACTTGTTTCCGAATTGCTATGCAAATTAAGCTCCCTTCTGGTTCCGACACATCTGTGTATGTAGTAGCCAATAGGTCAATTAGTTTGCTTTTTTAGTTAATGCCTTTAATTGGCAGGAACATGTTGGGAAAGTCCATTTTGACCAATGGATGTATAAGAAAAAGGAAGATTTTATATTGTATTTAGACTTTTCTGAATACAAGTTATCGGACATCATTGATTTTTCTAAATATTTAGTTTGTGTAGTAAGAAGATGATTGAAATTATTTACGTACATATAGAATATATATCCAAATTACTTAAAGTTATTGCATGATTAGTGGAAAAAAGCATGTCAATAAAATGTCCAAGAAGTGTGTTTTAAAAGATGGGTCAGACTGTTTACTTAACGTGGTAAGCATTTAAAAAAAAAAGGCATTAAAAAAACAAGCATTTTTAAACAGTTAAAGAAACTACCAGTTAAAATCCAACGTAATATTTGATTTGAAAATAAGAGAACACAAATAAAATAGATTTGAATTTCCAAACAGCTTTTCCAACCATGCATCTAGTGTAAGTTAAAGTTAATAACGTTTACCAAAAAAAGTAAACCCTCTCTAAGAAAAAAAAAGTTAATGAAGAAAAGTATCTGTAAAGAAGCAATAGAAGCGGAGTTTAGGTTAAAGTTAGATGCATCTGCACTGCTAATCTGCTACACCATTTCCTAATAAATTTAAAGGAGCGGAAAACAAAATGATCATCATAACTTGGTTAATAAAATCAGGATCATTGGCAGTATAGAATGTATTCAGTTATAATAACTTAATATTTTATGGGAAATTAGACATGGTATATGTCATTATCATTGAAATGGTATCAAGTTTCTATTTGCTATGTGTTTGCTTACACATTTTGTCAAAACAAATCAACATCTGTGAATACATGTAGCAATCAGATGCCAGATAATTTATGGTATAGATCCAAACGGTAGTTTTTATTAATAAACCATTAAACTAAATTACAAAACATCATGAAATTTAGCACCACACAATAGGAAATCGTAATGATGCAGTAATTGGTAGAAAGGCAACACACTCTGTCTATTCCACATGACTAACTCCAAAATTTAAGTACACATTATAATTAAGAAATTTTTTAATCAGGATACTTAACGTTGCTATTTATATTCATTGTGTTTATTGCCGATGAAGGTCGGTGAGAGCGTAAGTCAACGTAACATAATGTATTGTTCGATTAAGATTTAAAGATACGAAAAGTGACAAACTAAAAAGGTTTCCACTTGCCGGAACTAAATGATGTTTTTGATAGCTTACCAAACCCAGCTAACAAAAACGTATTAAACATGATTAAGAATACCAGAAATAGTTAAATCAGTGGTTTATGTGGACCGTACATTTCGATAATAACGTGCACGTATCAGGCCACACTGGTAGTTAGCCAGGTGTTATTCGTGTGAACTAGAGTAATTACTCACAGTTTTATTCATGTAAACTTTTCTCTATTGACGCACGAAGAAATGCACACACACATAATAAATCATGTAAGCTTTTCTCTTTTTGAGATTTGGGCCTGCCAGAAAAAGGGAAGAGATTTAGGTTACTGCATGAATCATTTACGTGAATGCAGAATTGAGGACAATGGGGCTACGCTATTCTTTCATATGGGCCTATAAGTTCCAGAGAATGAATCGGCCTAAAACTGTCAAGCCCTAGTAAAAGCTCCAGACAATTTGGTTGTAGTTACATAAGAATAGTAGTTTAGTAACCAAATACATTAAAATAGAACAAGATCGCACACACATATAAGCACATGGACCAACGGTGTTGAAGGTGGGGTGAGAGTGGTTTAAGGGATAAATGATAAAATAAAGAATGTGGGTTAACTTTTAGGTTGGGTTGCTCAAGGAGAATGTGAATATGTTAGATACTTTGTGGAATATTGGTTGGCATTCTATGGATCTTTTCGTCTTGGGATTTAGTGGATTTGTTTAGAATTTCTCGATCTCATTCTTTCTTTAGTTGTTATTCCGAAGTTATTTTAGTATTCATATCTGACCACTATCTTTTATGAAGGAAAAATTTACATGTTTTTAGACGTGTAGACTCTCGATATTCTTATGAAGAAAAGTACACCAAGGAAAACAATTTTCTGCAAATTCAATACTTTACTAATCGAAAATAAAACACCAAAATCATAAATTTATTGTTGTTCTCAGCACCAAGATTGATCATATGATAATAAACCTAATTAAGATCGGTTGGTTTATATTTTTTTAGAGTTTAGATAGCTTGACACCGTAAGTAACCATGGACAAATGTATTACATGATCTGAAAAGTTCCTTTAACGAAATTTATATCTGTATAGATTAGATAACTAAAAAAATGGTCGAAATAGGGTGTCGAAATTTAATTATTGAATCGGAATGTTCTGCTCTACTGTGAGCAATGAAATCTTGTTGGGCATTAGAATATCGGAATGTGATCCTGGAAGGAGATAATTCCTTACTCATCCTAGTTCTGAACTCTAAAATGGATAATTTAAATATGCGTAAGCTGCTATGTACTGTTTACTGCTGGTAGAAAGGTGCTTAGTCCTATTCCACATGACTAACTCCGAAATCTAAGTAACACATTATAATTAACAAAAAGTTAATCAGAATACTTAACGTTGCTATTTATATTCATTGTACATGTTTATTGCCGATAAAGGTCGGTGATATCGTAAGACAACGTAACAAAACAATAAAGATTTAAAGATACACAAACTAAAAAGCTTCCACTTGTCGTGAAATTGAACTAAATGGTGTTTCTGTTAGTTTACCAAACGCAACTAACAAAATCGTATAAAACATCCTTAAGAATACCATAAATATTTAAATCGGTGGTTTATATGGACCGTAGATTTCGATAATAACGTGCACGTATCAGGTAACGCTGGTAGTTAGCCAGGTTTGATTCGTGTGAACCAGAGTAATTACTCGCAATTTTATTCATGTAACCTTTTCGATTGACACTCAGGAAATGATCACACACACACACACATAAATCATGTAAGCTTTTCTCTTTTGAGATTTGGGCTTGCCATAAAAGGAAGAGATTTAGGTTAATGCATGAATCATTTACGTGAATACAGAATTATGGACAATTGGGCTAGACTCTATTTTCTTTCATATGGGCCTACAAATTCCAGATAAATGAATTAGGCCAGTCCTACAAACTGTCAAGCTCTAGTCAAAGCTCCGGTCAATTTAGATGTAGTATAGTAACCAAATTCATTAAAACAGAACAAGATCGCACACACATATAAGCACATGGACCAACCTTGTCGGAGGTGGGGTGAGAGTGGTTTAAGGGATAAATGATAAAATAAAGAATGTGGATTAACTTTTAGGTTGGGTTGCTCAAGGAGAATGTGAATATGT
Source organism: Brassica carinata (assembly GCA_016771965.1). Taxonomy (NCBI): domain Eukaryota; kingdom Viridiplantae; phylum Streptophyta; class Magnoliopsida; order Brassicales; family Brassicaceae; genus Brassica; species Brassica carinata. Next base: position 5,677,016 of record CM028700.1, read on the forward strand.
TAGATACTTTGTGGAATATTAGTTGGCATTCTATGGATCTTTTCGTCTTGGGATTTAGTGGATTTGTTTGGAATTTCTCGATCTCATACTTTCTTTAGTTGTTATTCCGAAGTTATTTTAGTATTCATATCTGACCACTATCTTTTATGAAGGAAAAATTTACATGTTTTTAGACGTGTAGACTCTCGATATTCTTATGAAGAAAAGTACACCAAGGAAAACAATTTTCTGCAAATTCAATACTTTACTAATCGAAAATAAAACACCAAAATCATAAATTTATTGTTGTTCTCAGCACCAAGATTGATCATATGATAATAAACCTAATTAAGATCGGTTGGTTTATATTTTTTAGAGTTTAGATAGCTTGACACCGTAAGTAACCATGGACAAATGTATTACATGATCTGAAAAGTTCCTTTAACGAAATTTATATCTGTATAGATTAGATAACTAAAAAAATGGTCGAAATAGGGTGTCGAAATTTAATTATTGAATCGGAATGTTCTGCTCTACTGTGAGCAATGAAATCTTGTTGGGCATTAGAATATCGGAATGTGATCCTGGAAGGAGATAATTCCTTACTCATCCTAGTTCTGAACTCTAAAATGGATAATTTAAATATGCGTAAGCTGCTATGTACTGTTTACTGCTGGAAGAACTGTTTTGACTCGATCCTTTCTCTCATCGACATCGGACAGCCAATTATTGTGCAGATTTTCTAGCTAAGCATTCACTTAATGTCTCTGAATAGTGGAGGCTTTTTGAGAGTTGTCCTTCATTTTTAACAACCTTATGTAACAATAGATAATGATTATTAATAAAATCTCTTGGCTGAGAAAAAGATCAATAAAAAATATAATCAATAAATTGGAATGTTTGAGTGATGAAAACCAAAATTACATATCTGTTTCAAAAAAAAAAACATATCCTGGAAGTACTTTTTAAGTTTTGGAATGTGATTATCGATTGTGGGCAAAATAACTTCAAAAAATTAACAGTGGAAAATGTTACAACCAAATCCGAGGATGCCGATCCCATTATTGCATATACCATATATTATACTCGAAAATACGTCCACTATATAACATTAGACTATAGCCTTTCTCCGGCGGAGATTTTTTCTTAACGTCATAAAATATTTGCAAATGTTTGAAAATTTTATAACACTAATAATAAATAACATGTATTGGTAGTTACGGGTGATTCAATAATGTTGGTTCTTTTGTGTCTAAGATTCAAAAAATTTTCCTTGGTATAAAAGTTATTTAAAAAATACCAGAAGATTTTGGGTTGAAGAATTTCTCCAAATCTGAAATTACAGCATGTAATATTAGTTTCGTCTCAACGGTCACTCAAACCGAATCTCTAATATAATGATCAATTTTCAGTTGAGTTAATGATCTTTGTTAAAAGAGTTGTTTTAACTTAGCATTTCTAAAACTGACTTTGAATCTATGAGAAATTATGGACCTAAGTTCTGAAACTTTTATAGTAATTAATAATAATATTAAATTCACTAAATTCGACACACCTTTGAATTTGTGTGGATTCTCATGGAATGTTTTGGGCAGCGATATACCGCACGATTATCAATTCAATTGAACTCTATGTAGTTAATTTTAAAAATTTTTTGTGCTAAATGATGTTTCTATCAAAATTAATTATATTACAATAAGTATTTTTCTGTGCATGTAAACAGTTTATTGTATCACAAATATTTGGTATCATATAAACAAACCCAACATATATATATATAACAAAATTTATGTATACTATATATTGAAAATAAATTTTTATATTAAAGATATATTAGATCTTGAGAAGTAAGAGTTAATATGGTATACCAAAATTAATAAATTAGTTATAACATTTCTAAGAAAAGATTATTATTCAAATTCTATATATATATAAAATTTGGATTAAAATTTTAAAATAATAAAATGAAAGTATATTAATTTAAATGATTACAAATTATTTATGGGTTTAATTTTGATAGAAGAAGAACGAAAGGTTTGTTGTTTGATCAGCATCCGCAAGTGTTTGTTTTAATTTTTATAGCGATAATATATATATTTTAAAAATTTAGCTGTCTAAATTATTTTTAAAAGTTATTTAAAAAATACCAGAAGATTTTGGGTTGAAGAATTTCTCCAAATCTGAAATTACAGCATGTAATATTAGTTTCGTCTCAACGGTCACTCAAACCGAATCTCTAATATAATGATCAATTTTCAGTTGAGTTAATGATCTTTGTTAAAAGAGTTGTTTTAACTTAGCATTTCTAAAACTGACTTTGAATCTATGAGAAATTATGGACCTAAGTTCTGAAACTTTTATAGTAATTAATAATAATATTAAATTCACTAAATTCGACACACCTTTGAATTTGTGTGGATTCTCATGGAATGTTTTGGGCAGCGATATACCGCACGATTATCAATTCAATTGAACTCTATGTAGTTAATTTTAAAAACGTTGTACGTAAAATAAAAGTTAATTAAAACAGCTAACTGTAAATTAGATCACTGTGACTTTATTTTTGACGTCAACTACTGCACCATTATTTACTTTCAACCAAACCATCAACAAATAACTGATCGTAATAAATAGAAGCATTTATTACAAGACGAATATACTAAACACTTTTAGACGTAGATTCAAAGATTTGTATGATACCAAACTCACAACACGAATGAAATTAGATATTTTAATGAATTTGTAATAAGTCATAGGGTCCACGTTTCTATTTCTCATCAGCATATGCATCTACCAACACAAAAGATGAGGCACCAACCATATACCCATTTGCTTACTTCACTCGAGTTTCAAAACCACATACGTCAACAACAGAGTTAAAATCGAAGTTTAGTTTTATTGTAATATTAAAATAAGCGATTTTGTTTGGCATTAATACTATTAAAATAGGATATTTTTATTTATACTCTTAATAAAAATCGTAATTTTACCAAAAATATTCTTACTTTTATAAATGATTAATAAAATTATTGTTGACAAAAAATTATTAATGGCATTTAAGTCTTTTAGTTTTGAATCTACAAATACATCTAAGTAAATTAATAAATATTAGACCTATATTAACCTTAAATCTAATATAAATATTTTGAGATTAAATATTAAAGCTATATATATTAAAACCCTATATAAAGTAACAAACATAATGACATCATTCTAATATTACGCATATTTTCAATACAAACCAAAACTCTATATCTTATACCATATATCATTTAAATATTTGAATATCATTTTTCGTATACTATTATTCAACGATCAAAAATGAATATACATAAAAATTTAAAAGTATTATTTACTATTTAGTTTAATACATAAAATTGATACAACAATTATGAATGTTTAAGAATGTTTTAAAATTATCATAAAATTAAATCTTAAATCTAAAATAAAAATAAAAAATGTATGTTTCCTACTGCACCATTATTTACTTTCAACCAAACCATCAACAAATAACTAATCATAATAAATATACGCATTTATTACAAGACGAATATACTAAACACTTTTAGACGTAGATTCAAAGATTTGTATGATACCAAACTCACAACACGAATGAAATTAGATATTTTAATGAATTTGTAATAAGTCATAGGGTCCACGTTTCTATTTCTCATCAGCATATGCATCTACCAACACAAAAGATGAGGCACCAACCATATACCCATTTGCTTACTTCACTTGAGTTTCAAAACCATATATATAGGTCAACAACAGAGTTAAAATCGAAGTTTAGTTTTATTGTAATATTAAAATAAGCGATTTTGTTTGGCATTAATACTATTAAAATAGGATATTTTTATTTATACTCTTAATAAAAATCGTAATTTTACCAAAAATATTCTTACTTTTATAAATGATTAATAAAATTATTGTTGACAAAAAATTATTAATGGCATTTAAGTCTTTTAGTTTTGAATCTACAAATACATCTAAGTAAATTAATAAATATTAGACCTATATTAACCTTAAATCTAATTTACATGTTTTTAGACGTGTAGACTCTCGATATTCTTATGAAGAAAAGTACACCAAGGAAAACAATTTTCTGCAAATTCAATACTTTACTAATCGAAAATAAAACACCAAAATCATAAATTTATTGTTGTTCTCAGCACCAAGATTGATCATATGATAATAAACCTAATTAAGATCGGTTGGTTTATATTTTTTTAGAGTTTAGATAGCTTGACACCGTAAGTAACCATGGACAAATGTATTACATGATCTGAAAAGTTCCTTTAACGAAATTTATATCTGTATAGATTAGATAACTAAAAAAATGGTCGAAATAGGGTGTCGAAATTTAATTATTGAATCGGAATGTTCTGCTCTACTGTGAGCAATGAAATCTTGTTGGGCATTAGAATATCGGAATGTGATCCTGGAAGGAGATAATTCCTTACTCATCCTAGTTCTGAACTCTAAAATGGATAATTTAAATATGCGTAAGCTGCTATGTACTGTTTACTGCTGGAAGAACTGTTTTGACTCGATCCTTTCTCTCATCGACATCGGACAGCCAATTATTGTGCAGATTTTCTAGCTAAGCATTCACTTAATGTCTCTGAATAGTGGAGGCTTTTTGAGAGTTGTCCTTCATTTTTAACAACCTTATGTAACAATAGATAATGATTATTAATAAAATCTCTTGGCTGAGAAAAAGATCAATAAAAAATATAATCAATAAATTGGAATGTTTGAGTGATGAAAACCAAAATTACATATCTGTTTCAAAAAAAAAAACATATCCTGGAAGTACTTTTTAAGTTTTGGAATGTGATTATCGATTGTGGGCAAAATAACTTCAAAAAATTAACAGTGGAAAATGTTACAACCAAATCCGAGGATGCCGATCCCATTATTGCATATACCATATATTATACTCGAAAATACGTCCACTATATAACATTAGACTATAGCCTTTCTCCGGCGGAGATTTTTTCTTAACGTCATAAAATATTTGCAAATGTTTGAAAATTTTATAACACTAATAATAAATAACATGTATTGGTAGTTACGGGTGATTCAATAATGTTGGTTCTTTTGTGTCTAAGATTCAAAAAAAATTTTCCTTGGTATAAAAAGTTATTTAAAAAAAATACCAGAAGATTTTGGGTTGAAGAATTTCTCCAAATCTGAAATTACAGCATGTAATATTAGTTTCGTCTCAACGGTCACTCAAACCGAATCTCTAATATAATGATCAATTTTCAGTTGAGTTAATGATCTTTGTTAAAAAGAGTTGTTTTTAACTTAGCATTTCTAAAAACTGACTTTGAATCTATGAGAAATTATGGACCTAAGTTCTGAAACTTTTATAGTAATTAATAATAATATTAAATTCACTAAATTCGACACACCTTTGAATTTGTGTGGATTCTCATGGGAATGTTTTGGGCAGCGATATACCGCACGATTATCAATTCAATTGAACTCTATGTAGTTAATTTTAAAAATTTATAAATAAACAAGTTAATTAAAACAACTAACCGTTAGTTTAGTGTAAATTTTGATCAGGGCCGGTCCTGAGAATTTGGAGACTAGAGATGGTTTAAGAAGGATTTTATAGATTTGGGGGCTGAATTTTTTTTGTATAAATTTGAGGACTTATTTATAAAAATTTCTAAAAATTTTGGGGCTTGAGGCGAATGTTTCATCCGACTTGGCTGAGGACCGGCCCTGATTTTGATACTTCTTCAATAACTGAAGAACAAGATCGTGACTTTATTTTTGACGTCAACTACTGCACCTTTATTTTTTGTAGTAAGAGACTAAGAGTTGTCATTAATATAGAACAAGAAACGAACAAAGTAACTTGTTTCATTGGATTAATAATTTTTAGTTGGGATTTGATCTTTGGTCGATTAGAGCAACTGTGCTCACTTTCTCTGTTTCTTCTTTAACTTACTTTATAAAAATAAAAATAAAAAAATGTATGTTTCCTACTGCACCATTATTTACTTTCAACCAAACCATCAACAAATAACTGATCGTAATAAATAGAAGCATTTATTACAAGACGAATATACTAAACACTTTTTAGACGTAGATTCAAAGATTTGTATGATACCAAACTCACAACACGAATGAAATTAGATATTTTAATGAATTTGTAATAAGTCATAGGGTCCACGTTTCTATTTCTCATCAGCATATGCATCAACTACCCACAAAAAAGATGAGGCACCAACCATACCCATTTGCTTACTTCACTCGAGTTTCAAAACCATATATATAGGTCAACAACAGAGTTAAAATCGAAGTTTAGTTTTATTGTAATATTAAAAATAAGCGATTTTGTTTGGCATTAATACTATTAAAAGGGAATGAATCTTAAAAAATATACTTATGAAAATTATTTGGATTTTTTTTTTTGGCCTTCCTCCTCTATATATTATAACAATATGTGACAAACATATATACATTAGTACTTTCCGTAACCTATACTTCCTAATATGACGTTTATAACACTTTCCGTAACTATGAGTTCAAACCTGTTTGTATTATATACATTAGTACTTTCCGTAACCTATACTTCCTAATATGACGTTTATAACACTTTCCGTAACTATGAGTTCAAACCTGTTTGTATTATATACATTAGTACTTTCCGTAACCTATACTTCCTAATATGACGTTTATAACACTTTCCGTAACTATGAGTTCAAACCTGTTTGTATTATATACATTAGTCAAAATAATAATTTATTCATGCACAAATGGTTATTCACACCTTTAACTACGTAACATGTATATAATATACAACTAACCATTTTTAACATACAACTAATATTAGTCTCATATTATTATTTAATTACCACAATCGATTATTTATTGTTCATTTGTAACATAATTTGGAGTAAGAGAATGAAAAATAAATATTTATGAAAAGTAGCTCATAAAGGGAATGGACATATTTTTATGCTAAAGTGTGTTTTTGTTAAAAATAAATATTTTGAGATTAAATATTAAAGCTATATATATTAAAACCCTATATAAAGTAACAAACATAATGACATCATTCTAATATTACATATTTTCAATACAAACCAAAACTCTATATCTTATACCATATATCATTTAAATATTTGAATATCATTTTTCGTGTATACTATTATTCAACGATCAAAAATGAATATACATAAAAATTTAAAAGTATTATTTACTATTTCGTTTAATACATAAAATTGATACAACAATTATGAATGTTTAAGAATGTTTTAAAATTATCATAAAATTAAATCTTAAATCTAAAATAAAAATAAAAATAAAAATAAAAATAAAAATAAAAATGTATGTTTCCTACTGCACCATTATTTACTTTCAACCAAACCATCAACAAATAACTGATCGTAATAAATAGAAGCATTTATTACAAGACGAATATACTAAACACTTTTAGACGTAGATTCAAAGATTTGTATGATACCAAACTCACAACACGAATGAAATTAGATATTTTAATGAATTTGTAATAAGTCATAGGGTCCACGTTTCTATTTCTCATCAGCATATGCATCAACTACCCACAAAAAGATGAGGCACCAACCATACCCATTTGCTTACTTCACTCGAGTTTCAAAACCATATATATAGGTCAACAACAGAGTTAAAATCGAAGTTTAGTTTTATTGTAATATTAAAATAAGCGATTTTGTTTGGCATTAATACTATTAAAATAGGATATTTTTATTTATACTCTTAATAAAAATCGTAATTTTACCAAAAATATTCTTACTTTTATAAATGATTAATAAAATTATTGTTGACAAAAAATTATTAATGGCATTTAAGTCTTTTAGTTTTGAATCTACAAATACATCTAAGTAAATTAATAAATATTAGACCTATATTAACCTTAAATCTAATATAAATATTTTGAGATTAAATATTAAAGCTATATATATTAAAACCCTATATAAAGTAACAAACATAATGACATCATTCTAATATTACATATTTTCAATACAAACCAAAACTCTATATCTTATACCATATATCATTTAAATATTTGAATATCATTTTTCGTGTATACTATTATTCAACGATCAAAAATGAATATACATAAAAAATTAAAAGTATTATTTACTATTTCGTTTAATACATAAAATTGATACAACAATTATGAATGTTTAAGAATGTTTTAAAATTATCATAAAATTAAATCTTAAATCTAAAATAAAAATAAAAATGTATGTTTCCTACTGCACCATTATTTACTTTCAACCAAACCATCAACAAATAACTGATCGTAATAAATAGAAGCATTTATTACAAGACGAATATACTAAACACTTTTAGACGTAGATTCAAAGATTTGTATGATACCAAACTCACAACACGAATGAAATTAGATATTTTAATGAATTTGTAATAAGTCATAGGGTCCACGTTTCTATTTCTCATCAGCATATGCATCAACTACCCACAAAAAGATGAGGCACCAACCATACCCATTTGCTTACTTCACTCGAGTTTCAAAACCATATATATAGGTCAACAACAGAGTTAAAATCGAAGTTTAGTTTTATTGTAATATTAAAATAAGCGATTTTGTTTAACATCAATACTATTAAAATAGGATATTTTTTATTTATACTCTTAATAAAAATCGTAATTTTACCAAAAATATTCTTACTTTTATAAATGATTAATAAAATTATTGTTGACAAAAAAATTATTAATGGCATTTAAGTCTTTTAGTTTTGAATCTACAAATACATCTAAGTAAATTAATAAATATTAGACCTATATTAACCTTAAATCTAATATAAATATTTTGAGATTAAATATTAAAGCTATATATATTAAAAACCCTATATAAAGTAACAAACATAATGACATCATTCTAATATTACGCATATTTTCAATACAAACCAAAACTCTATATCTTATACCATATATCATTTAAATATTTGAATATCATTTTTCGTGTATACTATTATTCAACGATCAAAAATGAATATACATAAAAAATTTAAAAAGTATTATTTACTATTTCGTTTAATACATAAAATTGATACAACAATTATGAATGTTTAAGAATGTTTTTAAAATTATCATAAAATTAAATCTTAAATCTAAAATAAAAATACAAACTTATGATAGGTTATTAATAACGAAAATAAACTAAAAGTGTCATATCAATAAGTTTTTTAATTTTATTATTATTATTTTATTTGAGTGACATGATAAATTTTTTATCATCGTTTAATCACAAGTTTATATAATATTAAAAAGTATATGAGCAATTTAATCAAAAAAATAAAAGTATTATCAGATATTTTGTATTTCTATCGGATCAATAGGTTAATAGATGGCGGGTTAATAGCGAGTCTTTGTGTTTTTACCGATTCTATCGAATTTTTAAATAAAAAACTTTCATTAAATCCGAACCGAATTATATATAAAATATTAGATTTGCCGGTTCAAACACGGATCTGAGTCAAATACTTCTTAAACTCAAACATTAATATAGAACAATTTTAAATTATCTGTATTTTAATAAATTAAAGTCTAGTGTAAATTAAAACGTTGGTTGTTTTATGTCTATTATACTACTGCTTTTATTTCAGTAATTATATTTTAATACTTCTTAATTTATTTTAATAAATGAAAAACGAATCATGTGTTCAGTAATTATATTTTAATACTTCTTAATTTATTTTAATAAATGAAAAACGAATCATGTGTTCAGTAATTATATTTTAATACTTCTTAATTTATTTTAATAAATGAAAAACGAATCATGTGTTCAGTAATTATATTTTAATACTTCTTAATTTATTTTAATAAATGAAAAACGAATCATGTGTTCAGTAATTATATTTTAATACTTCTTAATTTATTTTAATAAATGAAAAACGAATCATGTGTTCAGTAATTATATTTTAATACTTCTTAATTTATTTTAATAAATGAAAAACGAATCATGTGTTCAGTAATTATATTTTAATACTTCTTAATTTATTTTAATAAATGAAAAACGAATCATGTGTTCAGTAATTATATTTTAATACTTCTTAATTTATTTTAATAAATGAAAAACGAATCATGTGTTCAGTAATTATATTTTAATACTTCTTAATTTATTTTAATAAATGAAAAACGAATCATGTGTTCAGTAATTATATTTTAATACTTCTTAATTTATTTTAATAAATGAAAAAACGAATCATGTGTTCAGTAATTATATTTTAATACTTCTTAATTTATTTTAATAAATTAAAGTCTAGTGTAAATTAAAACGTTGGTTGTTTTATGTCTATTATACTACTGCTTTTTATTTCAGTAATTATATTTTATGAAGTATTCAGATATGTCTCTGATTGAAAAAAGGGGAATTCCATATTTCAATGATTTCTCTTTTGATTTATCGGATACCAATCATGTACTTATCATCATTATCTTTACGAGGTTTTATTTTTGCCTCTCTTTACTTTTGAAAAAGTGAAAGGCAAACTAAAGTTTCTAAAGATACCTATCAATTATCTCAATTACTATATAGTTCCTTTTTTTGAAAAATCAAACACTAGATACTTGATTATTTGATTCACTAATTTGAACATTCACATCTATGTAATTTAAAGTTATATATATTTGTTGCTGTGAAAATAGTTTCAGTTTACCCTACATAAATTATTTAATCCAAGAATTGAAAAACTAAAATTATTTATTTTCTGTATGAACTTTAGTTTAACTTTCTCTTTTTGTTAAAGAAAAAAGTACCTTATAAAGACAATGATGGTAATAACCATGATTACAGAATCCTCAATAATCCTGTAATTGAAAAGAAAAATCATTCAGCTTGCCCTTTTTCCAAATTTAAAAATAAAAAATCAGTCAGCTTAACTTTAAAGTAAATAGATAAATAAGTCAAAAATATTATTTGGTTAATTTAACTAACTTATCTCAGTTGCATCTTAGAGTGATACATATGTTTTTTCTTAGTTCTACATCATCAGATAGTGTAAAACTAGTCTCATTTCCATAGAAATAATATATAAAAACTCAAGTACGTATATATGAAACTATAAGTTGACAAAAAAACAAAATTTCCACGGATTAAAGTGACCTTTGCTGTAAATTACTCTTAATTTCAGCTCGCTGCAACTTTCATTAATCCAACACAATAAAATAAAAAATTGAGCAAATTTATATAAAAATATTGACATATTTTCCGTCATAATCCACGTCATCGTTGGAATTTTATCAACCGTATGTATCTTCATCTCTCTCTTCTCTGATAAACCTCACCAGCTCCTCTCATATACAGAGCAGAGGAAACAACTAAACCTATCTCTCTCTTTATCTCTCTATTCACCATTTTTATCTTCCATGGAAGAACAATCATCAACATCAAAATAATAAATCTGAGAAAAATGTTTCGACTGCTGCTGCTTCTTCTCATCTCTCTAGTCTCACTCTCACACTCTTCAAACGTTTCATGTCCTAACGGCACAGACTTCCGTCAGTTAACCAGAGCTTTCCGTTATGTCACCGGTTTCAATTCCTCATGGTTCTCAAACTGCTCCGTCGTCGTCACTCACATCGTTCTTCCGTCAAGAAAGCTAAACGGCACCGTTTCATGGACTCCGTTACGGAATTTCACGCGCTTACGTTTCATCGATCTCTCCAACAACTCTCTCGATGGCTCTGTTCCTACTTGGCTCTGGTCTAAACCCGGTCTTGTCTCAGTCAATCTTTCCCGGAATCGGTTTGGTGGTTCGATACGAGTAATTCCTGTTAACGGTTCGGTTTTTTCATCGGTTAAGAAGCTGAACCTCTCGTCCAACCGGTTCACTAACGCGATTAACTTAACCGGATTCGTTAACCTCACATCCCTCGATCTCTCTCATAACAATCTCCGTGTTTTGCCTCTTGGTTTGGGTTCTCTCTCCGGTTTGCACCATCTCGATATCTCGAGATGTAAAATCAATGGCAGCGTTAAACCGATTTCCGGTTTAAAATCGTTGGATTACTTGGATTTATCGGAAAACTCAATGAACGGTTCGTTCCCGGTCGATTTTCCAAATCTTGACCATCTCCGGTTCTTAAATATATCTGCAAACCGGTTTTCCGGTTCGGTGGGATTTGATAAATACCGAAAATTCGGCAAATCGGCGTTTTCACACGGCGGCGATTTCGTCTTCAACGTCTCCAAAATACCGACTCGCCACCGTCTCCATCCTCTCCCTCACCGGAATCCACCGCCACATCATCGAGTCGTCAAAACGAACCGTTTTAAACGCACTCCGTTGGTGATTGGCTTATCGTCTTCGTTAGGAGCTCTGATTATCCTAATCTTCATCGTCTCCATGATTTTAATCCGTCGTCGATCGAAATCAGCGAGGACAAAATCGAGATGGGCGATTTCGAGTCCCGCACCGTTGGATTTCAAGATGGAGAAATCTGGACCGTTCGCTTTCGAAACGGAGTCTGGTTCGTCGTGGGTCGCGGATATAAAAGAACCAACGGCGGCACCAGTCGTAATGGCGTCTAAGCCGTTGATGAATCTGACGTTTAAGGATCTGATTGTTGCCACATCACATTTCGGGAGGGAGTCCGTTATATCTGACGGCACGTGTGGTCCTATTTACCGTGCCGTTCTACCCGGAGAATTGCACGTCGCAATCAAAGTGCTTGAACGGATCAGAGACGTCGACCAAAACGAAGCCGTTACGGCGTTTGAAGCGCTTACACGGCTTAAACATCCAAATCTTTTGACCCTCTCCGGTTACTGCATCGCAGGTACTAATTAATTTTTCCCGGTTTTTTTATTTTTTTACTAATTATCACCTAAGGGTTTTGAAATTGACTTTAAAACCCCAGTTGGAATTCACTATGCACTGACGAAGTAACAGATGTAGGAAAGAAGTTTATTTTTATGCATATTTATGATTTGATATACACTATATGACTTCAGTATGTAAATGTAACAAAGTTTTTTCCTTTTTTTGACCAAGTTTCTAAACAAAGTATTAACGCTAAAAACCTGACAGATTTTCCGGGCAGGAAAATTTCATGTACGAAATTAGAAAGAAACAGCTGTTTCTTTTTTTGTTTTTGTTTTGAAAACAATGAATTATTGAACTTAATTATAAATTTTATCAGTATGCTCTGAATTTATATTTGCTTAGAATTTTCTGGCTTAGTTGCTGGATTAGGCTTATTTTAAACCTAAATATTTGGAGTTAAAGACTAGGATTTGACTATATTTTCGTATCATTATTTTTTTTGCTGGGTGTTGATATTTCGAAACAACAAAATATCGAGTCGTAGACGTCACTTAATGAATTTTTGTCTCTACTTTCACGGGTTTCTGGAAAAAACCATTAATGAGGCATTAAATGCCGAACGGTGTCGTATTCATTAGGAGTATGTATGTGTGTATGCTTTACAGACGAAAAAAGGTCAGTTGCATGATAATGATACGTCACATTAAAATCTAAATATTTTTGCGCCATGATTACAAAATTTATGAATTTTCGTGTCATTGACACAAAAATGTATAATTATTCCAAAAAGTTACTCAGAAATAAAGTAATGTTTGTGTGATAGATTTCTTACGACTTTTTTTAGGGTTTATCATTTAGCCCTTTTATGATTGGACTAGGACGACTTTAGAAAATGTACAGACAAGTCACATCCTTTGTTTGGGACTCGAAGAAATTATAGCTTGTCGGATTTTTTCAGCAATAGTTTATCTTATGGAATATGCTATATTTTTTTCTGGTCTCATTGATATTTACCGTGTTCCTCTTAAGTATAACTAGATCTGGACTAGTGTATATTAATTTTCATTTTATTTACATAAATATATAATTTTTACTTGAAAATAATATATATTATATATATATATATATATATGTTTTAATGCATTATACAAATATAAGTATGTTATTTAATTGTCTTGTTTTTCATCAAATCAATTATTTCAAAATATAACATATTTTTGTATCTTATTTTATATATTCTTATTTGTTAAATAAGTGTTTTATTTTTAAATTTATCAACATATTTAAAGTTTGGTAAAATAGAAAATAATTTTCATTACCAAATACATTGTAACATTTCACAAAATTATAAAGTTAAAAAAACTATACTTATATCTTCTTTGATTATAATTAAAAAGTAAGTAATTAAACAATTAGTATTTGTTTTTATTATTTTAAAAGTGAACTATCAAATATCAAACAAATAAAATTCACATATATTTTAAAAAGTTACATATTATGTATACTATTAAACATAAATTTAAAGTCTACATTTAATATTAAAATGTAAAATATTTGCAAAAATATACAAATCATAACTATTTAAAGTATATTATATATTTATATATTTTTATATTAATAGTGTATACCATTTAAATGTGACAATTTATTTGATCAATATCATCTACTTAGTGCAAACTAACATTTTATTTAAATTAGTTTTAGTCCAATATACAATTATTGTAAGCCCAAATTTATAACCTAACTGATTCCGGTTTTGTAGGAATCGATGGTTATATTAGAAGTGATATATTATTAAGCCATATTATTAGTAATAAATGAATAATAACTGATTTCTAGTGTATGTTCATTTTTAAGAAAAAATCATATATGAATCAAGGTTGTGACTTATGTTTTAATATAGAAGATATGAGTTACGGATTTAGTTTTCGTTAGATAACAATTTCTTAAAAAAATATTTCCTTTATTTATATTTTCAGATAGAATAACGAAATATTGTGCTTTGTTGTTTTAGGAAAAGAGAAGCTTATATTATATGAATTTATGGCTAACGGAGACCTCCACCAATGGCTTCACGAGCTCCCGGCGGGAGAAACAAACGTGGAAGATTGGAGCGCCGATACATGGGAGAGTCACGTCGGAGATTCATCACCAGAGAAAACAAACTGGTTAATACGTCACCGTATTGCCATTGGAGTTGCACGTGGTTTAGCCTACCTACATCATGTTGGTACCACTCATGGTCACTTGGTCGCTACCAACATCCTCCTAACCGAAACCTTAGAGCCACGAATCTCTGATTTCGGTATCAACATCTCAAAAACAGGAAACGATGCTAATAATAACAATGTAGAGTTCGATGTGTATTGTTTCGGGGTGATTTTGTTTGAGCTATTGACCGGGAAGCAAGGGAGTGAGGAACATGTGAAATCAGTTCGACGGTTGTTTAAGGAAAGGAGAGGAGAGGAAGCTCTTGACTCGAGATTGCGGTTAGCTTCTGGAGAATCGGTTAATGAGATGGTCGAGAGCCTTAGAATTGGTTATTTCTGTACCGCGGAGACTCCAGGGAAACGGCCAACAATGCAACAAGTCTTGGGTCTGCTTAAAGACATTCGTACCGTTTCTCGTTGAGTTAGGAAACAAAGTGTATTAGATTCGGATTTTGTTACGGACATATTGTGTGAGATAAATGCGTTTTGTCAAGCTAATATATGTTTTTGTTTGAAACTAGAGGAAACAAACGTTGAAAATTTACCAATCTTGTTCGTTAATGCGATTGTTCTGTTTCATATGTACATAAACAAACATGTTTTCAATAATCAAATTACAAAATATTTGTAAGTATTTACGTTCTTACTTAAATAGTTTCACAAACTGTGGAGATAAAACATGTTAAGAACCGTTAAGCGGATGGTAACTCAACGCCTAGCATACACAAGAATATATTGGATATCTAGATTATTAGTTAGATTCTAAGCGTTTATAAATTATAATAATATGACAAAATTTATACTATAATTATTATAATTGATAAATAATAAATAATATATTTATTTTTTGTTATAAAATTATAATTATTTATGTGATTTAGAAATAATTACCACAAATTTAGAGGGTTTAGTGTCTAAGGGCTGTATAAGCTGTCGCCTAAACGACCATCTAGAACATTTAAAAATACTGAATTACTGATATTTTACTCATGAAACGTGAAAGTTTTATAGCGAGTTTTGTTTTGTTTTTATGATCAATTTGTAAGACTTCGCTCATGTATTTGGGTGAAAATAATACATTAGTGTAAGCCTTTCTTGAATACAAATGATAAAGACATAGAAAATTCATAAATTTATGCAAAAGTATCTAAATTTGTATTAAATAAGTGAACTTTATTGAAACTTTATTAAACTATTTATCCAAATATTCTTTTCACTGAATGTTTTTGGAGTCGTGCAAGTGTACAAGTCCAGGAGATAGAATAATATAGAGAGGAAAAATGTTAGACGGGAAAAACAAAACGAAGTTGGTAAGGTGGGAAAGTATTTGGTTAGATAATGCTCGTGAGAAGCTGCTGAGTTTATTTGTTTTTTTGTTCGTTTTTTCCAACGACGTGTACCGCATTTTCTAGTCTAAGTACCAACGTCGGATAAAATACTAGGAGAGTGAGAGCACTTCATCCTTGTTCTCATAGTTAATTAACAAAGAAATAATACTATAAATACTAATGGACTTCTTAAAAGATACATATGCAATAGTCTATATTTTAAATTATATTTAAGCACTCCATCTTCATACTATGAATTAATAGAGGTGTAAAACTTACCCAACTACAATTTTATTGTAATTTCGGTTAAATACTAGATGTTTTTTATGTTTGCAAGTTATGATACAACAACACTATCACAAACTACTTACTAATAATGTAAAATAAAGTGTATACTATAGTATGAAATTTTTTTACTGGGCAAAAGACTCTTATCTTGGCTGCCTTCATTTGTTTTATATGTTCCACAATTTTTCTTCTTTTCTCTTTGTTTTGTTATCAATTCCACTTTATTCTTCTTTCAGACTTTTTTAAAATTTTATTTTTATATTAGTTAACATGTTTTCTTCTTTTTTATCATCATATTTCGATGTGGATATTCTTCTCATTCACCAAAAGAGATAAACCCAAGTACTCGAGCCTTAGCACTATTGTCACGTCTATTTCTTCACATCCTTTCATTCTCTTCCTGACTTTCTTTTTCACCTTTTTGTTTGATCAAAACTCAAAACTTTCACTTTCCCTTTTAATAGTAAATAAAGCATTTCCTTTGATTCTCCTCACTTTTGTTCTTCTTTAAATGGTATTTTAACTTTCACATCGTATATTTCTTTTTATTCTTCTTTAATCAAATAGTTGCAGGTTTTATAAGAATAACTTTTTAAAGAAATATATGGATTTTAAAGAAGTATTATTATAATGTGTTTTCCCTTATAAACACTTCAAAAATTAGCTGACAAAAAAAACACTTCTAGAATTTCTATTTACCAAGTAAAATGCTAATAACGCTTAGGGCTATGTATCAAACATAACGTTATGATTTCCCAAAGAGCTAGAATTGGGCCTTCACAAATACGATCCCACAACGAACCCTTTTGGGCTTTGAGTTGATGAAAAGGTCCTGCCGGAGGTATTTTACTATTTTTCCTTCTATTTTCTTCTGTTTAAGAACTTAGAAAAATCTTCTCAATGTTTTATACTTTTCATCTTCTTTGCTTTAGGTTTTAAGCTTGAAGCTTGTGCACATCACATAACCAGAGTAGTGTAAAAGCTGATACCAGACCATACCAAGAGACAGTTAGGTTAAGTTTCATGCATCAAACCGGAACATAAGATATGACACGACATGCAACTTCAAGAATGTACTTTGTACCTGTAGGTGTACATTAAAGGTAGATGAGAGTTAAAACAAAGAATTTAAAGCTCTCACAAATGGGGGAAAGAGGGTAAAGGTGACTGCTTTATTCTCATTTATTTACTATCTCTGCAACTGTAAATGAATTTAACAAGATGTAGATATGCGGTCAGAGAGATTCAAGTATCCTAATCTTAGACCACATTCAAAGTAGAAGAACCATGTGTTGGTGCATGTGACTTTTCTGATGATTCTCCATGAATGAGGCACTCAGTACGCAAGTATATCTTTTCCAAATACATTCTTAGATCAAAACCCATCAAACGGTTTCTTGCTCGCTAAAATTTCATCCAAATCACACAATAAATATGAGACAGGAAGGATCGTTGATATGACTAGAGTAGTAAACAGATCACTATCACTCTATCACTACTCTCTTTTGCATAAGACATTAAAACCCAAGCTAACTTCCACAAGCAATCTTCTACTTTCTAATTACATTCCTCTGCCTCTACTTAGAACGTCAACTGTAAACAAAGTTTTAACTAACATTTCTTACCTCTTACAACAGTCTTTGAGACTCCTGCCCACATCAGCAACATTGTTGAACGGCAATTCACATAACCTTTAATTTACAACAACTTCAATCTGCTTCCACTTGAAGATTTCATACATGATGGGACCTTTGCACAAACTCCACTGCTTCTGCAATCTTGTTCTTGACAGATGAACCGGCTTTCACTTGGATCACCTCCCCAGAATTGGTAAGACCCAATCTCCATCTCTCTCTCCTTCCCAATCTTCATCATACCTTATCTCAACATCTCTCTCCTCTTCATGAGATTGCAACAGTTCCTTAGAGTGACGCTTTCCCAACAACACAAGCTCCAGCATCTTCCTCCGCACATTGTAAATAGGATTAGGCTCAACCAAACATCCTTTGCTATAAGCTTCTCTAAGAAACAGAGTCTGCGTGCTTCCTTTCGTCGATACATAGAAAATCCCAGGATGATTCAATATCACCTCCCTCAAGTTCACTTCGATCCCAAGATCCTTTCGAAAATGAGCTAGCCTCTCCACTTCAACCATCTTCTCCACAGTCAAGCTCAGAAGCTCGTGGATAACCGCAACAACTCGCTTCTCGAACCTCTCTACACTTCTTGAAATCTCCTTTCTCTCGTAAGGCTTTGCATAAGGGACTCTCTGCCAGTTCCTTACCCCTTCTCTGAACCCTTTCTCAATCTTGAAACCTGTAGGAAGATTGATAGGAAACGCGTAGTTCGTCTCGAACTCACTCAACCATTTCTCTCTATACTCAACTTCCCTCCACTCCTCAACTTTAGCCACACGCAAACTCTCATCATCATCATTACCATCAACTAGCTCCAGAGTCTCCAAATCAACTAACCTGAACTCTGAGCTATACTTAGCCAAAACCGAATCTCGAAAATCCTCAGGCAAACCTAACTCTTTCCTCATCAACCTCAACGCATGAACACTCAGAACACCTTTCCTAGACATCAACAACAGCTTCTTAACCCTCTTCACAGCATCAACCTCACACTCTCTAACAACACTCTCTTCTTCCTCAATCAAATCCCTCAGTTTCTCACTAACCCGACAACACATATTCTTCCGACAAGAATGTGTAAAGATCTCAAAGGCGTGAGGATACTTACCCACAAAAGCTCCAATGCTTACATTCAGACCAACGAGGTTCTTCCATCGAGACATTAGCTGCAAAGAGACGAAAGGACCACGCTTTTTGTTACCCATGAGTTTGGTTATCTCGAGGATGATGTTTAGTTTCCTGATGTGGACAATGAGCTTGTCTAATCGGTTGTCTCTTGTTCGGTTCTCTAACCTGGTTTGCGCTGAATCTACGGGCTTTAGCCATCTCCTCTGGTTATAAGAGTAGAGAGGAGATAAAGATGATAGCTTTGTGGGAGTTTGATGAGATAGAGCTTCTCTGATGCTACTGTTTCTCAATAATCTCAGAGAATTCATCTTTGAAGAGAGAGGTAACACGTTCGTTGCAGAGGACGGAGAATGGATCGATTGATATACTTAGAGCTGTAAATATGGGCCTTAATCTGGGAGTCAAAGCCCAAGATTTGTAATGGCGGAGGATCTGATTCTGAACACAACGTAAGGATACGTTCGTTTGTAAACCATTTTAATATCGTTGCCACTAGCATTTAGTTGATGCCATTTTTTTTGGTGACCTATCTATTTATCTACATCAAATTTTGATCAGACGAAACAGTTTTTGAGGCAAATTCCGTCTGATTGTATCTGATCTATATAGAGAATAGAACGTTTCTGATCCAAGTCTCTTTTGCTAATGAGTTCGCATGCATATTTCTGCTCATGGACATATGGAACAAGTTCTAAAGCATTTTTCTATAAGCTCTAGAACGCATCGATCTCTGAGGCAAAGGTCGGCCAGTCCATCAGGCACATAATTATATCCACTAGATTTGAGCAGTCTATGTCAAATCAGTCGGAGAGAACCCTCAAATCACTCATGCATGAAGTTACCCATTGTAATCCTACCATGTAAGACCGAGAGGCATCTATTGCACGTACATACTCTGAAAGATTTAGTACTCATTTGATCCTTAAGACTCCTTAGACCATTCATATTACCATTATCAATCCATGAAAGATCGATTTTGGCAAGTTGGGATTCGAGGTATATGAGGGGGTACTTTTTTAATAGGTGTGATGAGCGGGTCATCATGATCCTCTTCCTCTTCTCCTTTATGGTTAGCCTTTCTCCAACATTATGTTTCTAGAGAAGCAAGTTGGAGAGTGTCAATCGGAGAGATGACATTCCCATCAAAGAGGTTGACATTTCTTGCCTTCCAGATGTACCAGCAGATACATGGGAAGATATCGAATTATGGTTCCGTTGAAGCCATTTATTTTTTCTTCTAAAACAGAAAGTTTATATTTTGGTATATAGATGTATTCAGATAGTAATCCGGAAGGGACATATAGTCCGATAAAATCCAAACCTGTAGAGTCGAGGCCATTAAAAAAATGGTTAATCGACTCCACTGGGCCACCACATCTAGGACAGCTCCTATCGGTGTCAATGTGTCTATAACTGAGTCTCTCTACAGTCGCTACACATCCATAAATTACTGCCACAAAAATGTGCTGCTCCTACGCTAGTGTCATTAACTTCATTGTCAAGAAAGGAATCTGCTTCTTCTCTTGACTATATGCCATAAAGCTACAAATTTCCTTATTCAAGTGAGTCTAATTCAAAGAAGGAAAAAGGAATGGGTACAACTTTAGACAAAGCATTTAACAATCAGGATATGGAGCAGTGTGATAGTGAAGTATCTAGAATGTTCTATCCAAGAGGGTTGTCTTTTAACATTGCAAGAAATCCTCATTATCTAAATTCATATGTCCGTTCATTATAAACTCTAGAATATGTTCCCCCTGGTTATAATGTTTTGAGGACTACACTTCTCAAAAAAAAAAAAAACAAGAAAATGAACTTGCAGCCTTTGAAAGATTTATGGAAACATAGAGGAGTTAGCATATGTAGTGATGGTTGGTCAGATCCTCATCGGATACCTATATTAAATTTGATTGTTGCAAATGAGAGTGGTCCACTGATGCTAAGAGCAGTCAATAACCAAGGTGACATAAAAACTGGTTCAGTGATTGAATAAATGATCATATAATCCATAAAAGAGGTTGGACATAGGATTGTGGTTTGAAAACTCATGGACAATGCTTTAAATTAGGTAAAAGCTGGTGCATTTATTTCAGCTAAGTTTCCTACTATCTTATGGACACCATATACTTTGAATCTTGCTCTAAAGAACATATGTGCACCTATTTATAATACATGAAGCAATGAAGAACTTCATTATGAACCATGGAATGAGGCTTATCACGTTGACAAAGTATTGTGATCTTAAGCTCCTTACAGTTGCTTCTACAAGGTTTGTGTTTTCTATTGTGTTCAATCTTACTTACATTAAAAAACTTGAAATATAAGATTATTAAGTTTTTTTACAAGTTTGTTTCAACAGTTGTGATGTCTAAGAGATTCAAGAAAATAAATAACCGGGTTACAATAAATGGTGATCCGTCCTAAATGGGATGGTTATAAAGATGATAGTGTAAAAAGAGTATCAGCAGTGAAGAAAAAGATATTAGATGAGATGTTCTAGAATGAGCTTGAATATGCTTTTTCTTTACTAAACCGATATATAATGTGATTAGAGCTGCTGATACTGATGAGTTTTCACTTCATTTGGTTTATGAATGGTGGGAAAGCATGATTCAGACTATGAAGAAGGCTATCTTTATAAAGAAAGAAAAGAACTTGAAGATGACTCGTGTTTTGGAATGCTATGTAGTCTATTTTGACATCTCGTTGGAGTAAGAATAACACTCATCCCCTTTGTATTGCAGATTCTCTAAATTTCAAGTAAGTAAAAATTTTATTCTAGTTCATTTGATTTATTATCTTATAAACGAAAATATAAACAATTTAGATAGTTATTCAACTAACATTGTTGTTATTTATTTTGTTGGATGCAAATATTATAAATCAGAATGTTTTAAAGAAAAGAACAATAGAAAATGTCCACATTAAGATTTGGGCATTACTAGAGATAGAAAAAAATTGCATCATGAACTATTTTCCAAATCAAGATAAAAGGAGAGAGATTAACATATGTAGGTTTGGAAGATGTTGGTCGTGTTGATGCAAATCATGATAGATTTATCTTAGAACCTTTAAGATGATGGGAAATTCATGGATCTTCAGCTCCAAAGCTTCAAGCCTTGGCATTTAAGTTGCTTGAACGATCTTCTCCATCCTCATGTTGTAAAAAGAACTTAAGCATTTACAAGTTCATCCATTATGCAACAAGAAACAAGATTGTCCCACAAAGAATTGAAGATTTGGTATTTGTACATACTCATTTTTCATCTAAAAGAGTTCTGCTTACAAAGAAAATCTTAACAACATGTGGAATGTTGGAAGTGATAAATTTGATTCTTTGGATAAACTTAATATACGAAGACTTGAGTTTGAAGATTTTTCCCTTGATGAACCAGGAGTAGAGGTTGTTCTGTTTGAAAGAAAATATGAAAATGAGTGAAACAATAATCTTTTGACATTGAATATTTTTAGTTTTAGTTGAGTTGTACGAATTTATTCGATCGCGTGGTTTAGATATTTTTATTTTTTAGAATTTTATTTTATATATTAGTTTACATATATTTATATATAATGTGCTTTGCCTGCATTTGCGGGCTTAATAATTTTACAAACAATTGTAAATTGATATATTATCAATTAAAAAATTAGAATACATTATTTTCATGTTTTTAAAATATTTAGTAATTAATTAAATATTAAATTTTTCCTATATGATAAAGTTTTTTTATTTTTAGAAATTATCTTTTGTTAAGTAAATTAAACTTGAAGACATTCATATATACATAAAAATATTTACATGGATTTATATTTATTTTTAAAATATTATAATGTAAAATATTTTGGATAATATAATATAGAATCTTTTTAGATAATAATGATTATCAAGTTAATGAAATTCTTTTTTAATTTATGGGTAATTTTATATTAATAAATCTAATCTAATTATTTATTAAGGATAATAAAGACTTTAAACGCTCTAACTTTTAACGTGAAAGCAGAAAAACCACTTCTTAAATAATAGTATAAATATTTTTGAATTCTTTACCAACTTTTTCAGAAATTATCATAATGAATGATTTTGATTGTCTAAAAAAATCTACCTTAAAAGATAGATGGTTTATTCTATCTTATGTGATATATATATATTAATTAAAATAGAGTATGTTTAATATTACTAAACCAAATATAATATATAAACATATGTAATATTTTAATATTAATAAAGTAAATATAATATAAATTTAACTATAATATTATCGTTCAATTGGTTTAATTGTTTTCATGATAACGATATTATCAGCTAAATCACTAAAATTATTTATTAAGATTAATAATTGAGTATACAAAGTTAACAAATCAACAAATTCCAATGCCAGCTTAACATATGGGGCAGTCAGTACGACCGCCCAAGGGCCACTCCAGTTTCATTTTTTGGGTCTTTTTTTTTATTTTCTTTGGTTACATGTAAAAATTAGATAATAATAATAAGTTTAAATTTAGTGTTATTTTTTTGTCATCATTTAGATAGTGTTATAGAAATATGATAATGTAAAAAAATATAGAGAAAAAAGTAAAAATAAATAAAATAGTTATGTAGTTTAATAACAAATTTAAAGTATTTTCTTTAAGTTAATATTTTTTTAATAAATTAAAATGTGGCTTAAATTTTTTTGTTTGCGCAAGGGCCCCTGATTACATTGAGTCCATCTTGACAAATTCAATTTTCAAATAATAGTACAGATAGATGTTTTTAACACATACCCGCTTTTTATTTTCTTTTAAATCACTTTTACAGTTTTACGAATTCAAACATCTCTATTTCAACGTACCTGATTCTGATTCCATGTAAAATAGCAAAAAAAAACACACTAAAAAGTAATGTTTGGTGCAGTGATTTTCAGATGGAAAAAAAAAAGTAATGTTTGGTAAAATATGAATGTACCACTAAGAGCATTTGCATTAGAAGATCTCAAGAAGAGTTTACACGTTTTTCAAAAAAATAAAATAATATAATAGTGTAAAAATGGTGAACTTGGGTCGGATGAGCTCTCTACCGTGAATCGGTATTATAACTATTTCGTGAAAGCCAGCGTGTATTTCCACGATTAGTTCGTTATTTTTATTTTTATTTTTTTTTTAAAAAATCAAACAGAAAAAATAATAATAAAAAAATATTTTTATCAACCCTAGCCCAATATCACTAATGTGGATGGTCTAAGCTCAATTGTTTTCGAAAAGCGCGAATGTACCAATTGTTCTCGTAGGTTTGATCACAGAGGATCTACGCTCACTCAGACTGTGTCAGAGACTCAAGATTCAGACAGAGAGAAAAAAGAAAGTCGTAAGACAAGGGAACACTCCTTTGACAATCTCGAGGATATCTCGCTTCCATAACCAATCTCTCAATCTCATTTTAATTTGTCTTCTTCTTCACTCGAATCAAACTCATAACTCAGAAAACCCAACCGGGCCACCAAATAATTTAATGAATTAAATGTATTTTAAAAATGTTAGCTTCATTGGTTTTAATGGCGTCATTGATTTGCCCTAGGCAATGGGGCAATAAACCCAGCAGACCCCAAATAATTGCGGCAAAACGATAAAAACACTGAACAGAATAAAAAGGAAAGAGAACTTGTTATCTCTCTTCCAATGGAGAATGTGATCATAAAGTTCATGTTTTTAGGATTCTGGGCTTATGATTCTGTTTACGCCATGGATAGTCTCTTATCTCCAAAGGGTGTTAACTATGAAGGTAATGTTTTTTTTTCTTCAGGACAAAATCAGTGAAAAAAGGTTTTAACTTTTTGTTTCTTCTTGTAGTTGCTGCTTTAATGTCAGTGAAGAACAAGATGAAAGATGAAACAGAGGTTTTGTCTGGTTGGGATATAAACTCTGTTGATCCTTGTACTTGGAACATGGTTGGTTGCTCTGCTGAAGGTTTCGTTGTTTCTCTGTAAGTATCAATTTCACTCCAAACCAAATGTCTCTTCTTCTTCTTATTGAATCACTTAATGCAGAGAGATGGCTAGTAAAGGATTATCAGGGACGATATCAACAAACATTGGAGAATTTGCTCATCTTCATACATTGTGAGTCACAAAATTGTGTTTAATCTTTAAAAAGATGAATGAGATTATTGTATCCAATGGCTTATTATTACTTGTTTATGTTTGTAGGTTACTGCAGAATAACCAGTTAACCGGTCCAATACCTTCCGAGTTAGGCCAACTTTCTGAGCTTAAGACTCTTGATCTCTCTGGGAACCGGTTTAGTGGAAAAATCCCAGCTTCTTTAGGGTTCCTAACTCACCTAAACTACTTGTGAGTTTTGATACAATGATTCTTGGTTTAGTTACTCTTGTGGTTTGTTAATATCTTACAAGTTACAAGTATTGTAGGCGGCTCAGCAGAAACCTTTTATCAGGGAGAATCCCTCAGCTTGTTGCTGGCCTCTCAGGTCTTTCTTTCTTGTATGTCATGCTCTACCTCACATTACACTTCATCCATTTATTATCTCGTATAATGTGTCTCTAAGACTATGGAAAACTTGAATAGGGATCTGTCTTTCAACAATCTAAGTGGACCAACACCGCGTATATTAGCAAAAGACTATAGGTAAGATGCATTGTACACTATAATGTAAGTGAAAAGCTTCTTGATACATTGTATTGTTGTTATAGGATTGTAGGAAACGCATTCCTTTGTGGTTCAGCTTCCCTAGAGCTTTGCTCAGATGCTACTACACCTGTGAGGAATGGTATGTTGTCTTGAAAATAAGCTCTTTTCAGTGTGAAACATGAATAGTTTTTTAACTTGTGGTAATTGATCTGCAGCATCAGGACTGTCTGAAAAGAACAATAGCAAACATCACACCTTACTGCTCTCTTTTGCATTTGGCATTATTGTCGCCTTCATCGTCTCTCTAATGTTTCTCTTCTTCTGGGTGCTTTGGCATCGATCACGCCTCTCAAGATCATATGGTACACATCTCTTACTCTCTATCTTATGCGTCTGTCATTGTCAAGACTTTGCTAAAACCTGCTGCTACCTTTTATGAATGTTACAGTGCAGCAAGACTATGAATTTGAAATCGGACATCTGAAAAGGTTCAGTTTTCGCGAGATACAGTCCGCGACAAGCAACTTCAGTCCAAAGAACATTCTAGGACAAGGAGGATTCGGGATGGTTTACAAAGGTTACCTCCCAAATGGAACCGTTGTAGCGGTCAAAAGGTTGAAAGATCCGAACTACACAGGAGAAGTCCAGTTTCAAACCGAAGTTGAGATGATTGGTTTAGCTGTTCATCGTAATCTTCTACGTCTCTTTGGTTTCTGTATGACCTCAGAAGAGAGAATGCTAGTGTATCCATATATGCCTAATGGAAGTGTCGCTGATCGCCTGAGAGGTTACACTTATAAAACACTTTTCATTTTTTTTCATTCCATTTATATAAAAAGATGACACTGTTATGGGTTTTATTCAGATAGTTATAGAGATAAGCCGTCTCTAGATTGGAACCGAAGGATATGCATTGCACTAGGTGCAGCTCGAGGACTTGTTTACTTGCATGAGCAATGTAATCCGAAGATTATTCATAGAGATGTCAAAGCTGCGAATATACTACTTGATGAAAGCTTTGAAGCAATAGTTGGTGACTTTGGTCTGGCAAAGCTTTTAGACCAGAGGGATTCACATGTCACTACAGCGGTGAGAGGAACCATTGGACACATTGCTCCTGAGTACCTTTCCACAGGACAGTCTTCAGAGAAGACCGATGTTTTCGGGTTCGGGATACTGATTCTTGAACTGGTAACGGGTCATAAGATGATTGATCCAGTCAATGGTCAGATTCGAAAAGGAATGATATTGAGTTGGGTAAGTCCAAGAGACTGAATCTTTCTGTTACATTCTTTGACTTGCATGTGGCATTGAATCAAAGTGTTTTGGTTGTTTTGGAACAGGTAAGGACATTGAAAGCTGAGAAGAGATTTGCAGAGATGGTGGACAGAGATTTGAAAGGACAGTTTGATGATTTGGTGTTGGAGGAAGTTGTGGAGTTGGCTTTGCTATGCACACAGCCAAATCCGAGTTTAAGACCGAGGATGTCTGAAGTATTGAAGGTTTTAGAAGGTTTAGTGGAACAATATGGTTATCATGAGCAGACGACACAAAGTGGGTATGAAGCTAGAGGTCCAAGTGTTTCTAGGAATTATAGTAATGGTCATGAAGAGAATTCGTTTATAATTGAAGCTATTGAGCTATCTGGTCCACGATGAGACTTGAAAGAATTGACTATAGCAAAATAAAAAGAAGGGTTATTTCATTGGTTTTCCTAGTTTTTCTTTGGTTGTGTAACTGTAAATTATCTTTTGTTTTTCTTTGTAACTCTTTTCCATTCCTAGCTACCTCCTTTGCTATTTTTGTCTAAATGGTAACCTAGAATCAAGGGTCACTTTGTTATCTAACGTCGTCTGAATGAATTAATTATCCGATGAAAATTTGTTTTAACTTTTACTCTAAAATTTTCAAGTGTTTTTAAAGATTTTCTGATCGGTGCGGTTCAGATGGCTCTCATTTTACGTAACTGTCTTTTAAAGTTAGCAGATGACGACTCATTCAAGTGGTGATATTGGTTACTGTACTCGTCATCGACTTATTTAAAAAAGACGGAACTAGAAGGTAATCACGTAAATTGCATACTTCATGATGCAGGAATTCATGTCCGTCATTATCAATGCTTTGGATATTTCAAGTCTATTTTAGAGTTTGGGTCTTATTTTAAATCATTCAATATTTTGGATTAAATACTTAGAACTCTCTTTAACACTTTCTCTGTTTCATATTAGTTGCCGTTCTACGTTTATACACACATATTAAGAAAATATTTAATTATACATATTTTAAAAACATCATTTACCAATACACCTAACTATATTCCAATCAATAGAAAAATATAATATAGAGAATATTGTCAATAAATTTTGCATTGAAAACCAAAAACGACTCTTATTTTGAAACAAAATTTTAATCAACAACGATAAGTAATTTAAAACGGAGGGAGTATTAATTAGGAAGAATCATTAAATAGTCAACTATGAATCATACGCAAATATTAACTGTTACACATGAATAATACATAATACGAACATAATTTTTTGATACTAGACGTATCGAGTCACTCGATTCGAGTGTTCCAGTTCAGCTATTTAAACTAGGCATAAAACAGGAAAAATAACTAGCTGGCTCTTTTGATAAACATAGTGCAAAGTAAACCAAGAGCAAACATGATTGGCCAAACCGAGAACTTAATGGGTGAATCAACATTATGTGTGATGAATGAATAGTTAACGGCTGTGAGAATGGTTTGACACAAGGCGCAAA
This sequence comes from Brassica carinata, assembly GCA_016771965.1. Lineage (NCBI taxonomy): Eukaryota > Viridiplantae > Streptophyta > Magnoliopsida > Brassicales > Brassicaceae > Brassica > Brassica carinata. The sequence goes on from CM028700.1 coordinate 5,705,766, forward strand.
CCAACCCAAGAATATCTGGAAAGCTACCAAATCTGTTTGATCTTTGAGTTGGATAGTGAAACCAAGGAATGGGCAAACTCCACCTCCACACAACTCTCTCAACTCGGCCTTTATGAAAGAGATCTACGAGGCAAAGTAGACAAGAGAAAAGTGACATTGACATTGCGCCCAAGGCATACAAAGGTCTACGAGTAGAAGAGATCTGGTCGAAGACACAGGAAGGTATTTCCAACATGAGGTTGGTGATGACTAGAGACCATTCAATCATGACCTGTATAAGAACAAGACAAGAGCTTAATACGGTTAAATGATCTTAAGTAATATTGAAGAGTCATACATCATCAAGCCGATTCACTCAATCTCAAATATTTTGACATGGATTCAAATCATTTTGACCAACAACTATGATCTACAAAAAAACCCTTAAACTTCATATTAAAAAGAACCTTTGTTCTTGACGCTCTTAGAAGTTTGCTCTCGATGTCAAGAGCTATTTCATTCACCAACATCTCCTCATCCCTGGCAAAAGAAGGATATCTATTAAAGCCTATAATGCATTTATAGTGGAACTATGAATTGGAGTTATACCTCAAGTGGGAAGTAGACCATCCGGGGAGATTAATGGCTTCTGTAAAACCATCTTTCCATTCTTTAAGCTGCTCGGGTTTATCCTTTCGCTTAGCAAAGGCTTCTCCAAAGCTTCCTGTCTGATTTTCAATGTCCACAGGGTCAACATGGTAAAGGACAGGTATCACAATCTGACCGAACCTCTTTTTGCATTTCAAGATAGCTACAACTTCATCTAAACAAAATTTGGAATCCCCGAAGTTCTCCGAGAACACAATCACTGAAACTCTTGACACTTCGATTGCTTTTAACGACTCTTCATATCTCTCTTCGTATGGTAGTTCGTCAAATAAGTAGGTTTTGATCCGTTTTCTACGTAGACAGCCGCATAGATGGCTAACAAAATTGTCACGAGTGTCTTTCACCCTGAAACTTAAGAACACATCATGTTTCATTTTAGGATCTGAATTCATCACTGAAACTTTCTTCTCCTCCAACCACCACTTTTTCTTTTATCATTTCTTATGGCGGACCAACCACCCTTTTTCGTTTTTTTAAAATAAACTGTAGGAAGGTGACAGCCTAATAGGCTAATACATATTAACGTGCACGACCCGGAGAGAAGTCAACAAAAAAAGAATAAATGAATTGAATACAATTTTTGATCCGAAAAAGTTTGGGGGTAGACGTAAGAGACGGATTGGTTTCGATATAACCATGTGGATACCCAAAAAAAACAGTCAGATATGAAAGCTACAGTCTACGGGTTAAGTGTTTCTAGGAATTATAGTAATGGTCATGAAGAGAATTCGTTTATAATTGAAGCTATCGAGCTCTCTGGGACCACGACGAGGCTTAAAAGAATTGACTATAGCGAAGAACATCTTTTCTTTGGGGTTTCCTAGTTTTCTTTGGTTGTAATTGTAGATTATCTTTTTTTTTTCTTTGAACAACTTCTTTTCTTTTTCTTTGCAACTCTTTTCCATCCCTAGCTCCTTTGCTATTTTTGTCTAAATAAGTAAATGGTCTTAGAATCAAGGGTCACTTTGTTATCGAACGTGGTCTGAATGAATTAAGATGCAGATCTAACCCACCACACTTAGAAAAATATTAGAGAATAATTTTTAGAACAATTTTGTCTTCTAACATGTTTCAAGTGCAACAACTTCAAAGACAGACAAGTTAGTATGATCGTTGTTTTTCATCAGCAATGATCTGTGTCGATTTTATAGCAAACTGCTTTAGACAGAATTATCGTTGTTAACAAAACAATGATTAAAAGGAAAAGCAAATATAGCCAATGTTAATTTCTTCTACATATTTACAATGAAAAAAGAGTTATACATAAAATATATAAAATCAAATGGTGGACTTTAATCATTTTAGAAGGATAAATGATGATTTTGTTGCCTGATAAACTACGAGAAAGTTGTGAGGAGCAAAATAACTGAAAATCATACCAAAACTTGTTTATAACAGAATTAATTTCATTATTCGGCAAACTAAGAAAACCGAATTTAAAACTGGTTGTATTCTAGCATGATAAAAGTATTAAATTTACGTACTCATTATAAATTTAGAACTTTAGGTTTTTACATAATCATAATAGAAGAAATATAAAATGAAATCATTCTATATCAAATTCAACAACCAAAATCATAATTACAAAGCTAAAGCCTGAAATTTTAAGAAAATCAAACCGAAACCAAAATTTTCAGTGTTCTAAAATCTGCTTAGGTGGTACTTAAACGTTTGCTTAATCAACAAATCAGACATAAATGAAATGATTTTTCTAGACTGGCTTTTAGAAAATCGGTCTACACACTCAAAATATTGTTCTAGCCATTTTTGATCATTGGAAATTTGTTATACATTTTTTACAGCTTATAACTAAAATGTAAACTGAAAACACTGAATCGAAACAAAATTACAAACCGGATTACTGAAGGTTATTTTGGAATCAATTTCTTGCAGTAAACTAAGAAGGCCATATACGCATAAGATTATGTTATGTCTATGGGCTTCGTAAACTTGGCCCATTCTAGTTCTAAGAAAGAAACCCTAGTTCCGTCCCATATAACTCATTTCACTTCCCCACTCGACGCAGCTTTTGTTTGCCGCAACTCTCTTTGCTTCCTTTCTCTCTCTCTCTAGCTCGACTTTGATTTCCTTACAATGGTAATTTCACTCTCTCTCGATTACACAACTATGATTTGTGTTTGTTCAATGGATTCACGAATCAAGCCCTTACTCTGTGTTCTCTCAATCTATCTATCTATGATTGTAGGCGTCGGAGAAGAAGCTGTCAAACCCCATGAGGGACATTAAGGTCCAGAAGCTTGTTCTCAACATCTCCGTTGGTGAGAGTGGAGATCGTCTCACTCGTGCCTCCAAGGTCCCTTTTTGTTTTTCATTTTATAAAAATCGTTTCTTTACGATTATCCAAAGCTATGTTTTTTTATGACAGTGTGTTTGGTCTTTATTAGGTTTTGGAACAGCTCAGTGGACAAACCCCTGTCTTCTCAAAGGGTATGTGAATATGTTCGTATATTAATGTTTTAAGTTTTCACTTTTTTAATTATTTGTCAATAATGTTTTATTGATTTTGTGTAACAGCGAGATACACTGTGAGGTCTTTCGGTATCAGGCGTAACGAAAAGATTGCGTGCTATGTCACCGTGAGGGGTGACAAGGCAATGCAGCTTCTTGAGAGTGGTTTGAAAGTTAAGGAGTATGAGCTTCTTAGGAGGAACTTTAGTGACACTGGTTGCTTTGGATTCGGTATCCAAGAGCACATTGATCTGGGTATCAAGTAAGTCAATTTTTTGTACTAATTTGCATTACATTGATGTATTTATTCAGATACATTATTTGATTTGCATATAGCCCGGCTTATGTGTTAAGATATAATCTGCTGCGTGTAATAACCAGTTTCCATTTATCTCCCCTGCAATGTAGTCATGTTGAAATTGTTAGATATAAGTTGAACATATATTTCATGGTTATATATCGTTCATGGTTTGCAATGTTAGATTTGGGGTTTATCAAATATTAGAGAAAATTTTGGGCTTGAAAATGATGAAGCTTGCTCGTTTTTTTTTTTGTGGAATGTTAGGTTTGGGGTTTCGATATAAGTTGAACATATATTGGTTTGATAATATATGAATATATACTCTGTTGTAGTCTTGTTGAAATTTCAGATTCGATTTTTTTTTTAATCAAATATAAAGACTTCACTGTTTTATTTGTGGAATGGTGTGTGATTCTCATCTCCTTTTATTTTGTCTGTTTAGGTATGATCCATCTACTGGTATCTATGGAATGGACTTCTATGTTGTTCTCGAACGTCCAGGATACCGTGTGGCCCGTCGCCGTAGATGCAAGGCTCGTGTTGGTATCCAACACAGAGTGACCAAGGATGATGCAATGAAATGGTTCCAAGTCAAGTATGAAGGAGTTATCCTCAACAAGTCTCAGAACATTACTGGCTAAACCAAACTTCAATCTTTATTGATTTTTGTTTATTTTAGTTTTATTTCAAGTTTCAATCTTTACGACTTTCTGGATGTTAAAGTATTTCTTGTTGTAGTAAAACCGTTTTTGACATCAGCATGGTATAATCTCAATTTTCAAGAACGTTGGAAGTGTTTTTTACTCTTTCGGATTTATTTTCAATCATTTACTATAAATCGAAGCAGCTCCCTTGACTGTAATCTCGCATCTTTTTGAGCTAAGCAACTTGCTAATCTCAAGATTCTCAACAGTATGGTTATCTTTTGGGAAAGAGTATATCCTGACAGAGAGAAGACAACACCCTTATATGAACCTACGACAGAGAAAAGACAACATCCTTATATGGACACACTCCTATATCCCGATGAATGCAGAGATTTTTCCTACCAACGCGGTTTTTACAAATAAGGATCATCTTTATTGGAGAATTTCTCCGCAGATGGAAAATCATCAGTATGCATGAATATTATGGTATATTTGGATAACAAAGTCTTTATCAATATAGACGTGGATCCTAGAGACACTGTTAAACTGGAAGATACAAAATTTTAATTCTGGGCAGAAACGCAAACTACAATTATACAAAGGACTACTCAAATTAGGTGGATTTAGCTTACAACCTTACCCTCGATATCATGTAGATGGTGTTTCACAGATGGATCTTGAAAAGACCAGGACAAACACTCGAGACAAGGCTGGTATAGCACCTTAGACGGTTTTAATGGTTTAATGGGAGTAAGACTAGAGCTAGCATTTCACCCCTTCATTCGGAAGTATAAATTATTTGGGCAATTGAATGTATGAGGAATTTATATCAGTTTCAGATCACATTTGCAATAGATTGTTCTCAATTGGATTGGTGAAGATGGTTTTAGAACCAGAGGAATGACCAGCTTTTGCAAGTTATTTGGAAGATATCAAGATCCTCAAAGAAAGTTTCCACAACTCTGAACTCATTCATATACCAAGAATGATGAATTCAAGGGCGGATAGCCTCACACATAATGCAAGGAAGTAGATGTCTTTTACCGTCCATATAGATGCTGAGCTGCCGGTTTGGTTTTGCAGAGTCTATATGAATCTGTTTAAGTTTATGATGAAAAAAAAATTCGTGTTTTTGAAAAGAAACAAATCCCTAATTCAAATGAAACAAATTTATAGAAGTCTAACGAAATGTGACAAGTAAATATATTGCACGAAGAACAAACTTGTGGAAAATTTAGCAAGTATAGCAAATTTGTCCAAAACCGAAACAGAGTTTTTTTTTTGAAAAAAAAGAAATATGTTTAAATAAAATAAATTTGCGTTACATTTTTATATTAAACAAATTAAATTTATCAAATATTATGCAAATTAGGGATTGAACTGAATCATATAGATGTGTGTCAACTTTAAGTTTATCTGTCGCAAAAGACAAAAATATGAAACACAATTGAAGTAAATTTATGGACAATAAATAAATCCGTTGATAATAAGTCAACTATTTTTTGTGACTTTGTTAAGAGAACTCTTTTAATGGTAAATCATAACTTCTCATTTTTGTTGAACTGAAAATACAATAATGATAATGTTCTAAATGAAATTTTTGCAAACAGATAACTCATGGGTAAAATAGACATCAAACCAGTACTTAAAGTATAATAAGGGTTATTATTATAATAATAAAATATAAATTACTAAAAACAAATTCTTAATACTAGAAAAAATCTGAGCTTTGAAAGGATATAAATTATATTTTGATACATTTTAAAATCATTTAAAACAGATTGTTATAAATAGACATCATATCTACACATTTTGTAATTTTATGCTTAATTTTATATTTAAGATTATATTATCTAGAATGTATTTAGTTATTTAGATTGATTTTAATTTTATTAATACCGAGATTTTAATATTCTTACTATTGCAGATGATATTAAACAAATATTAGTTAATACATGTTAATATATTAAATATTTTGATATGTTTAAAACAATATTATGAGAAATTCTCTAATTAATGTGAAATTTGACATAATTTTTTTTCAAATAAACAACAGTAAAAAATAGTATTGTGAGAAATGTAATGGGAATCTCACCAATATTAACAGTTTCTCAAATTAATGGACATTAACATTAATTTATATTGGATAACTAATTAGTATTTCACTATTGTGGATTCTCTTACTTTTAAAATTGGTTTCTTGCTGTATATAAACCCTCTGCATCCTTATATATACTCAATATCAATATCCTGAGCAGCCACGGGCTCAGTTCATACTTAATATAATTTCCGAAATTCTCTGATAAAAAACTCTAAAGACCCAACAATGCCTTGCAAACTCCTTTGTCTCCTCATCCTTGTGACCTTCGTTTCTCAAGGTATTTATATATTTTCATGCAATTATATCTAGAACAAATATATCATAAAATTCCTAGATGCACTTTTTGGAAGATATCATTTATAGATTCCGTTATCGCCATAAGTCGACATATTATATACCAGATCAAACTTCTTATATCAAAATAATGTCCATTAGTAAGTTTTGAACCCATTTAATGATATTATAACGGCATTCTAACAAAACAGAAGTTTACATGTTAGTTTACTAGTTTACATGTTATGTTCATATATCAAATCAAATTAGGACTTCCACAAACAAATAAACCTTTTCTTATATGATTTTTGCTCTAAGTAAAAGAAAATGATAATAATGTATATGATATATCCTTTGAAAATTTGGAAGGTTATGGGTGTGACCGTAGCAATCTAACTCTGAAACAATCAAAGACCGGCAACTTGTATAAGGACGTAACAGAGTGGGAAGTGAGATTGACGAACCCATGTCCATGCGATTTCAAGAACGTAAAGTTGTCGTGCACCGGTTTCAAACCGGTCATACCTATTGATAAATCGGTGTTGTCGAAATCTGGTAACGACTGTCTCCTAATCAACGGACAGTCTGTCGGGTATAAATCAGACTACGTCTTCAGATATGTGTGCGCCACTAGCTTCAACTTCAAGATCCTCAACGCTACTAGCGCTTGCTCTTGAATTTGTTTTACCCGAATGTTTTCTGTTTAATTCAATACTACATCTGATTGGGTTTTAATTTTATTAAAAATAAATTATACAAAACATCTATTTATGTTAGTTATTAAAATAATTATATTATATATAGTGCATCCGATTTTACGGGTTTTTTATGACATCTTAACTTTATTGATTTCAAATCAATGTAATAGATTACATGAAATATAAGTTACAACAAACATATTGTTAAGAAAATCTTTTAGTAGAGATAGCAGTAACACGATGCTTCCTAACGCATTCGTAGAATAGATTGATTCGCTAGTTTTCTTCCACATTGTTTTTGGTCTTGTATAATCTTTTTTTGACTCTCAACTGTTGTGAGTAAATACCTTTTTCTTCTAAAAAGATCGTTGGATGCAATCCATCTGTTACATCGCAATCCGTCCCAAACACTCCTGCTGCAGGAAATAACATGTTTCTTTGTAACTATCCAACATCTTCAATTCGTTTTGCTGTGTAAATATCTGCAAACTCCTTCTTCCTTTTAAGCCTCTCTCTCCCATTCGTTCCTTAGTATCTCAGATGAAGAAAATGTATCCATCAATCCATCATAGACGTGTAGAACCATTACATCAGGTAGTGACAACATCGTTTGAAAACAAACTCTAGCTTCTTCCACCATGAAAATCAACTCCATGAATTCTTGAATGAATTCGGGTCTAATAGGCACACTTAAAGAAATAAAAAATTATAATTAAAATGTTATTTTTTATTTATTTCCTAAACACTCAAATCATAAAGAAGAGATAATTAGTACAAATTCTCCAACTTCAAGAAGAATATGAGGGACATTGGTGTCAAGTTGCCAAACATAGAAAACTTATCTCATGTTCCTCCACAAATAAGATTTATAGAGAAACTTTTTGCCAACAAGGAGAAAGTAGAGGAGATAATGAGCCTCTATGCATCACGAAAAAAGCTAAAGTTGCACCTCAATCTATTCCAAATCTTGAAGATGTCGGTATGTTCACCATTCCTTGCTCTCTTGGCAATTTGAAATTGGATAATGCTCTTATGGATTACTGGTGCAAGTATAAATGTGATATATCTTGAGATGATGAAGAGTTTGGGGATCAAAGATATGAAGCTTCACAACTCTCCTATCATGTTTGGAGATGCTTCTTTGGAGTCTACATTTAAGTTTATAACTGATTATCCTATGAAGGTTGGAGACTGCGAAATCTCTATAGAGCTACTGGTTTTGGAAATGGCAGAGAATAGAAGAGTTTCATTGATTTTTGGAAGGCTATTCCTCACTATTATTAGAGCTTGCATTGCATAGACTTCCCCAACAAAAAGGTGATCTCCACAACATCAACAAAACTGTCTCATACTTAATCACTTCTTCATTCATTTAAAGCGAATATTGTGGAACAATCACAATTGGAAAACTTCCCACTACTGAGGAAAGAGATGAGGTGGTTGAGAGTGGAAAAGAAAAGTTTACTTCAAATGAAAAAGAGACAAAGAAAACTCCGAAGGAAAGAGTCTTGAACATATGTTTGAAGAACATCGGGAAAACGACCATTTCATACCCAACATATCGCGATATGTTCAATTCATAACCGAATTTTATGACCGTGCAAAAACATACACGTACTTTCAAAAATTTCAAATAACATACTTGTTGTTTATCTTTTAGACAAAATCATGCACTAGTCGCCACATCAGCTTCTATGTCATCTAATTTTGCTGACGTAGATGCTACGCCAACTAATTTTGTTGACAAGGATGCCACGTGTACAATTTTTTTTGAAAACAAATAGTCGTTTTAAAAAATGATTTTTTTAAAATGTAAAATTTATCAATTTTTATTATTTAGTAAAATTAACAAAAGTTAATCAAATAATAAAAATTTAATCTTAAATAAGAGATATATTCGTAAATGTTTCGATCCTATCACAATACAGTCCTTGTAAGAGTTATCTTTTTGTTGTAATGATTTGAATTCAATGCCAATGTTGCAGTTGTGTTACTCTAGATTAATCATGGTTGTGTTTGGGGCTGAGCATACAAAATCGATCCGAACCTGATGTGTTATATCTGATCCCGATTCATACTTATAAAAATATCAGTATGGATCCTAGGACGTGTTACAAAATAGAAAAAAAAATCCCATTCAAACCCCAACGGGTACTCAACGCTACATTTAAAAAACGTATGATGTAAATTTATTATATAAGATTTACTAATATATCTCTAATATATAAGAATAAACTTTATTATTTAATTATTTTTGTTAATTTTACTAAATAATAAAAAATTATAAATTTTAAATTTTCTAAAAAATTATTTTTGTAAAATGACTATTTTGTTTTAAAAAAACATATTTGTATACGTGCCATCCTTGTCAGCAAAATTAGCTAACATAGCATCCACGTTAGTAAAATTAGATGACATGTTAGCTGATGTGGCGACTGGTGTATGATTTCGCAAAAAATGAACAACATGTATGTTATTTGAAATTTTTGAAAATATAGGTATGTTTTTGCACGATCATATAAATCGGGTATGAATTGAACATATCACAATATTTTGGGTATGAAATGACCGTTTTTCGAAAGAACATCTAAAAGAATCTCAAAAAGAGGAGATGAGTAGAACTACTTTTCCTACTCATAGAAAGAAGAAAAAGATACATGTGAGTAAACTTTATAATAGAAGAGTGTATTTATTTTCAAATCGTACAAAATATTGAATCCAAAAGAATGTTTTTGAGTTTTAGTATTTGTTTTAAGTGTGATTAATAGAGAGCTAATTCTGGGATTTTCGAAAATATTATACTATAGAAACAATTTAAGGATGATATTATATCAAGAGGACAAACATGCTGAATTTTTGTTCAATTTTGACAAATTTTTCTTTATTATTATATATCTTTTTGGGTTATGTACTCAAAGACTTCTTTCCTCTTTCTACCAATTTGTTTGAGCCTAGGCTCGGGGATGTAACATGTTGTAATATATTGATCATGTGATGGATATACTTGTGTGATTATGTTATATCGTTTGGGACTTAGCTCAAGGGTAGCCCTGGGCATTCGGGTATTCGGTTCGGTTCCGGGTAAGAACCATTCGGTTCCGGATATATCGGTTAAATCATTCTTATACCCAATAGGTACTTATGAGATTTCGGTTCGGTTTCGTTCGGTTCGGTTTGATTTGGTTTGGTTCGGATACCGTTTAATATGTGAATCAAATATATATATACAAAATATTTTAGTTAACATGTTAATTCAAGTGGTCTAGCGGTTACATACTTGCATATTCGTTAATTAAACAAGAATTTGAGTCACTAAGATGTTAATTTTATAAGTTTTCATTGTATTTTAATATAGAATTACTATATATATGTATAATATAAGAGAGTAGGTAAAAGATAATGTGGTATGGTGGTAACAATGTTTTCACTGATCCTATCGAACATGGATTCGAATGTGCTTGATAACATTTTACCTTATATTAGAAAGTTGAAACTTTATTTTTCGGATATTCGGATACCCATTTGGTTTTCGGTTCGGTTCCGGTTCGGTTCCGGTTTTTCGGATATAGAAATATAGGAACCATTCGGGTATTTGAGGATTTCGGTCCGGTTCCGGTTTCGGATATTTTGCTTCGGTTCCGGTTCGGTTTTTCGGATCCGGTTTTTTTGCCCAGGGCTACTCAAGGGTATAACATGTTTGATCATTAACAAAATCATTTTTCAAGCAAGACATTGATAAATTTATATAATCAACAGAAATACATGACAAGGACATTGAATTAACCTAAAGCAATCTTTCAATATTCGAATGACTTTGAATAAAATAAACCGTTAACAAAAACCGAGATCCTCCCGTCGTTAACATTAAAAACAATAACCACTCTCTCATTAGTTTGAACAACATCCAGCTTTCTTGACAGCAGAGACATCTTTACCGATCTCGATCTTATCTCCTTTCGACGGAACGTTAGCTGACTCGCTGGCTGCTTCCATGGCCTTTTTACTCACAATGCCGTGGATCTGAGTGAGGACTTGCGCGAAAGCATCCTCGACATTCGTGGACTCAAGAGCAGAGGTTTCCATGAAGCAAAGAGATTCTTTCTCGGCGAAAGACTTGGCGTCCTCTGTCTGAACAGCCACGAGGTGGCGGAGATCAGATTTGTTGCCGACGAGCATGACTACGATGTTCGGATCGGTGTGGTTTCTAAGTTCTTTCAGCCACGTCTCCACGTTTTCGAATGTGGAGTGTCGGGTTACATCGTAGACAAGAAGCGCTCCAACAGCTCCTCGATAGTACGCGCTAGTGATGGCTCGGTACCTATGCAAATGAATCCATTAGAAAACATTAGTCAATGGATCGCTAACAGTTAAGTTAACAAAATACAATTATTGAATCAATAATCTCCCCTTGAGAGAAACAAGAGTTGAGAATCAGAGAAACGAAATTGCGCAGACCAATCTAGCTCTCTTACATGCACAATGAAAGGTTAAAATAATAGTTGGATCTAAGACAGAACCCATGTTTGTGTTTCTCTAGCTGTACAAATACAAATCCAGATCTGTTCTTTTGTTAAAGCCAATGAATCTAATAAATCAATTGATAGAGATCTAATCTAAGCTCCAATTTCTATTGGAAACTGAACAAACCATAATCTAGATCGAGAAATGAGGGAGAGAAAAAGAAGAGACCTTTCTTGACCAGCAGTATCCCAAATCTGGGCTTTGATGACTTTATCGTCAACATTCAAACTCCGAGTCGCGAACTCGACTCCGATGGTGGATTTGGACTCGAGGCTAAACTCGTTCTTGGTGAATCGTGAAAGGAGATTGGACTTTCCAACACCGGAATCACCGATGAGAACAACTTTGAAAAGGTAATCGTATTCATCATCTGCTTTGTAACCAGCCATTGGATTCGATTTAAGCAAACAAAACTAGAGAGACAGATCCGAATGTTTCTTCTTTTTTTTCAAAAGTTTTTAAAACCCTTCACGAGATTTACGTCTTCGTTGTATCTCTGAGATCTTTTCGATTTTGACAGAGAGAGAGAGACGCGGAATTGAAACTATCACCAAAACGAGAAAGAGATAAAGGACTTGTGTTGTTGTGTCTTTTTTAGAAAAGTTCGTTGAATTAAATTTACGAAAACACCCTGCTCACGCGTTCGGATCTTTAGCTAGGTGCTTTGTTCGAGCGATGACTATTTTCGTCATTACATGAGATCTTATCTTTTATGTTTTTTTCCAAAATTTTCAAAATGCTAGGAAAAAGATATGTAATTTAATTAATTTTCACAAAATAACATTTTATTTAATAATACAATTATATTCATATTACTAACTAATACAATTTTTTATTAAAATAAATATTTTTTATTATGTGCTTTTCATATTTAATCATTTGAAATTTTTAACGCAACAAATATGTTATATAAAATAAATACATAAACATGATAATATTTTTTAAACAAAAGATAGATATGTAAATAAATATTATGAACATAAAATTACAAAAATTTAACAAACATTGTATTTAAGTGTGATGAAATAGTTATTTATCAATTACAAAAATAAAAAATAAAAATGATTGAAACTGAAAACATCAAATAATATATAATAATAATTTGGTGTAATATTTAGTGTTATTGTTGGAAATGACAAAGAAATATGACATCAAAATATTAAACTTTGTGTAATATTAACATGAAATTTAGTGTTATGGTTAGAGATGTCTAACTATTCTAAAATAAAAAGTTATGTTAATAGTAGAACATACTCTGTATAGTTACAGAATTGTGAGAGATGACATCAGGTGTTGCTTGAGTTGCTACATATGTACAGTCAGAATTTCTGAACCTTTTTGGGCCAAAATGATCTCATGAACAAGGACAGAACTCAAAATAAATTGAGATCATAAAGATCACGCTTGATAGTTATCACTTGTCAGTGTACAATTTTAGTTAACAATAGTTATTGTAGTCAATTATTGATGTTTAATTGAGCAGTCCTTTATTTTTGGTAAACCAATGATTGATAATTGGATGTTATGAGTATGAATTCAACATAATCTCGCATTTATATCACTGTCAAAGGTCAGATCGATTATACAATATTCTCCGATTTATTTTTGAGAAGAGCTTGATGTCGAGTGTCTTAGTATGTTTATGAATGTGACATTTATATCATTGTCAAAGGTCTGATCGATTATACAATTTTTTTGGCTGAAATGTTAACTTTATAACAACAAAAAAATTGTACAATCTCATGATCCTAAACAAGGGGATCAGAAGAAATAGGAACAATGAAATGAGTTCTGAGCACAAGAATACTCTACTTTTAGTTGGAAAAATATGTAAAGGAAAAAAAAAACGAAACAGAGGAAGATCTCTGATCCATCAGGTCTTTACGCCGATGTTATGGTAGCACTGATGCGAAGGCAACACTGTCTTGGTATTCCATCTACTCAGTCCTTCGTTAGGAACCTCATCTCCACTCCCATACTGTAATGCCATAAGCCGGTTCTGCATTTTGCGATGAACAGTCTTAGCAGTGTACAAGCACAGAGTGTGGAAGATAAAGGTGACGGCGCTTGTTTCTTTCACATCACATCCAATAAATTGAGGATTGGAAAGCCATTTTCACAAGCTATGCGTCCAACTTAGAGAGTTTGTTGCTCCTGAGACTTGCGACTGTCCTGGACCAGTCATGATTTATAAGTTCTGCCATAAACGGATTCATCAAGATCTTGTCCAAACATAATAGATGAAAGGACAAGCAAAAAAGAGATGATCGCGAGTCTCATCCGTCTCTCCACACAATAGAGATATCTGTATTTGACACCATTGTCTCATTCTGTCTCCCGTATCCAATCTATTCCTATAACCTAGCCAATTGATGAATGCCTGGCGTGGAAGAGCTCGAGGAAACCAGACAATGCTGAACCACTCCACCGTAGCATGAGGTAGATATGATAGAGAGAACTCGATGTCGAGTCTCTGAATGTGTGTGTTTATGAATGTGGTTTTGCCTCTTACTTTGCCTCTCTTTTATGTCCATGTGTCATGCTCAGATCATTCTATATATGCGTTCTCATCCTTTCTCCTGATTATGTAAATCTTGAGATTTTTTTGTTTGTTTCGAGATTGCATCTTGAAGTGACGACTTTGGACTTAACAACTGATTTATAATTTTTCTATAGATAATGACATATTTTCTTTGTTTCCCTTCGACCTTTTGAAGAATTTTACCTGGATTTATGGAATATTTTGTAGATTTCGAAGTTAGATATGAAATGAGACTAATAAAAAAATTTATTTAATATTTAGTAAAAAAAAAAAACCAATCACTCAAATACTAGAGAATATAAATGGTTATAACAATTAAATAACTTTAATTTTTACACAGAAAGTTGTAAAGTTTATTAAGATAAAAATTAAACGTCTACTCATATGTTGGGATAGGGAGAGTATAAAACTGAATAGCTTCTTGTTATAGGTCAAAAAGTCTAAACATATTTGTCAGTTTTTTACTTTGAAAACTTTTGACGACGAGTAGACACGAGATTCGAGTTGCTCTTCAAACTCTATGATCTATAAGATTCCGAACAAATCACACAAAAAGGTTAGCAAATCATTGACCCAAAAAAACGGGTTAGCAAATCAAAAGGTTTCGAAGTCTTTGGTCAACAACATTTTCTCTTTTTTTTTTTGTCAAACAACATTTTCTCTTTTATTGAGTACATTTTTTTTGTTACCCTTAATTGTTTCTTTATTTGTTGTATTTTATGGTTCACTCTACGCAAACGGACAAAACAGCTTTATTGGCCATGTACTCTGCTTCCTCTGGGAATGCCTCTGTGTTCGTGTCTGTAAACAGATCTCAAAAAACCCTTCCCTTTTCTCTCTCAAGATTCCCACTCCTCTCTCTCTCTCTATCTCTATCTCTTAAAGTTCAAAAAACACATCCCACAAGTAAAATCTCACTCCCCCTCTCGAAGACAGCGTTTTTCTTGCTTTCTTATCCTGACAGAGAAACTATCGCTTTCTACATAGAGAAACCTCTCAGGTTCTTCATGTGAATGTTTTTGGTTGTAGAAAAGTAGAGAGACATCCGTGACTTCTTTCCCAAACGATGTCGTTCTCTCATTCCCTACTTTTTCGGTGTTTATTTCTCTGTGGTGGATTCCCACTTCCAATCTCTCTCTTTCTTTGAAACGGACCCTTCAGTTTTGCTTTTGTCTTCGGTCTCAATTATAAAAGTTTGAATCTTTTTTTGTACCAAGGAAACCGAAAAGTTTTAAATCTTCAACCGATTCTCTACTACCCTGAGGGTTCCTCTAAGCTGTTTGTTTTTGGTAAGTTCAGTGAATCTTGGGGGAAATCAAAGATTTTCAGACAAGGAAAATGAGATACAGCTCGGTTCGGTTCTTCCAAGAAAACAGAGCATTTATTCTTCTGATCAATGACTACTACTTCTAGTAGGGCTGCTGCTTCTTCTCGGATTCTTAGAGATGCAAACGGAGACATCGGTGAGCATCTTCGTAACCATATTCACTTAACCAACTGTATTCACTTGAAGAATCATATGCACAACAACACAAAACAGAGTCCGGTTTTAACAGACAGGTCTCTTCTTATGAGAGACCTCGTCCTTCTTCAGAGATCAAGGTCACTCAGAGACCCATCTGCGAGCCCGAGGATGAAAGAAGATCACAAGGAAGGAAGAAGTAGAAGTTCTGTTGATCAAAATGTGGTTAAGCAATCTTGTCTTAGGTTGTCTAGTTCGTCTCCGATAGTGAGTTGTGGTGGTGGTACATCTAAAGTGACTCCTTCTGATGAAAAACTCCATGGGTCGAGTAAGAAGAAGAGTCATAGAGTTGAAGATGAGACTGAGGTTTATAGTGCTGCTTATGTTAAATCAGGATCAAAAGATGCTATTGTGAAGACTCTGTCTGATCAGTTACAGTGTGATAGTAATGATTTGGTTTCTTGTACTGTTAGACCGCGTGGAAATGGACGTAATAGGCGGAAAATTAGAGGGAAGAGGAGAGCGGGAAGGGCTGTTACTATTAGAGACAATGTTGATGATAAGAGTGAGATGTCTATTGCTTCCAACCCAGTGCCTCGAGGTGACAAGTACGAGAAAGAAGGAGGACAAAGAGAACACAACATGACTAGAGCTGTTCCAAGAAACGGCTGTGGACTTCCGTTGAATTGGTCGAGGATTCATAATAGAGGCAAAACTTTCCTGGACATAGCTGGAAGGAGTTTATCTTGTGGAATGTCAGATTCAAAAGGAAGGAGAGAGTTAAACGATACGCCAATGTCATCTGATTCAAGCTCTTCTCACGATGCGTTGCCTCTTTTAGTAGATAGCGCAGACAATGAAGGTTGGCAGCATGATTACTCAGGAGAACTCGGTATCTTCGCTGACGATCTGCTCAAGAATAATGGGAAAGACTCAGACTTTGGTGAGAGACGTAGCCGTAGAAACAACGCTCGTCTGCATCAAAGTTTCACGCAGAAGTACACACCAAGAACGTTCAAGGACCTCGTGGGACAGAGTCTGGTGGTGCAAGCTTTGTCTAACGCTGTTGCTAAACGAAGAGTAGGACTTCTTTACGTGTTCCACGGTCCGAACGGAACAGGGAAGACTTCATGTGCAAGGGTTTTCGCTAGAGCGTTGAATTGTCACTCAATGGAACAGACAAAGCCTTGCGGTGTCTGCAGCTCATGTCTTTCGTATGATAACGGTAAGAACATGAACATTCAAGAGATGGGTCCTGTGAAAAGTTTCGACTTTGAGAATCTGATCATCTCTCAGGAGAAGAGAAGGCAGAAGCTGCACCACCTTGTGTTCATATTCGATGACTGTGATACTATGTCAACGGATTGCTGGAATGCGCTTTCGAAGATCGTGGACAGAGCACCTCGTCGTGTGGTTTTCGTTCTTGTCTGCTCGAGTCTTGATGTCTTGCCTCACGTTGTTGTGTCGAGGTGTCAGAAGTTCTTTTTCCCTAAGCTCAAAGACGCTGACATCGTCGGTTCTTTGCAACGGATTGCGTTGAAGGAAGAGATTGAGATCGATGAAGATGCGTTGAAGCTTGTTGCTTCGAGATCAGATGGTTCTTTGAGAGATGCGGAGATGACTCTGGAACAGCTGAGTTTGCTTGGAACAAGAATCTCTGTTCCTTTAGTTCAAGAACTGGTAATGATCGAGACTTTTCTTAAAGATTCAGATTCTTTTCATTGACATTGTTCTTTATATGTTCTTGGTTATGTTCAGGTTGGGTTAATATCTGATGAGAAGTTAGTAGATCTTCTTGATCTAGCTTTATCCGCGGATACTGTGAACACAGTGAAGAATCTGAGAGTAATAATGGAAACCGGAGTAGAACCGTTAGCTTTAATGTCGCAGCTCGCAACTGTCATAACCGATGTCCTTGCCGGAAGCTATGATTTCACTAAAGAAGAGTGTAAAAGAAAGTTTTTCAGACGGCAACCATGTGAGTTTCAGACAATTTCCTCATACTAATTTGCAACGGTAATAACCGATTTTTTGTTTTGTTGTTGTTTTAGTGAGTAAAGAGGATATGGAGAAGCTGAGAAAAGCTTTGAAAACGCTGTCAGAATCAGAGAAACAGTTGAGAGTATCGAACGATAAAGTAACATGGCTCACTGCTGCATTGCTCCAGCTAGCTCCTGATCAACGAGACTTGGTTCCGCATAGTCCTTGTTACAACAAGGCTGCAGCGGAAGCTAGAGATGATAGTGGACATGGTTTGAGTAGCAAAACGCGACCGTCTGTTGAAGATATTTGGTTAGCGGTTATAGAGAATGTTCGAGTTAACGGTTTAAGAGAGTTTCTTTATAGAGAAGGGAAGATCTTTTCGATTAGTATCGGTTCAGGTAAAACAAAAAAGCTTTTCTTGAACTGTGTTTTTATGTTAGATGATGATTATAACTTTCTAGTGTGTTTTGCAGATCCTACGGTGGAGTTAAT
The DNA here is from genome assembly GCA_016771965.1 of Brassica carinata. Lineage (NCBI taxonomy): Eukaryota > Viridiplantae > Streptophyta > Magnoliopsida > Brassicales > Brassicaceae > Brassica > Brassica carinata. The sequence continues at coordinate 5,723,903 of CM028700.1, forward strand.
GTTTAACTCGCCAGTAACGAAACTAACGGCTGTGACTTTTAAAGATCATATTTTGAGAGCGTTTGAGGCGGTTCTTGGTTCTCCGGTCACTCTAGAGATCAGAATCGAGTCAAAGAGAGACATGATGAATAACGTTGGTTCATCGTCGTTGAGGAGCGAAATCGTTGAGCTGGATGATGAATCTGAATCGGCAGTGACTCGAGTTAGGGGGAAAGACTTGGAAACTAGCCAAAAGCAGAGCATTGTGAGAGGAAAAGTGTCGTTGGGTCAAGTGGTAAAGCAAGCTGAAGGGAGGAGCAGTTGGTCGAAACGCAAAGCGTTGTTGATTGCAGATAAGCTCGAACATGAGAATCTGTAAGAAGAATATTATTAGCCGAAGCTTGTTCCGTTGATTTTTTGTTTATTTAACATTTGTTGACTTGTTTAATTTTTTTTTTTTTTAACAGGAGACTCGAATCTGGTTCAAGAAGCTTGATATGTTGGAAAGCGTCGAGAAGCGTACGTCGCAAGGTAAAAAAATACACAACTTTTTTTATTTTTATTTTGGTTAATGATTTCTAATATGAAAATTGTAGGTATCGAGATTGAAGAAGGTGAGAAGGAGAAGGGTACGACTACATTCGTTGTTGAAGATTGTCATGTGTGGGAAAAGTTTATCAACGGCATCCCCTTCTAGATTATAAGACAGGGCTTTTTCTATTACTATTATGAAGATAAAGCGTTCGTCCTTCGTTCTTCTTGTCTTCTTTAGGCAGATATTTGATGTATTTTTTGTATTTTTTTGTTTTGTTTTGGGCATATAATCTGTTTGTAGCTGTATTATTTTTTTAAAGTTTTTTCTTTCCACAACTATAACCAACAATTCGAATGTGAATCGCATATGGGCTGGTGGTGGTGAGAGGGGTTTTTGGATATGTCGCACCACCATTTTTTCTTTTGTTTTTCCTTTTCGGCTCATCACTTTTTATGACCATGGTTTATGATTTTATGACTATGGTTATGGTCAATAAGTTATCCAATAAAAGTTACTTCAAAAACTGGGAACTAAACGGAAAAATATCGAACGTTTCGGAGTTTTATTATTACAAAAATAAAGTACTTGTTTTTATATTTCATCTTTCGAGTTAACTAAAATTGTGACGACCCAAAAAAAATATATTTTTTCTCTGACAAGACCTCTTTATTTGGTATCTAAAACTGAGGATAAGAAATAAGTAATGCAAAAGAAAACAAACAATACAAGATGATAAATATTAAAATATCACATGAGTATATAACTGATTTTATTTTGAACTTGTACGCAAAGACAAATAATTTTATTAAAAATCCCATATAACTAGTCATAATATAATTAAGTCGGTGATAATACTTTTGAAACATAAACATATGTGAGCCCATACTTCATCTCTTTTCTGTAAATATTTTTATTCGTTTCCGATTAAACTAGGTCTATCTGCAATATATTTAACAAGTGTTTCATGACATTCTTTTCCTTCTTGAACAAGTTTCGGGCAACAAGGAATGAATGCAATTCCATTTCCAAAAACTTGAGATATGATATAGATTATAGAGCGCACATTTTGGATTGATTTTAACAAAACATGATCCCATAAATTTTTTTGGCTCATTCCCTTCTATAGCTAATTAAGGAATAAATGTACTCACCACAACTAGAACAACAAATGAAACCATAATAACTTTAAGATTGACCATGGTTATTTGTTATATGAATATTTACCTTTTATTTTTCTAAAGTTAGAGACATGATAATAGCTTTTAAATTAATGATGTAATTTGAATAAACGATACTAACCCTATTTAATGATATGAATAATCAATATGAAACATTTACGGTTTATAAATAAATATTTTTCTACAGTTTTTAGTTCATGAAAAGATGTTAAGTTACATTTATATTGATGAAATTATTATCCGCTTAGGTTGATCATTTATAAACAATTAAATTAGTATTCTTGTAAAATAAAAATAAACATACCAAAAGAAGTTATATAAGTATTTCAATTCCAATTAATAAACTACTGAATATTGTTGACCTCGGCAACATATATTTTGATTGTTGTTTATCGACTTACTAACAAAAACAAAAAGTACAAGTTAACATACGATCAATCTCAAAATGATTTTAATATTAGTATATGATTATATATCTGCATTTACCACTCTGATGTTAGAGGAAAGGGTTAAAGATTTTATATTTTATTTTATTTATTCTGTGATGTAGGATGCATAAGAATGATTTACCATTTCCCTTTTATAATTTTTTATGGAGAGATGGTTATGTGGCAAACAAGACTTCATTTGCAAAAATAATCTATATATTTCAATTCTTTAAACATAAAAAACAATATGTAAAATCTACATAATGGAAATAAATTTAGTTCAAAATGTTCAAATTCTTATATTTTATATGTTTATAACATACATAATAGTTTAGTTACTAATATATATTTTTTCAAGAAAATTTCTTTGTTTCATATTACACATATAAAAAACATATATATGCTTACATAATTTAATAAATGGAACTATTAATTTTTGGATGAGATTTCTTTAATAAAGAAAAGTCCTCTTAAAAACCCTTCATGGCACTATTTTGAGGTGCAAGTTCCTTTGAATTTGGTTAATTTTTAATCATATTTCAAAATGTATTTTGATTGAGTTTCTAAAAAAATTGTAAATATATTTTAAAACTCCAAAATTTTAATCAGGAAAAACGTATGTGATGGGACAAAGAAAATTGTTGTGCAACCAATTGCAAGTGCTATTTTAAGTGTAATAAGTCTTCTACGATCTTGTGGAGTAGTGATAGATTAGAGTTTTATGATTATAAAAAATGTTTGTTTTGATATTTTGCCATTTGAATTAATTAAAATTATAATGACCTAAAATTTTTAAAGTAATAATTTCTTTTTTTGGGTCTAGACCTCTTTTTCTGGCACCTAAAACTGAGAATAAGAAAAAAAGCAATACAAAAGAAAATGAGCAACACAAGATGATAAATATTAAAGATCACATGAATATATAACTGATTTTGTTTTGAACTTGTATGCAAATACGAATAATTTTATTTAAAATCTCATGTAATTACGTCATAATATTATTAAGCCGGTGACACCGCTTTTGAAACAGAAACACAGTGAGTCCATACTTCATCTCTTTTCTGTAAATATTTTGATTCATTTCCGATTAAACTAGGTCTATCAGCGATATATTTGATAAGTGTGTCATGACACTCTTTTCCTTCTTGAACAAGCTCCTGGCAACAAGGAATGGATGCAGCTCCGTTTCCAAAAACTTGATAAATGATATGGAGAGCACACTTTGGACTGATTTTAACAACACATTGATCCCATAATTTTTTTGGCTCATTTTCTTCTACAGCTAATGAAGGAATAAATGTACTCGCCAAAATTAGGACAACAAAGGAAACCATAATAACGTTGAGATTGACCATGGTTATTTGTTATATGCGGATTTAGTTTTTTTTTTTTTTGTAAATTTAGAGACAAGAAAATAGCTTTTAAATTAATGATATTATTTGAGCAAACGATGCTAACTCTATTTATAGATATGAATAATCCACGAAACATTTACTGTTGATAAATAAATATTTTTTCTACGGTTTTTTAGATCATGAAATGATGTTAAGTAACATTTTCTTGATGACGTTATTATTTGCTTAGGTTAATCATTTTAAACAGTTAAATTAGGATTCTTGTAATATAAAAATAAACATACCAAAAAGAAGTTATATAAGTATTAAAATTCCAATTAATAAACTACTGAATATTGTTGACGTCAGCAACATAGATTTTGGTTGTTGTTTATCCACATACTAACAAAAAAAAGTACAATTTAACATGTGATCAATCTCAAAATGATTTTAATATTAGTAAATGAGTATATATCTGCATTTATCACTCTGAGGTTAAAGGAAAGAATTTAAGATTTTATATTTTATTTATTCTGTGATGTAGGATGCTTAAGAATAATTTTATCTTTTCCTTATTATAATTTTCGATGGAGAGATGGTTATGATCCAAACAAGACTCCATTTGCAAAAATAATGTATAAATTACAATTAATTATACATAAACAATATTACAAATATAGATAATGAAAATAAATTATTTCAAAAAGAAATTCAAAGTTAAGATTGCAATATAAGATTTTATATGTTTATAACGTACATAATAGTCTAGTTACTAATATATATATATATATATATATATATATATATATATATATATATATATATATATATATATATATATATTTATTTATTTATTTAAAGAAACTTTTTTAGTAATATATTAAAACATATAAATAACTTATATATACTTACATAATTTAATAAATGGAAATATTTATTTTTGAATGAAATTCTCTAATAAAGAAAAGCCTTTTTAAAAAAACCTTCATGGCACTATCTTGAGGTGCGAGTTCCTTTGTATTTGGTTAATTTTTATATCATACTCTAATATGTGATTTGATTGTCCAAAAATGTATTTTTATGAGTTTCTTAAAAGAATTTGTAAATATATTTTTAAACTCCAAAATTTTAATCAGGAAAAACGTATGTGATGGGACAAAGAAAATTGTTGTGCAACCAATTGCAAGTGCTATTTTAAGTGTAATAAGTCTTCTACGATCTTGTGGAGTCGTGATAGATTAGAGTTTTATGATTACAAAAAAAAATGTTTGTTTTGATATTTTGCCATTTGAATTAATTAAAATTTTAATGACCTAAAATTTTTAAAATAATAATTTCTTTTTTTGGGTCTAGACCTCTTTTTCTGGCACCTAAAACTGAGAATAAGAAAAAAAGCAATACAAAAGAAAATGAGCAACACAAGATGATAAATATTAAAGATCACATGAATATATAACTGATTTTGTTTTGAACTTGTATGCAAATACGAATAATTTTATTTAAAATCTCATATAATTACGTCATAATATTATTAAGCCGGTGACACCGCTTTTGAAACAGAAACACAGTGAGCCCATACTTCATCTCTTTTCTGTAAATATTTTGATTCATTTCCGATTAAACTAGGTCTATCCGCGATATATTTGATAAGTGTGTCATGACACTCTTTTCCTTCTTGAACAAGCTCCTGGCAACAAGGAATGGATGCAGTTCCATTTCCAAAAACTTGATAAATGATATGGAGAGCACACTTTGGACTGATTTTAACAACACATTGATCCCATAATTTTTTTGGCTCATTTTCTTCTACAGCTAATGAAGGAATAAATGTACTCGCCACAACTAGGACAACAAAAGAAACCATAATAACGTTGAGATTGACCATGGTTATTTTATATATGCGGATTTAGTTTTTTTTTTGTTTTTTTTTGTAAATTTAGAGACAAGAAAATAGCTTTTAAATTAATGATGTTATTTGAGCAAACGATGCTAACCCTATTTATAGATATGAATAATCCACGAAACATTTACTGTTGATAAATAAATATTTTTTCTACGGTTTTTAGTTCATGAAAAGATGTTAAGTTACATTTTTCTTGATGAAGTTATTATCCGCTTAGGTTAATCATTTTAAACTATTAAATTAGGATTCTTGTAATATAAAAATAAACATACCAAAAGAAGCTATATAAGTATTTAAATTCCAATTAATAAACTATTGAATATTGTTGACGTCAGAAACATATATTTTTGTTGTTGTTTATCGACATACTAACAAAAACAAAAAGTAAAGGTTAACGTACGATCAATCTCAAAATTTAAGATTTTATATTTTATTTATTATGTGATGTAGGGTGCTTTAGAATAATTTTACCTATTCCCTTTTATAAATTCCTGTGGAGAGATGGTTATGATCCAAACAAGACTCCATTTGCAAAAATAATGTATAAAATTTCAATTCTTTATACATAAAAACGATATAAAAATCTAGATAATGAAAATAATTTATTTCAAAAATAAATACAAAGTTAAGATTGCAATATAAGATTTTATCTGTTTATAACATACATAACAGTCTACTTACTAATATACATATATATATATATATATATATATATATATATTAAAGAAAATTTCTTAGTTTTATATTAAACATATAAATAACATATACATACTTACATAATTTAATAAATTGAAATATTTATTTTGAATGAGATTCTTTATTAAAGAAAAAACCTTCACGGCACTATTTTCAGGTGCGAGTTCCTTTGTATTTGATTAATTTTTATATCATACTGTAAAATGTATTTTGATTGTCCAAAAATGTATTTTGATGAGTTTCTTAGAAAAATGTAAATATATTTTTTAAACTCCAAACTTTTAATCAGAAAAAACGTATGTGATGGGAGAAAGAAAAATGTTGTGGGACCAGTTGCAAGTGCTATTTTAAGTGTAATAAATCTGCTTCGATCTTGTGGAGTCCTGAAAGATTCGAGTTTTATGACTACAATGAAAATGTTTGTTTTGATATTTCGCCATTTGAGTTAATTAAAATTGTAATGACCTAAAAAATTTAAATTTTTTTTTTTGGGTCTAAACCTCTTTTTCTGGCACCTAAAACTGAGAATAAGAAGAAAAAAAGCAATGTAAAAGAAAACGAGCAACACAAGATGATAAATATGAAAGATCACATGAATATATAACTGATTTTGTTTTGAACTTGTTTGCAAATATAAAATAATTTTATTTAAAATCTCATATAATTACGTCATAATATTATTAAGCCGGTGACAACGCTTTAGAAACAGAAACACAGTGAGCCCATACTTCATCTCTTTTCTGTAAATATTTTGATTCGTTTCCAATTAAACTAGGTCTATCCGCGATATATTTGACAAGTGTGTCATGGCACTATTTTCCTTCTTGAACAAGCTCCTGGCAACAAGGAATGGATGCAACTCCATTTCCAAAAACTTGAGAAATGATATGGAAAGCACACTTTGGACTGATTTTAACAACACACTGATCCCATAATTTTTGTGGTTCATTTTCTTCTACAGCTAATGAAGGAATAAATGTACTGGCCACAACTAAGACAACAAAGGAAACCATAATAACGTTGAGATTTACCATGGTTATTTATGTTATATGCTGATTTATTTTTTTATTTTGTTGTAAAGTTAGAGAGAAGAAAATAGCTATTAATGATTTTATTTGAGCAACCGATGATAAACCTATTTATAGATATGAATAATCAATATGAAACATTTACTGTTGATAAATAAATAATTTTCTACGGTTTTTTAGTTCATGAAAAGATGTTAAGTTGCATATTTTTTATGAAGTTTTTATCCGCTTAATTTAACCATTTTAAACTTTTAAATTTGGATTCTTGTAATATAAAAATATACATACCAAAAAGAAGTTATATAAGTATTTAAATTCCAATTGATAAACTACTGAATTTTTTTGACGTCAACAACATATATTTTGGTTGCTGTTTATCGACTTACTAACAAAAACAAAAAGTACAGGTTAACATATAATCACTTTGAGGTTAAAGGAAAGAGTTTAAGATTTTTATATTTTATTTATTCTGTGATGTAGGATGCTCAAGAATAATTTTACCTTTTCCCATTTAAAAGTTTCTATGGAGAGATGGTTATGATCCAAACAAGACTACGTTTGTGAAAATAATATATAAATTTCAATTCTAAATAAAAACAAAATGAAAAATCTGGATAATGAAAATAATTTATTTCGAAAATAAATTCAAAGTTAAGATTGGAATATAAGATTTTATCCGTTTATAACATACATAATAGTTTAGTTACTAATATATATATATATTAAAGAAAATTTCTTTGTTTTTTTATTAAACATATAAATAACATATATATACTTACATAATATAATAAATGGAAATATTTATTTGCGAATGATATTCTTTAATAAAGAAAAGTCTTTTTAAGAAACCTTCATGGCACTATTTTGAGGTGCAAGTTCCTTTGTATTTGGTTAATTTTTATATCATACTCTAATATGTGATTTGATTGTCCAAAAATGTATTTTTATGAGTTTCTTAAAAGAATTTGTAAATATATTTTTAAACTCCAAAATTTTAATCAGGAAAAACGTATGTGATGGGACAAAGAAAATTGTTGTGCAACCAATGGCAAGTGCTATTTTAAGTGTAATAAGTCTTCTACGATCTTGTGGAGTCGTGATAGATTAGAGTTTTATGATTACAAAAAAATGTTTGTTTTGATATTTTGCCATTTGAATTAATTAAAATTATAATGACCTAAAATTTTTAAAGTAATAATTTATTTTTTTGGGTCTAGACCTCTTTTTCTGGCACCTAAAACTGAGAATAAGAAAAAAGCAATACAAAAGAAAATGAGCAACACAAGATGATAAATATTAAAGATCACATGAATATATAACTGGTTTTGTTTTGAACTTGTATGCAAATACGAATAATTTTATTTAAAATGTCATATAATTACGTCATAATATTATTAAGCCGGTGACACCGCTTTTGAAACAGAAACACAGTGAGCCCATACTTCATCTCTTTTCTGTAAATATTTTGATTCGTTTCCGATTAAACTAGGTCTATCAGCGATATATTTGATAAGTGTGTCATGGCACTCTTTTCCTTCTTGAACAAGCTCCTGGCAACAAGGAATGGATGCAGCTCCATTTCCAAAAACTTGATAAATGATATGGAGAGCACATTTTGGACTGATTTTAACAACACATTGATCCCATAACTTTTTTGGCTCATATTCTTCTACAGCTAATGAAGGAATAAATGTACTCGCCACAACTAAGACAACAAAGGAAACCATAATAACGTTGAGATTTACCATGGTTATTTGTTATATGCGGATTTAGTTTTTTATTTTTTATTTCTAAAGTTAGAGACAAGAAAAATCTTTTTAAATTAATGATTTTATTTGAGCAAACGATGCTAACCCTATATATGTGAATAATCAATACGAAACATTTACTGTTGATAAATAAATATTTTTTCTTCGGTTTTTTAGTTCATGAAAAGATGTTAAGTTACATTTTTCTTGATGATGTTATTATTTGCTTAGGTTAATCATTTTAAACTGTTAAATTAGGATTCTTGTAATATAAAAATAAACATACCAAAAATAAGTTATATAAGTATTAAAATTCCAATTAATAAACTACTGAATATTGTTGACGTCAGCAACATAGATTTTGATTGTTGTTTATCGACTTACTAATATAAAATAAATATTACATTTTAACATGTGATCACTCTCAAAGTTATTTTAGTAATAATACATGAATGTATAACTCCGCGGTTAAAGGAAAGAGTTTAAGATTTTATATTTTATTTATTCTAAGATGTAGGATGCTTAAGAATAATTTACATTTTTTATTTTTTTTATTTTTTTAGTGGAGAGATGGTTATGAGGCAAACAAGACTCCATTTGCGAAAATAATATATAAAATTTAATTCTTTATACATAAAAACAATTTATAATATAGATATAATGAAAATACTTTATTTCAAAAAATTCAAAGTCTTATATTTTATATGTTTTTAACATACATAATAGTTTAGTTAGTAATATATTTTTTTAAAGAAAGTTTCTTTGTTTCATATTAAACATATAAATAACATATATGTGCTTACATAATTTAATAAATGGAATTATATATTTTTATTTGGAATCATTTAATAAATGGAATTATATATTTTTATTTGGAATCTTTAATAAAGAAAAGTTATTTTAAAAACCCTTCATGGTACTATTTTGAGGTGCGAGTTCCTTTGTATTTGGTTAAATATTTTAATCATACGTCATAACTTATTTTGATTATCCAAAAATGCATTCTGATGAGTTTCTTAAAAATTGTATGTAAATACATTTGTAAACTCCAATTTTTTAATCAGGAAAACATAAGTGATGGAACAAAGAAAATGGTTGTCTGACCAGCTGCAAGTGCTATTTTAAGTGTAATATTCTGTTGCAATGTTGTGGAGTCGTGAAAGACTAGATTTTTATGATTACAATTAAAGTGTTTATTTTGATATTTCACCATTTGAGTTAATTAAAACTGTAACCACCTAAAAATTTTAAAATAATAATTTATTTTTTGGGACTAGACCTCTTTATTTGGTACCTAAAACTGAGACAATATTTAGTAGTTTATTAATTGGAATTTAAACACTTCTATAACTTCTTTTTGTTATGTTTATTTTAACATTACAATAATCCTAATTTAATTGTTTAAAAATGATTAACCTAAGAATAATAACTTCTTCAAGTAAAATGTAACTTAACATCTTGTTATGAACTTAAAAACCGTAGAAAATATATTTATTTATCAACAGTAAATGTTTCATATTGATTATTCATATCTATAAATAGGGTTAGTATCGTTTACTCAATATCATCATTAATTTAAAACCTATTTTCTTGTCTCTAACTTAAAAATAAAAATAAAAAGTAAATACACATATAACAAATAACCATGGTCAATCTCAATGTTATTATGGTTTCCTTTGTTGTCTTAGCTGTGGCGAGTACATTTAATCCTTCATTAGCTGTAGAAGAAAATGAACCAAAAAAATTATGGGATCAATATGTTGTTAAAATCAGTCCAAAGTGTGCTCTCCATATCATTTATCAAGTTTTTGGAAATGGAGTTGCATCAACTTCTTGTTGTCAGGAGCTTGTTCAAGAAGGAAAAGAATGTCATGACACACTTATCAAATATATCGCGGATAGACCTAGTTTAATCGGAAACGAATCAAAATATTTACAGAAAAGAGATGAAGTATGGGCTCACTGTGTTTCTGTTTCAAAAGCGTTATCACCGGCTTAATAATATTATGACATAACTTTATAAGATTTTAAATAAAATTATTTGTATTTACATACAATTTCAAAACAAAAATCAGCTATCTATTCATGTAATATTTAATATTTATCATCTTGTGTTGATCGTTTCTTTTGAATTACTTTTCTTATTCTGTTGACGTCAGCAACATATACTTTGGTTGTTGTATATCGACTTACTAACAAAAACAAATATTACATTTAAACATGTGAGTAATCTCAAAATGTTATTAATATTAGTATATGACTATATAACTCTGAGGTTAGAGGTAAGAGTTTAAGATTTTATATTTTATTTTTTCTGTGATGTAGGATGCTTAAGAATAATTTTACCCTTTCCCTTTTATAATATTTTATGGAGAGGTGGTTATGAGGCAAACAAGTTTCCATTTTCGAAAATAATCTATAATTTTCCATTCTCTATACATAATTTTTTTTATAAAATCTATTTAATGAAAATAATTTATTTCAAAAAAATTCGAAGTTTTATATGTTATATGTTTGTAACATACATAATAGTTTAGTTACAAATATATATATTTTTAAAAGAAATTTCTTTGCGTCATATTAAGCATATAAATAACATAAATATGCTTACATAATTTAATAAATGGAAATATTTTTTTTTTATTTAGACTCTTTAATAAAGAAAAGTCATTTTAAAAACCCTTCATGGCACTATTTTGAGGTGGGATGCCTTTGTATTTGGTTATTTTTTTAATCACACTTCAAAATTTATTTTGATTATCCAAAAATGTATTTTGATGAGTTTCTTAAAAATAATATGTAAATATATTTGAGAAAATAAGATAGAGACGTAAGTTTATATTTATAATAGAGAGAAATGGTTTGATAAAAAAATAGAGAGAAATGAATTAGGTCGAAGGTAAGGAATGTTTAAGCTCGTAAATAGATGTATTTTGCGTGTGAAATTTAAAATTTACGCTAGTTCTTGGTATTTTAAGCGTGATCAAAATATTTCTGTATGAGAAACAAGGAAAAGATAAGCCTATAAGATTGGCCGTTTTCAGTGCTTAAATACACAAATTTATACTGATGATATATTTTTATTCTTTAAATAATGGCACGTACACCTCTAACGAATGGTTTATTTTGGCTCTGTATATTAACCCATTCGATTATTTTTGTGAGCGATCGTTTTGCTTTCTAACTGGTCTTTATGGCAATAGATCCAACCTTGAAGTTAACTTCCTCAATCCATTTTACACAAACTCCTTTGATCCTCAAGCTTCACACTACAGAAACAACAATTGTTTGTCCGTTCAGCATAATAAACGCCAACTCAATCCATAACTCAAATTTCAAAACCTTTATTAAACCCCCTTTAATAAAATTCAACCACAGATCAGAAACTAACCAAGAAAACAAATGAACAAATTGCTTACCACGAGGAGGTTTTACACAAGACAATTGAACAAACAAAGCCATTGTTCAATGTCTTCATAATGAAATCCTCTAATACAAACTAATTAAATCAACCAAAAAATCATTCATCTCTTCCAACAAACTCCTTCAAAGCAACTCTCATGTCTTCACACTTGTCACAATCACCATCAAAAAACTCGCCGAGCTTCTTCAGCTCGACATCACTCAAATCATCACAAAACGGCCTAATCGGAAACGCATTCTCTGGTTGAAGCGCGTAAGCGTTCGGATTATCATCAACAATCACCACGCGCCTCAAATCTCTCGTCACAAACCCTAAATCCTTCACTAACCTCCCATCGATCTCGCTACAAGCGTCCCTATAAAAGCTCCGCGAGATCACGCGCCGCTCTGGATCCAGCTTATCCAGCACCAGAGAAGCGTACTCTCTCAGCCCCGCCGTGAAAACAACGATCTGGTACTTCTCTCCGATCCTCTTCAAGAACTCGTCGACTCCTGGCCGTTTGATCACGAAGAAGGTCAAGATCTGGCCGTCGATCACGGGCTTCACCACGAAATCGTACGGGACTTCGACTGGTTTCTCCATCGACGAGTGGATGAGCGTCTCGTCAAGGTCCAACACGATCGTCTTCTTCGTCGCGTCGAACGGCTTACCAGACCTGTCGTGAATCAACGAGTAAGGGTCTCGGAGATTGCTAGCCGGTTCGAGATCGTCGCGGGGTTTGAGGATTTTGAATCCTTTGGTTCCTACACGGCCATCGACGCGGGAGAACAAGCAGAGAATGCTTCGTTGGCATCTGTAAATCGATTTGTTGATGGAAGCGATGACGGCAGTCGCCGCCGGCGATGTGCATCCGATCTGAGTTTTCCGGTGACGGCGGAAGTAGTGACGGTTGATTGGTTTCGCTGATTTCTTTATAATGAGTTTCGTCGCCATTGAAGAAACAAAGAGAGAAATGAGGTTTGTGAGATTTAGGACATAGAGAAAGAAGAGAGTGATGGCGGTATTTAAATTAGGCCTGGTGTAACGGTCATGTGGTTGTTTTTAGGTTCGGTCCGAACCTAGTTTGGGAAAGCAGTGTTTTTTTTTTAAAGTCTGGACCTACAACACAACACGGAGTTTACGTTGGTATTATTACCGTTGTGAATTCTATATTGATCTCCCCAAATTAAGAAAAATATTATATATAGATGGTAGAGAATAGACAAAAAATAATGCAAATAAACACATCAATTTCTGTAATGCTACATTATGATACTGGAAATCGCAACTTGATTTATTTTTGTTAATTACTACATAAGATCAACAAATTAGTTTCAAAAAAAAAAAGATCAACAAATTAAACTAATATTTATTTTGATCGAAAATTGCCAATGATTAGTTGGTATTAACATTTTACACTTGTCAAATAAATATAACTCATACTATAAAATATATAAATAGATTCAACTCATAGAAACTAAAAAAATTAACCCAATTATAATAGATCTCTTAAAATTTATTAAAGGGAAAGAAAAACGCGGTTGATTTTTTATGTTACAAATTTGACTGCCAATGATATAGATTTCAGTTAATATATTTTCGAATTTGAGTAAAGAGTTTTGTGATTAAACCTATGTTTGGATTGCATCTTATCCACTTCCGAAAAACTCGAACCGGACCGATTTAAAAAATACAAAATCCAAAACTGAATCGAAAATATACAAATACTTAGGTGGGTGCAAAATTTATTTACCCAAAAAATTGGAATCTAAAAAAATCGATCTAAATACAGCCAACCCAATAAAAACTGACTTATACACAACCAAAATACACATATATCCATATGACTTTGTGTGTCCTGTTTTATATATTTTAATTTGTGATTTAGTTCTATATTGTTTGTTTTTAATATTAATTATTATTTTGTAACTTTTAGTAATACAGAAATTAAAATTGTCAAATTTAGAGTTTAAAATATTAATTTCAATTATTAATAGGAATTCGATATGTTGTCTTAAACAAGGGTTCTTTGGCATATAGCTGTTTTTCTGTGTTTGCATGTATTATAATAGTAATATTTATTTTTGGTTATTTTGCAATTTTTTTTGATAAATATGATAGACTTTATTTAAATTTTGATGAAGTTTAGGTATTTTTAATCTTTCCGGTCTTAAATACTCGAACCAATCCAAATTTACTATAGATCCAAAATTTATATATAGTTTATATGTATTTTAATCATAGACACGTATATAATTTCAAAAGTAAACTGATCCGAATCCAACTAAAATTTTTCAAACAACTAGTTGAATCCAAATGTTTAAAATCTGAAAAATCATGATTCGAAAAGAATCGACTCAAATCCAATCAGAAAATCTGAATACCCATGCCTAGATCAAACCATAACTCACCAATTAGCCATTCTATATTGTAAAACCTGGATGGACAAAAACAACCTTGTACATACGTTGACAAAGAACAACTGAGGATACGTTGACAAAAAGAAAAAGCTGAGAACATAGCAAAACGAGATTTGAGTCTAATTCAAGCATCTCATTTTAACATTAAGTTATAACCGAATTAAAAGTGCCAAGTGTCCATAGACTCATCCTCATCAATAACATCATTCACGTGTCAGCTCATTCTCACAGCTAGCCTATTCATGCCACATCACCAGTACACTCCAATGACGTGTCTCTCCAAGCTGTCCACATCGCACTTTTTTCATGCAAACAATGACGCCAACACACCTACATCCCACCAATATAAAACCAAGATGAAAAGATACACAAAAATCACTTGAAAAAAAAGAGACACAAAAATCTATATTATACAGATCGAATGGCGTCGAGCGATGAGCTTCCGGGACCGTATCCGGCACGTGATGGAGGAGAGATACCTCCGGGAGATCCGACTACGATGAAGACGATGATGATTGACAAAGGAGCTGCGATGCTTCAATCTTTGAAACCAATCAAACAGATGAGTCTTCATATGTGTTCCTTTGCTTGTTACGGTCACGATCCTAGCCGTCAAATCGAAGTCCATTTCTATGTTCATCGAGTCAACGAAGACTTTCTTCAGTGTGCTGTTTACGACTGCGACTCCGCTAAAACTCACCTCATCGGTCCGTTATCATAGTTTACATGATATTTATTAATATTTTTCTCTAATGTTTTCTTTTTTTTAATAAGATTTTTCTCTAATGTTTTCGTTATAAACAATTTAATTTTGAAGTTATAGTTGCACGTTCATTTGTACCATCCCATATGCATGCGAAATTATGTTTGAATAGGCATAACGTATCTTATCTGAAACAAGAACTTGAAGAGGTGCATGGTCTGCATAGTCTAGACACATGCATGCGCATAACTTTGTAAGAGTGTCTTATTATGATTATGATTGTGATTTGTGTATGTGTTTGTTGTAACTAAATCTCGCAGGGATCGAGTATATTGTGTCAGAGAGGTTATTTGAGAGCCTTTCCTCGGAAGAGCAGAAGCTTTGGCATTCTCATGACTATGAGGTTAGCTTCTATATATGTTTAAATTATACAATTTACTCTTATATGATTATTGAAGTAGACTGAGATGTAAATCATGCAAAAGGTTGACTTTATTATTTGTTGTTGTAGATCCAAACAGGTCTTCTAGTGACTCCAAGGGTCCCTGAGCTTGTAGCAAAGCCAGAACTTCAAAATATTGCCAAAACTTATGGAAAGTTTTGGTGCACTTGGCAGACCGACCGTGGTAACTAATTAGCTCTTTGTATGCTTGAGTCTGACTTTTTTCCTCTTCCATGTACAAGAAATCTTCATATAAGTTATTTATGACAAATATAGTATCTAGTAGAAATCTGTTGAGCAGATTGTATATTTACAAATTGTGCTCTTAATGATCTTCTTTTGGTCGGGGTAAATACAGGGGATAAATTGCCACTTGGTGCGCCAGCACTAATGATGTCACCACAAGACGTGAACATAGGGAAGATCAAGCCAGGGCTATTGAAGAAACGAGACGACGAGTATGGTATGTCGACGGAATCTTTGAAGACATCTCGAGCTGATATTGTAGGATTGGAGAGGAAGAATCCGATGGCCGACTACTGGGTTCATCATGGAAAAGGGTTAGCTGTCGATATAATCCAGACGGATATGAAGAAGTGTGCTCCGTTCCCGTAATAAAAGTTGGTGTTTGACGAACAATAATATGTAATGTTAGTGTGTATTATGTAGACCGTTTAGTATATAATGTAATTTATAAATAATGATGTGTAATGCTAGCTATAAGCATTACTACATCATTCTGGGGGTTGTTTGTTTGTCTTCTTCGTGTCATTTTCTTGCGTCTGAGAAACTATAAGCTTCGCCTTCGTACGTATATAAAATACCTGTTTAACATAACTGTGTTTGTTTATATGAATAAAGTATATAAACTAAACAGATGAGTCTTCATATGTGTTCCTTTGCTTGTTACGGTCACGATCCTAGCCGTCAAATCGAAGTCCATTTCTATGTTCATCGAGTCAACGAAGACTTTCTTCAGTGTGCTGTTTACGACTGCGACTCCGCTAAAACTCACCTCATCGGTCCGTTATCATAGTTTACATGATATTTATTAATATTTTTCTCTAATGTTTTCTTTTTTAATAAGATTTTTCTCTAATGTTTTCTTTTTTAATAAGATTTTTCTCTAATGTTTTCTTTTTTAATAAGATTTTTCTCTAATGTTTTCTTTTTTAATAAGATTTTTCTCTAATGTTTTCTTTTTTAATAAGATTTTTCTCTAATGTTTTCTTTTTTAATAAGATTTTTCTCTAATGTTTTCTTTTTTAATAAGATTTTTCTCTAATGTTTTCTTTTTTAATAAGATTTTTCTCTAATGTTTTCTTTTTTAATAAGATTTTTCTCTAATGTTTTCTTTTTTAATAAGATTTTTCTCTAATGTTTTCTTTTTTAATAAGATTTTTCTCTAATGTTTTCTTTTTTAATAAGATTTTTCTCTAATGTTTTCGTTATAAACAATTTAATTTTGAAGTTATAGTTGCACGTTCATTTGTACCATCCCATATGCATGCGAAATTATGTTTGAATAGGCATAACGTATCTTATCTGAAACAAGAACTTGAAGAGGTGCATGGTCTGCATAGTCTAGACACATGCATGCGCATAACTTTGTAAGAGTGTCTTATTATGATTATGATTGTGATTTGTGTATGTGTTTGTTGTAACTAAATCTCGCAGGGATCGAGTATATTGTGTCAGAGAGGTTATTTGAGAGCCTTTCCTCGGAAGAGCAGAAGCTTTGGCATTCTCATGACTATGAGGTTAGCTTCTATATATGTTTAAATTATACAATTTACTCTTATATGATTATTGAAGTAGACTGAGATGTAAATCATGCAAAAGGTTGACTTTATTATTTGTTGTTGTAGATCCAAACAGGTCTTCTAGTGACTCCAAGGGTCCCTGAGCTTGTAGCAAAGCCAGAACTTCAAAATATTGCCAAAACTTATGGAAAGTTTTGGTGCACTTGGCAGACCGACCGTGGTAACTAATTAGCTCTTTGTATGCTTGAGTCTGACTTTTTTCCTCTTCCATGTACAAGAAATCTTCATATAAGTTATTTATGACAAATATAGTATCTAGTAGAAATCTGTTGAGCAGATTGTATATTTACAAATTGTGCTCTTAATGATCTTCTTTTGGTCGGGGTAAATACAGGGGATAAATTGCCACTTGGTGCGCCAGCACTAATGATGTCACCACAAGACGTGAACATAGGGAAGATCAAGCCAGGGCTATTGAAGAAACGAGACGACGAGTATGGTATGTCGACGGAATCTTTGAAGACATCTCGAGCTGATATTGTAGGATTGGAGAGGAAGAATCCGATGGCCGACTACTGGGTTCATCATGGAAAAGGGTTAGCTGTCGATATAATCCAGACGGATATGAAGAAGTGTGCTCCGTTCCCGTAATAAAAGTTGGTGTTTGACGAACAATAATATGTAATGTTAGTGTGTATTATGTAGACCGTTTAGTATATAATGTAATTTATAAATAATGATGTGTAATGCTAGCTATAAGCATTACTACATCATTCTGGGGGTTGTTTGTTTGTCTTCTTCGTGTCATTTTCTTGCGTCTGAGAAACTATAAGCTTCGCCTTCGTACGTATATAAAATACCTGTTTAACATAACTGTGTTTGTTTATATGAATAAAGTATATAAACTAAACAGATTTAGAAAAGAGCCAGAAAATAATAACTTGATTACGTAGGAGGGAAGATAAGAGTATTTTTGTACAAGAATGAAAAAACAAGATAATGGTCAAAGACAAAGCAAAGAGCTCTCACACCTAGTTAATCAATGTTAAAGAGAAGAACCGATGCTGGAGGCATAAGACATGAGCCTGCGCAGTTTATTAGGTTTCACTAATTTATTTATTAAAAATTAACTCATGATTTAGTAATGTACTATTTACCAAATGTGTTAAATTGTTATAGATTTCATCATTGTCCATCTTCTTTTGTAGTACACATCCTATTGTTCATTTTAGCGTCTTGTTTGGTTTGGTTTCACTTTCTTAAGTTACAACACATTTGTCAAAAGACTAATACATTTGAAATGAAAGAATCAAATTTATAATGGAATAAAAAAGTAAATATATACTTTTGTTTGGTACTTTTGATTTTACCAGCAAAATTTTACCACTCATATTTTATATTTATGTTTTTAATTTAAAACAAATCCATTAATTATACACTAAAACATATAATCTTTCAAATACAAAAAAGAGTTTAAAACATGAATCATTCAAATACGAATGGAGTATTAAAACATTAAGCCAAACATTATTTCCTTAATTACCTCACCAACACCTATTCGGAAAGTTAGAGGCTTTCCCCGATTATAGCTACTATCAAAGACTTTCCCATTCACCTACATCCCACCAATATAAAACCAAGATGAAAAGATACACAAAATCACTTGAAAAAAGAGACACAAAAATCTATATTATACAGATCGAATGGCGTCGAGCGATGAGCTTCCGGGACCGTATCCGGCACGTGATGGAGGAGAGATACCTCCGGGAGATCCGACTACGATGAAGACGATGATGATTGACAAAGGAGCTGCGATGCTTCAATCTTTGAAACCAATCAAACAGATGAGTCTTCATATGTGTTCCTTTGCTTGTTACGGTCACGATCCTAGCCGTCAAATCGAAGTCCATTTCTATGTTCATCGAGTCAACGAAGACTTTCTTCAGTGTGCTGTTTACGACTGCGACTCCGCTAAAACTCACCTCATCGGTCCGTTATCATAGTTTACATGATATTTATTAATATTTTTCTCTAATGTTTTCTTTTTTAATAAGATTTTTCTCTAATGTTTTCTTTTTTAATAAGATTTTTCTCTAATGTTTTCTTTTTTAATAAGATTTTTCTCTAATGTTTTCTTTTTTAATAAGATTTTTCTCTAATGTTTTCTTTTTTAATAAGATTTTTCTCTAATGTTTTCTTTTTTAATAAGATTTTTCTCTAATGTTTTCTTTTTTAATAAGATTTTTCTCTAATGTTTTCTTTTTTAATAAGATTTTTCTCTAATGTTTTCTTTTTTAATAAGATTTTTCTCTAATGTTTTCTTTTTTAATAAGATTTTTCTCTAATGTTTTCTTTTTTAATAAGATTTTTCTCTAATGTTTTCTTTTTTAATAAGATTTTTCTCTAATGTTTTCGTTATAAACAATTTAATTTTGAAGTTATAGTTGCACGTTCATTTGTACCATCCCATATGCATGCGAAATTATGTTTGAATAGGCATAACGTATCTTATCTGAAACAAGAACTTGAAGAGGTGCATGGTCTGCATAGTCTAGACACATGCATGCGCATAACTTTGTAAGAGTGTCTTATTATGATTATGATTGTGATTTGTGTATGTGTTTGTTGTAACTAAATCTCGCAGGGATCGAGTATATTGTGTCAGAGAGGTTATTTGAGAGCCTTTCCTCGGAAGAGCAGAAGCTTTGGCATTCTCATGACTATGAGGTTAGCTTCTATATATGTTTAAATTATACAATTTACTCTTATATGATTATTGAAGTAGACTGAGATGTAAATCATGCAAAAGGTTGACTTTATTATTTGTTGTTGTAGATC
The DNA here is from genome assembly GCA_016771965.1 of Brassica carinata. Lineage (NCBI taxonomy): Eukaryota > Viridiplantae > Streptophyta > Magnoliopsida > Brassicales > Brassicaceae > Brassica > Brassica carinata. Next base: position 5,744,301 of record CM028700.1, read on the forward strand.
CAAACAGGTCTTCTAGTGACTCCAAGGGTCCCTGAGCTTGTAGCAAAGCCAGAACTTCAAAATATTGCCAAAACTTATGGAAAGTTTTGGTGCACTTGGCAGACCGACCGTGGTAACTAATTAGCTCTTTGTATGCTTGAGTCTGACTTTTTTCCTCTTCCATGTACAAGAAATCTTCATATAAGTTATTTATGACAAATATAGTATCTAGTAGAAATCTGTTGAGCAGATTGTATATTTACAAATTGTGCTCTTAATGATCTTCTTTTGGTCGGGGTAAATACAGGGGATAAATTGCCACTTGGTGCGCCAGCACTAATGATGTCACCACAAGACGTGAACATAGGGAAGATCAAGCCAGGGCTATTGAAGAAACGAGACGACGAGTATGGTATGTCGACGGAATCTTTGAAGACATCTCGAGCTGATATTGTAGGATTGGAGAGGAAGAATCCGATGGCCGACTACTGGGTTCATCATGGAAAAGGGTTAGCTGTCGATATAATCCAGACGGATATGAAGAAGTGTGCTCCGTTCCCGTAATAAAAGTTGGTGTTTGACGAACAATAATATGTAATGTTAGTGTGTATTATGTAGACCGTTTAGTATATAATGTAATTTATAAATAATGATGTGTAATGCTAGCTATAAGCATTACTACATCATTCTGGGGGTTGTTTGTTTGTCTTCTTCGTGTCATTTTCTTGCGTCTGAGAAACTATAAGCTTCGCCTTCGTACGTATATAAAATACCTGTTTAACATAACTGTGTTTGTTTATATGAATAAAGTATATAAACTAAACAGATTTAGAAAAGAGCCAGAAAATAATAACTTGATTACGTAGGAGGGAAGATAAGAGTATTTTTGTACAAGAATGAAAAAACAAGATAATGGTCAAAGACAAAGCAAAGAGCTCTCACACCTAGTTAATCAATGTTAAAGAGAAGAACCGATGCTGGAGGCATAAGACATGAGCCTGCGCAGTTTATTAGGTTTCACTAATTTATTTATTAAAAATTAACTCATGATTTAGTAATGTACTATTTACCAAATGTGTTAAATTGTTATAGATTTCATCATTGTCCATCTTCTTTTGTAGTACACATCCTATTGTTCATTTTAGCGTCTTGTTTGGTTTGGTTTCACTTTCTTAAGTTACAACACATTTGTCAAAAGACTAATACATTTGAAATGAAAGAATCAAATTTATAATGGAATAAAAAAAAGTAAAAGATGAAGCTGTAACTCCAAACCATCACATAAACACTTATCATCACATACAAAGTTGAGTGGGGATCGGTGATCCATGCAATATGCGCCAGCAAAGGGAAAGTTAAGTGGGCATTGACGATTGAGCTGGAGAGATTTTGTTACTTTTTGTCAATATCCTTCCGAGTTGGATCAAGCTGCAGACAATGCCATAAAAGAGAAGATCTCATCGTTGATTTCTCAGAATGCTGGACTTCTATGCACTTATGTCCTTGTGGTCGGATGTGGGGTACAAGGGCATTTTCACGGCTCTTAGGGTTGGGATACAACACCTTCGTAGTATACAATGCAAAAAACACCTCTAAGGAGCACATGGACTTTCTTTCTACGGGTTACAGTTGCTCAGATGATGTATTTTTCTCGAAGATCTAGAATGATAAGAGTAGGAAGCACACAAAGTAACACGGCCTTAGTTTTACTTTGTGGAAGAGGATGGCCTTAATCAGAAGTAGCTGTAGTTACTAATTTTAATGTCTTTATTTATTTATTTTTAGAAAAAAAAAAAGAGAAACCAAACAACTATTATACACCTAAACAAATATCATTATAATCGAACATACATTTTGAAATTGTAGATTCATTAGAAATAATGTAACTAGATTTGAAAATGAAATAATCAAATTTATAATAGAAAAAAATGCAAAGCATAAAAGATGAAACTGAAGCTCAAAATCCTTACATAAACACTTATCACATCACACACATCACTTTCTATTCATCACTCCAAACTTAGTTACCATTATCAAAACACTTATACAAGCAAAACAACAAGTTTCTTCTCTTTCTGTCACTCCCTACTTAGAGAGTTGCTAGCTGCTGAATATCATAAGGATGAGCATCAGAAGCAGCTTCTCGCCTAAACGATCTTGTTCCAATGATAACATTCGCAGCTTCACCAGGATGAAACGCATCCCAAAACACATACTCATTCCTGTTCAAACATGGAGCTTGACCAGGAAGACAAGTTATCTGTCCATTGTTCCTCCCAACTCCACAACACCCTGCATTTGTCACTGTAAACCCTACAAACACAAACAAACAATTTTAGCAAATTATCGTGAAAAAGAATGTTACTATACTTTGATAACATTTTTGAAAGACTGGTTTTAATACCGTAGCGAGCAGGGTTTGTAACGATGTCTTGGAAGATGCCGTATGCGTTGATGTAAGTGAATTTAGCATCAGGAGTGTTTTGGTTAAACTGGTCGACTATTGATATGAGCTTGCTGTTGAAGATTCTGTTGGCAGAGTTGATCCTTTCGTCACATGTTCTCCCATCTCTACTGTTCTGAGCTAGCTCGTTCGGGCTGCAACCGATAGCTCCGACTCCTATTAACGCAAACTTTCTTGCTCCATTGTTATACAATATCTGCTCCATCACAAACAAACAAACATTGAACACTGCAGCCTCACTCAGAGAAAAAAAAAAACAGAAGAAGCAGAGGATATAGAACTTAAGGGAATGTTTACAAACCCGGAGTTGCTCGGTGTAACGGTTGATGAGATCGTCGCTAAAGGATTCAGGAGAGAACTGGTTACCGGTAGAGTAGAAAGTGGGCATGAAGTAGTTGTTGAGGTAATCGTTACTGCCTAAGCCGATAGAGTAAATGCATTTGCTGAGGTAACTGGAGGCTTGGTCCTCATCGCCGAGTATGTTCACTACTTGTGAAACAGTGTTCATGTGATTTGCTACTTGACCTGCAAACGCTATTCTACCTCCCTGAACATCATAAACAACACAAATTAAAAACCATGTAACAAGATGTTTCTTCTCTCATGACCGAATGAATTGGTTTTTAAACCGAAATTGGTTTAGAAGCCGATTGGTTCCATATTTTATCGAAGGAAACCGATATAACTTTTAGTGTAACTTAACCGAACCAAATATGTCAAAATTTATTGTTAAATACAAATCTATGTATATTAAAAATCTTAATATTAGATTAATTGAGACCAAAGTATGAAACTAATCAGTTTTAGTGAAATATGATTTGAAGTACTTTTATCCAAAAAGAAACCAAATCTACATCTTAAACCAAATTAAACCAAACCAAAAATTCAATTCAAATTATGTCATAAATTCAAAATAAAAAGAATTAACGGATCCAAACCAAAAGCTAGTCTCTTATTCAAATACAAGTTATAAAGTACCAATTGTCTGCCGGTTTCTTCTCGGATTCCGGCAGCAGCGGAAGCATAGTTGACTCCACGGAGGATGTCTTCTCCTCTCGCCGCTGCATATGGTGTAATGTAGTCGTCGAAACCCAAAAGCTCAGCTACCCAAAACGATACAGAGCAAGTTAGTTTCTTTTTGTGAGTTTTAAAGAGAGAGAGAAAAAACCAGAGGAAATGAAAATGTAGTTAGTTAGTTTGACTTACTGATAACATCGACAGTAGTTTTACCGTTGCTAAACCGACCGGTTGGACCGAGAGAGAAATCAATACCATAAGGAAAGTAATTGGCTCTAGCTAGTGAATTAAGCTGATTATTGTTGCCATTATCAACCAAAGAGTCACCAAATATGAAGTAACACGGTGCAATGGGATCACTAGCAACCATGTTAATGGTCATAGCAACCATAATCATCATCAAACACATTTTGGCCATCTCTCTCTAAGAACAATATACGAAAAGGGAGAGGAAAGATGGTTTGATAGTGTGAAGAACGAAAAGTGGGTTTATATAATATAGTTTGAAGAATATGGAGAGAATAGAAAATGTTATTTTATAAAGTTTCTAACGGTTGAGGAAGCATTAAATGTCCACGCGGCGATGATGTTTGGATGTGTAAATGTAAAAAGAAAAGTAAATGAATGTGTGTTTATATATGTGAAATAATTTAGAGTGTGGTGGATCAGACATAACGAAAGATGGTGGAGTAGAGTTATTACCCTCTGTCGATGTTGTTTAAATTTTCTTTACTGTGACCAACTTGCAACGTGTACCGGTTCGATTTTAATGCTGTGCTTTGGAGTTTGAGCTATTGACTTCTCTCAAAGTCTTGAGAAAGTTACAAAACTTGTCACGACATGAAAACTGAATAGACTTGTGTTCAACTAACACTCGGACAACTCTTCTTCTGTTCTTTGTTATAGTTCATGCAACATTTAAAGACTAGTCTTTTGCAACGTGGAGCTTTAATTCCATCCCTCGCTGGCACTGCAAAGGGGTTGTTGGTTCTTCTCTTATTCTCCGGGTTCAAACACCTATAAAGTCCGGGGCCCAAGTGATTTAGTCACTAACCACTATGGCACTATACAATGGCCTCTTTAAACAAAAGTAATCGGGTTATCTTTGCTTGCCTTATTCTAGCACAATGCATGTGGAAAAAAAGCAAAATGACTAATTCTTGAAAACAAGATAGCATAGTGTAACGAACATGGCAACATGAAATGAAGGTCCCACACATGGTCTCTCTTTCTCAACAGTACTCAAAACTAACGGCTGAGATCAATCTGACGTGGTCGAATCAACGGTTAAAGGAGATATGCCATGTGTTAGGACGGAAGTAAACATTAAATGAAAGACAAAGAGTGAGTTCCATGTCATGATGATGTAGCTGATTATCATAACATGACCATAAGAACTAAATGTGAGTAGTTGAAAGTAATAAATTCTAAGTTGTTCTGCTTCGCAGTGTTTCTTAAAAAGCAAAATCTACTTCGGGACCCAATACAATTTATCAAACCAAGATTCAAACTTTCTGATTCAAGCAGCTACACCCAGAAGGATTTAATAAGATTAAGGAAAGAGAAATCTAATAAGTTTTGGTACTATAGAAATTGATGATGACGTTCATCAACAGATTTGGTTGTGACAGAGCAAATTAGTTATAAAAAGCAACCATGTCCAAACAAAGAAATATCACCGAGTTTTCAGATCTATTCCACCATTCACCAACCACATGGTTGTTGTATTTATGAACTCTACAATACTCATAGCGTCAAAAATCCAGCAATGGGAGCCATAAAACACTCAGAATTTTCAGTTGTTTTATCAATAAAATATTAACTCACTATGAATGGAGCGAACTAACCAATCAAATGAAATGTTGGATGCCTACAATGGCTCTAGATGTCGATAAACTTGTGTTTTCCAAACATCTTTCTAACGACCTCGACTTTTTCAGTAATATAAAATGAATTACATTGATGAAACTATAATGGAGACAAACCTTGAGTTACTATTCTATTAATCTCTTAAACATATATAACTGTTAACGAACAAACCGAGTTACTAGGTAAGAATCACTTACACACACACTACAAACGAACAAACCGTGGTTCAAGTCTACGAATCTCTTTAGCTTTTCTAGCAAAAAAATGTACCGAACAAAATGGTTTTGGCGAATTTCCTGGAAGATTTTGGCTAATGCCTACGTTTATACAACATGCCAAACAAGTCGCATTCCATGAAAAACATAGTGGAAAGAACTCAACAAGGCCAGGGATTCAAAGCAGAAAAACGTATAATCTACTAATACTGTTTACAACAAAAAGAAGAGACGTACGTGAAAACTCTTCATTTTAGTAGCTATAACTCATCTGACGAGCGGCTTCGAGAAGAAAAGTATTGTAGAGCCATGTCTTTCGCTATTTGAAGCAAACTCTTCACATCGTTACTCCCAACTTCAAGACAGTCTTGTAATAACTCTCCATCAACTACTTCAGCTTGCACCATCTCCCAAAACTCCCTCAATGCACCCTACCAATCATTATTACACATCTCTTTTCAGCCTTTAGAAACAAGCATAGCACATGATCAATAGCAAAACTTTCCGTTTGAAGGATTAAATCAGATCAAGAAACAACTTTTGTGTAACTGAAATACAAATAACAAAACATCTGTTACGAGAAATCTAACTCTAACACATAGATACAGAACAACAACTGAGCGAGCTATCACTTAAAGTCTCTTGCTTTACGATTAAAGTATCACTCTTTGAAGTGTAATGAAACTACTAACCGATCAATCTTGTCTAAAAAGGGTTTTCGAATCCGTACCGATTTACCAAAGATTCTAAGGAGACGACGAAGCAACTGCTTCGAGACACGAAGGGCTTTACCATAACTCCTCGCAACGGAGCTCGCTTTCCCAGCACTCGATTCAGCTCGATTGAACTCTGTAACTAAACCCATAAGCTCGTTGAGATCACCGATCGCACCGTACACCTCACCGTAGTCAATCCCACCCTTTCTCCAGGCGTAATTCCACATGTAATCCCACCCAACAGACCACGCTCTGCTCAGAAACCCTATCCCTAACCCACGATCGATCTCCTCAGCCATTGCTCGTAGACGAGACGATCCCGACGCGTCTCCCCGGGAGGCGCGTAGGTTCGCCACGCGGAGGACGAGGGATCGTGAGGTTGTGATTAGGGTTTTGTACTGTGAGAAGGAGGAGAATGGGAAGGAGAAGGCGTTAGCGAAAATGGGTGATGGAGTTGAGATTGTGAGGACGAGGAATAGAACGGAGAAGAGCTTGATCGTCGCCGGCGAAGATTTTATTCCGGCCATCGATTGCAGTTCAACGTCACCGTCGAGAGAGAAATGGTGACTTGAGGAAAACGATGTCTGCATTCGGTACAATCGTGCGGCTGACGTGGATCTCTTCCGGTTTAACTTGATTTTACCGGTTCGATTTAATTACGATCCGGTTCATAATGATATACATTCAATCCGAATGATAATCTCTTCCCATGGTCCCTTTATTTGTTGGACAATTCTTTTTTGAGTTTTGTCACCGAAATAATCCTAAGAAAAAGAAAATGACCAAAATAATATTTTTTTATTTTGAAAATTTTAATATTTATTTTATATTTTTAAAAATTTCAAACTACATCCCAAAACCCCATCACTTAATTCTAAATCATAAAGTTATATTAATTAATCATATGAATATAAATGTATATTTACTTTTTTAACAAAAAAATTTTTGGTTATTTTGATCCTTGAAAGCTAAATTTGTGACAAAAAAAAAGTTATGATTATCTTAGGATATTTCTCTTATTTATTTTTGTAGGCTAAATTCTTTTTTTTTTAATCAAAGTAGGCTAAATTCTCTGATCTATAATTTGACAATGTTTACAAGAGTTTGGAGAAAGTCGGGATATGAGTCAGGCATATACCATACTAAGTTTTTTTTTAAAGTTAGTTTGCTTTTCTGATTTTGAGAAGCGTGCTAGAGACTCGTGTGTGGGGGCTTTACTCGGTTTCCTTTTCTTTTTATAGGGAAGGGAGTTGTCGTTGATGAGTCCAACCAAAATAATAAATCACAGAGATACATATTTGATCAAACCAAATAACAAATACAAAGATACACATTTGATCAAACCAAAAACAAACACACACACACACATACATGGGTGGGTCAAAGGTGTGTGTTTTTACAACAACCCTTGTTTATTTGTTGGACAACACGATATAAACAGAGTGATTAAGATTACCATACACCAGAGAGAGATTCTTTGAAACATATAGTTTCACTCTCTAGCTAGGCTTCACTAACCCGAAACCAGAAAACGAGGTTCATACTTACGTGGAACGGAATGTTCTGATTTACAATCTGTACTTCAACACGATATCTACCCTGAGGTATTGTAAAAGAGAAAGAAGAGATCATCAGAAAACCATACCAACTGGCTTGAAATACAGGGACTTGGATTTTTTTTTTCTTTTCTTTTTGATGATATGAACAATTATAAAACTTACTGCTTTCATCGTGTACATCCAGTATGGGTGAGGAAAAGTAAGCACAAAGGTGCCAGGTACAATTGGGCAATAGTACGTACTCTCACAGAGTCTGTAACCCCTTCTCGAATACCTAGGAATTAACTCTGATGATCCCTCCAAAATCATTCTTGCTGATACCGTTGAAGAAGATGAGATGTTTTTGGCTGCTCAGACCAAAGATATTTATCAAAAACAAAAAAAAAACCAAGGATATTATATATACTGGAAAAATTTGTGTTGAAACTTAAAAATCATCAAAATAAACATACGTGTAACAGCGACTATCCTAAAGACTGGATTATCTTTAACAGTAACGTTAAATGGCCAGATCTCCACTTCACTGACATTAACGCCATCAGTTATCGGAATGTTGTTGAATTCCGCCAAAGCTGAAATGAAACAAAAAGAAGAAGAAGAAGAAAAAAAAATGTGGTAGAAGTTTTAACACATGAGAGTGTGAGACAATAACAAAGTGATAATAGTGGTGAAGTTTTAATATTAAAACGCAGTGACATATAAGCATTAGATTAAAATTTTAGCCCGCCGCGCGGAGACATTTTCAAACCCAAATCCTTTGCAAATTTGCGCGAGAAAACTTGCGCGTATCTTTTGCAAATTTGCTATTGACTTTCAAGATCAATTCTCTAGCTAGCAAAAACAAGAAAACACACATATTTACTCTCTAGCTAGCTTAACTAACCACTGGCATGAAACTTGAAACTGGCGTGCATGTCTAACGACCCCGGATATGCCGCCCAATCGTAAAAGAATACTGAAACCTTATATTCTCCCTGAGATATTAAAAAGAGAAAGAAGGGTGTCGCGTTAGATCATCAAGAAACCATAGCCAATTGGTTTGATATATAGCGACTATATTGGATAATTTATATATATATATATATTATAAAAACGATTATGATATTCATCTAAAGCTAGAGTTAATCTATGTATGTACAGAAAAACTTACTGATAGATGATCATCCCTCTGTACGGCGTATACGTTAGCTAAAGTAATCTCAAAGGGGCGGCCAGGCTCAATAGGACATTTTGTTTTGTGACAGAGGTAGTACCTTAAATAGAATGCACCATTACGGTTTCCTCTGAGACTATCAAACTCAACGTGTAATATTCTCTCCGGCTCCGTAAGGTTTTCGGCTGCTCACACCAAACAAAGATATTTCTCAAGAAAAGTATATAGAAAATAGGAAAAGTTGAGTTGAAACAGACGGTAATTAAAAATCATCAAAATAACGAAAAGAGAATTACATACATGTAACAGCGGTTATCTTAAATATTGGATTATCGTGAAATTTAATCGGATACGGAGTTATCTCCACTTTAGTGACTTTAACGACACCCTTATACATATGGTGCGGCTCGTTAGAGAATTCGATGGCGGTGCCCAAAGCAGCTGGTAAAAAAAAGATGGAAACAAAGAGAAGAAGTAAAGCCTGGGCGTGAGATATCGCCATGGATTTTTAAGCTTCTTTATATTTAGCAGAGAGATATACTTCTTTTTTTGTAGTAGTAGTACGTGTTCTTCTTACATGCATGCCTTCTAATTTATAGGCAGGTGGATTATATGATTTTGCTATATAAATAAAGTGGTATTACATTCACGATATACATATTTTATCTTCAACAAATGAGACAATAACAAACTGATAACAACGATGACATTTTTCTTTTTGTTAAGAATGATGAAGTTTTTTACCAAAAAAAATAAAAAAATGATTAACTTTAATATTGTATTATTTTTTTTGCAAAAACGAACCTTTTATTAGTAATGATGTAAAACATTAAATAAAATTTTAGCCCACCGCTTTATTTTGACCCAAAAAAGTCTCCTACAACTCATGAAGGTCTTGAAACCATGATTGGAAAACTTTATGCATATATTTTAGCAGAACACGATTAAAAGGAGGGTAAAAATATTCCTCAAAACAGTTGACATTTTGCTAGTTTCGATCTCGCATCACACATGTGGATTTTTAATGCTAATTAATTAGCTGTATTATTCTCTCTTTTTTTTAAGATAAGATTTTAGATTTAGAAAATGATTGGTAAAGGCTGTAGCTTTATGTTTTTTGCTGTAATATTTAATCTGTAGATTTATTTATTGTAGTTTTGGTTGCTGTAGCTTTGTAAAGCACTTATTTTTTGTTCTAGAAAGCTCTATACAGCCATATTTCAATTTTGCAGAGATTTTTTTGCTGTCTGATTTTTTAGTAAAATAATATTTGATTGGTTGACATATATGTCTCTCAACCAGATTTTGGATTTCTAGAACATCTAAAGCCACAACCAATCATCCCTTTATTTTGTGTGTAATTGCTCTCACAATATATACTCTTTCATATTAAGTGTTGTTGTGAATTAAAATTTCCGTTAGAAAAGAAGTGGTGTTTTAAAATTTTAATACATTTATTAATTTTATATACTATATAATTCTTTATATTTTATAGTTTTTTAATTAGTTGAAAATGATTAGATGTATAGTTAATAATATTTTTATTTAGAAAATATAAAAGAATAAATATTTTACAAATTTATGCACACAAATTTAAAAGGACATTTAAAATAAAAAGGGGATATAGATCATAATTTAGATCTCAAATGGTACACATATAATTTAGTAATTACAGTTAGCTGGCAATAATTTAGCAACACGTGATTACGTGATCACCACCAAACTTCTGAGTTTCGATATTGACTACTGATCAATTATACTTTTTTTTGTCATCAACATTACATATAATCGATTAAAACTCAGATGAATCAAAATGATAACTCCGAATCAATTATACTATCTGAAATATTTTATTTACATTTTAAAAATGACTAGAACCTAATTCGTACTCTTATATAAATATTCTTTTTAATTTTTATATAAATAAATATTTATTTTGTATAAAATTAATATATATAATATTTACATATACCAAAAAAATTAATATGGTATTTTTAGATATAATAATATTATAGTTTACTTTTTTTTACCATTGAATTTATATTTCATTTCTCAAAGAAATGAACCATACCGAGTATCGTCTGTCCAAAGACAAAAAAAAAGAGCAAAACTAAAAAGAAAAACACTATTAGATGTGAGAGAAACAAACCTATCGTTGCACAAATTGGACAAAGCAGTCGCATCATCTCTCCTACAATTCTGTTCTGCAACCAAATCCGACTACCAGAGGCCACATATGAGGAGTCATGTTTATATTAAGTAATTTTGTTTGTTTTTGAACGTATATTATTTCACCTATCACTACAAAAATGGGTTTTATTAACGGCCAAATAACGCTATCTAACGACACGATAGTAGTTTATGAAGCGCTCTATCATCGTCTGTCATAATAGGTCAGACACTTTATAATTGTTATATACTAAGATAAGATCTACGCCTTGTGCGGGATAAATTTTTATGATTAATATATAAAACATATAGTATTGACAATGATATCACGTCAACAATCACTTATTTTTATAAAGGGTGGACATTTTTTTAACAACAGGTTCTGATTAGGTCTTGTTTGGTTTGGTTTATTCGGGTTTAAGAGAACCTTAACCAAAGCCAACTCAAATTAGTTTGGTTTGGTTTGATTTGGTTTGATTTTACTTCGGAATGATTTTTGTTTGGTTCGAACTAATTTGGTTTTGTTTGTGTTTATTCAGTTCAATCGAGTTGAATGTTTTTAGTCATAATAGCACATACAAAATTTAGTCAACATAACATTAGCGAAAAACTTAAATTAAATATGACTAATCCTTTATAGACGAATGCACAAGTCATTAAATCAATCATCATTTACCACATAATTAAAAAACAAAAATAGTTTAAAATAACAAAAAACAAAAAACAGAAAAAAATAAATGCAAGAAACAATGTTCCAAAGTTACGTATCAATTTAAATAGTTCCTAGACAAAATCAAAAATATTTTTTTCATTCCATCTCGCAAACTGTTATTCTTTCAAAACATCCACGATCACCATTTAGTTCTAACTCTCTATATTCTGTTATTTATATGATCATTCCATTCAGAAGTGGATCCATGTGGAAAGGAGGGGGTGTCAGCTGACACCTCTTTAAATATTATAAATAGTTTTTGTATACTGTGTGTCCAATGAAGAAATATGGTTCAATTAGTAGAAATATTTGATCTGACGGATCCATATGTTTTGGACTGAACATAGTTAATTTTAGTTACTGTCATCTTCCTATATATTATTTGAGAATTCATTTTAGTTATTTTGTTGATGTGTCATTCATAGGAGAAGTTTGAGAAAATTTCTTATAATATGATTGGTTGAATGGTTTTAATTTTTCTTTAATTTTGAAAATCTAAAAATACCTAATGACTAACATAGTCCTATTGCCAAACAGCTAATAGACTTTTAACCCAACATCTATTTCTTCTCTATTTCAATTTATTCGTTAACCTCCGAGCCTAATCTTAGCGAGATTGGCTCACCATCTAATCAGATCATGCAATCGCCATTTCTCAATCGCACAAAAAAGCTTTTTAGGTATTTTACATAACTCTTTTGTAGATTGTAGGTGATGAAGTCATAGTTGATGTTTGGTAGATATTTGTTGCTTCAAGGATTCTAATGCGTCCTTCGATGGAATCGGTTTCTGAGTTTTGTTGAATCTTAGTGCATTAGAGGTTACAAGAGACGAGCTTGCTCTTACAATTCTATACTTGAACAAATCTGAGGTTAGAGAGAAGATATGCATAGAAAATATATGCTCAAACTGTCGACAAAATTACCAGTTTGGAAAGAAAAGTCTTCCATATTTTCAATGTCCAAGCCCGATTATTTCGGTTGTCAATGCCTTCTTATATTTGATCGTAACTGTTTTTATTTCTGATTAGAGAATGATTTTATGTGCAGTTTCTCAATCATTTTCTGGGGCTTATTAAATCTTTGCTAAAGGGACTTCGCTTCCTCTTGTTTTACTCGAGAAGGTGACACCAACGACAAGTTAGATCATCTTTTCAAAAACAGACATAAAAACTGAAAATCAAGCATTTGCAAAAGAGAAGTCACTAATTTATTTGTATTATGGTTCAGTTCATTGATTAAATTTGTGTTATTAAAAATAAAAAGTGAGAACTACATTTTCTTTTGAGCTTTGTTTGCTTCACACTGAGAAGAACTGTCTTTGGTTATAGGTAACTGGGTTGAAGATGACGACACCAGATACATGCTTGCATATATCACTTGCATCCATAGATAGATAATACAGTTTTGAGAGTTTGTCAAAAACTATCAAAAACAATCTTTAATACATTTGCTATTTTTGAAGTTCATAAAACACGAATAATATCCTCAGCATCAATTCTACACCGCAAGAATAAAAAAAAAGAAACAAATATTACAGGAACCATAAGACTTTATAATAAATTTGCTTTATAAAATATAATTATTATTTGGAATATACTAAAGAATTATATTAAAAATGTTTTTAACAGATTTTGCTCTTTAAGAAATATAACTAGATTTTGACCCGCGCTTTTAAAGCGCGGGTATATTTTTATTTTAATAAAATTTATTAAATTTATAATTTTGATTAGAAAATAAATAATTTTAAAGTTTTCTATTTGTGTTTTTTAAAAAATTATTCTATTATAATACTTGATTTTCAAGTGGTGTTTTCATATCCAACCCAAACCTATGATTGAACCGATAAATCCAGTGATATGTGTATAATTCAGTTTGATTTAATAAAAAAATTGTAATTATAATCTTAGAAAACCTGGTAAAAATCTAAAAATCCACTACTAACCTAGATCCGATATGAGATGATCCGATGAAAACCAAAAAAATAAATAATATTTTTGAAATGTTTATTAAATATTTCATACTTCTTAATATTATATAAAATTGAAAAAAATAATTATTTAGACTTTAATGAGATTTGTATTATGTCATTTGAAGAAAATGAAACAATGGTAATAGGAAACTTTATTATTGATATGAAAATATTATTTTCTTTTTTTTGGTTACTAATAAGTTAAGATAAGTTTTTATTTTTATTTATGTTTAGATCTAAAGCTTAATTTTAAGATAAGTTAAAAAAACATTAGAACACTCAAAATTGGCATATCATTACTATGTAAAAAAATGACATAATAATATTTTTTTTAATTTGCATGTATATATTCATATCCGATCTTTAAAAAATATTATAGATTAAAAAATGATATTCAAATTGAATGGAAAGTATAATCTACAATAAAACTAAAATTATTATCATTCTATGGAAAGTATTAATTACCATAGTTATAGAGAATATTCTATTTTTAGTTTAAATTAAATGCCAATGAGAGATATTTGTAAATATATTGAAATATAGGGGCAAGATTCTAAATTTTTGAAATAGGATTCTGCTTTAATAGTATAGATTTAGAATATAATAAATTCTAAAAGTCTTAAAAATAATCTCTAATGGTTAAACTGGAATTTAAATCATTAACTAGACCTTGACCCGTGCGACCGCACGGGTATTAAGTTTCTTTTTTTAGTTATTCATTAGCTATGGAGGGAATAGATGGAACAATGCCAACTTAGTTTAATAGATGAAAATAACAAATTTATTGGCAGTTTAAATGTTTTAGTTCTCGACTCAAAACCATGGCTAGTAAATCCGGTGATCCGTAAGTAATCCGGTTAGGATTTAACAAAAAAGTTCAAAAACATGATAAAATTTGTAAAAACCCAAAAAGCACCGACACCGGTTAACCCGGTAAAACTCTATAAAAATTATTAACATTTTACGTGTTTGATAAAATAAACCTGTTAAAACTATAACATAAAATATCAACTATAACAAAATCTATCAGATAATTAAATAATATTAAATATTAATGAAAAACATCAAAATTCATGTAAACATTTATGGAAAGAAAAATAATAAGAGTAAGATGTGTTAAATTTATTTTAGTGTTTTAAAATAGTGTAGTGTGAATAGACAAATATGTTCATGTAATGTTATTTATTGGATAGTTAATAATTTTATTGCTATTGATAATCAATAATATTTTCAAGCGGAAAAAAACAAAGAAATAAATTCAGTCGAATTCAAAAATAAATAATTCCTTATACAAATGCATCCATTTTAAAATTATAAGGAATATAATATAAAATTCAAATGCCATAAATATAGGAGGATGTCTTTGGAAATAATATTTTAAAATTGTAGTCAAAATTTGGCATTGAATTTGAAAATATCTTGTTTTTTGTAGATATTGATTGAGAAATGTGAGATATTTTTCTATAATTATTAGTATATTTAGGTTTATCCAAATATATTACTTTATCATATTTTAATATAATAAAATTGTGAAATTTGAAATTACTGACATATGAAAAATAATCAGACAATATGACATAATTCATGTTCAATATTTTTAGACATGTGTAGAAAAAAGTGCAGAAAATATATGATTCATGTTCACTAAGAATCTACCTTTTATTATAGCTATATTTATTTAAGGTAACTCATATATATAAATATTTAATATTCTAACGATTTTTTTATTTTTGGTTAGTTTAAAATAGATCTTTAAGACATGCATTTATTAATCTGTAAAGACAAAGGAAACTAAAAATAGATTCATTAATTGTCAGTGGCAAGGTAGTGTAAATAAGTTGAAAAACTAAGGGGTAATTTCTAAGTGTACTTCTATTTTAATAATATAGATGATGAAATATGTATGCCATTAGAATGCTATAAAAATGGCAAGTTCGTAAGTGATATTTTTTACATTTAGATTGCATGTCACGCAAACCTATTCATATATTTAGTTGAGTATTTTTGGGTTCATTCCTAGGGTGAACCTGTAGGTTTTACCAACTAATAGTAGTTGGTTATTTGATATTCGATATCTTTTAAAAAAGAAAACCGAATAATAAGAATTTTTCAAATTATAATATATTTTTAAAATGAATAAAAAATTGTAATAATTACCAAAAAAGCTCTTTTTAATATTGTTAACACGGTCAACAAAACATTAAATCCTAAACCTTAAATCTTAAATCCTTAATTAAACCCCAAACTTTTGGATAAATCCCAAACTCTAAATCATAAACACTAAAACTAAATCTTAATAACACTAAACCCTAAATCTTTTAACCATAAACCCTTGGATAAATTCTAAATCCTAGAGTTAATGATTTATCCAAGGGTTCAGGGTTTACCCAACAGTTTAAGGTTTATTGATTAGGATTTAGGGTTTAGTTTTATTAAGATTTAGTTTTTAATGTTTATGATTTAGGGTTTAGGATTTAACCAAAGAATTAGGGTTTAGGATTTAACCAAAGATTTAGGGTTTACCCAAGGTTTAGGGTTTTGTATTTTGTTGATGGCGTTAACAATATAATTTATTTATTTTGTTTTGCAACTATTACTATTTTATGTATTTTATCTTTTTTATTTTAAAAACATAATTTAATTTGGAAAATTCTTATTATTTTGTTTTCTTTTTTAAAAGATATCGAATATCAAACAAACAAATACTATTGGTTGGTGAACTTACAGATTAACCCTAAGGGGTGAACTTAAAGATTAACCATAAGGGGTGAACTCAAGAATAACTCTATTTAGTTCTCATGAAAAATTGCATTTATTATTGAAGATTCATATTTAAGTCATTAATAATTAACAATAGAAGGAATGAAATTATTATTAAGAATATATTATTCACAATCTAAGCACGTTTAACAAACTCATGGAGTACATTCACGTAAGTATATTATTTTACAAAAAGAAACATTCAGATACTTACGTGAATGTTCCTAATAAACTATTCAGAGTGAAATAATTTTTTAAATATTTATTGTATGTTGTATAGTTTTTAATAGAGATGGTCATTCATATATCCATTCATATTCATTTGATCTTATTCGGATTTCGGATTTTTATAGTTAGAAATTTAAATCGTATTCAGATATTTACAAATTTTGGTTTAGATTTGGTTTTTGAATTATTTCCGGTTCGGTTCGGATTCGAGTTCGAATATCCATTTTAATTATGTATTTTCTTATAAAAATCTAAATATAAGTAAATCCTCAAAATCCGAAAATAAAATAATATAAACCATAAAATTTTGAATAATGTAAAACATTTAAATTTACATAAAAATTAAATCAATTTAAATATTTGGATAGAGAACAAATAAATATTTTCAGTATTTTGAATATTTTCTGTTATTTTTAGATATTTACCTGTGACGATGTTGATATTTTTTAGATATTTTAAAATTTTTGAATATCTAATAGATTTAGGATTTAAAATAATTAACATATCTAAATATATGTTATAATTTTCTGATTGTAATTTGTTACTTAACAATATAAAAAATTGTAATTACTACTATTTTTATGTATTTTAAAAACATAATATAACTTTCAAATTATTATTATTTTATTTCATTTTTAAAAGATATTGAATCTTTTTTTTGTCATTAAGCCTTTAAGGTAAAGAGTTCTAAACAATGAGAACCAACAAAACAACATAGAAAAGGGATACACCAGTAGGGATCCAAAATAAACTAACACATCTATTTTGCGTATGGATAACAAAAGATTTTTCTTGTAAAAGCTTCTTATTTGCTTTTGGAATAGATGAATCTCAAAAGAGATAATCTTTATATTAATCCAAAAGCACCACGCTTCAGAGTGAGTTGAAAATGACTGTCATTCTCTTTTTATTACTCTAGTAGGAATCACCGAGATAATACAACTCTTTATTTGCTCTATTAACAGAGTCAAAGAGATTACCGTTCCATAGAACTTCATGCTACCTTTCGAAGTAACCATAGTTTGCAGCAAGAACTCCATCACCATCGAATGAAGAACCATCAACGATTGAAGCCGGTAAGACCCGTCGCCACCATCTGTAGTATATCTGCCAATTACCTTTTCTAAATAGTTCAACTGAACCGAAAGTTTTGTCTTCCCAAACCAGTTGGAAGAAGCATACAAAAGAACAATAAAAAACTTTGAAAAATGCAGAGGTCACTGGTTTGGAAACTATGAAATCAGTTTTTTTTTTCCAAATCTGTTCGTCAGACGACTTACACGGAAATCTTCTGGCAGTAGAAGACTTACACGGAAGTTTTCTGATCAATGCAGAGGTCATTTTTTCAATTGACTTTGAAATGTATTTTCTAGAGACGACTTGTATGGAAGTTGTTGGGCCCAAAAACCACCACTAGACGAGAAGGTCGAAGCCCGTTTACGCCGTGGTGAGGTCGCGGTTAATTGAGGTCGCTTAGAGGGACCCTCAAGCCCAAGTCGGACCACGAAGTGCGACCAAAAGCCCATCAAAGAAATCAGCAAGACTTGGTCTGATCGACATCAAAGAGGGAGTAACGAACTCCAAAGATCGAGGGAAAAGTTGGACAAGATCGCGGAAGTCAAATGAGTGTAAGAGAAAGATCGAGCAAAGCAAACAAGACACGGAAAACCCCATTAGAGAGAACTAGCAATAGATCGACCTCTTCGAGATCGCTTTAGTCTTTATTTCACTTTGATCTTTGTGTAGTTCTTGTTCTCATTTCATTACTTGTATTCAACCTCCATAATAAAAAGTCCATTTTTATCAACCGGAATCTGATTAAATCGCTGTGTTTAAAGGAAGTCATTACCTACATCATTTTTCTCCCTAATTTAATACCTCAAACACTACAAAATTCCTAGTGTAGTTTTTAGGATCTACGGAAGTCATCCGCTTTTGTTTGGTTAAAAAAATCTCTAGAGAACCTAGACGACTTCCATGTAAGTCGTCCAGGATAAACACGTTAGTTTTGCATTTGACTGGATTGTATCAAAAATTTGACTTTTCATGGATGACTTATATAAGTTGTCTGGTAGAAAATTGAAACATCAATATTTTCTTATAACCAGACGACTTCCATGTAAGTCGTTTCAGGTTAGTTTTGCAATTGAAAAATAAACTCTAATTTTCTCTCAAACTAATTTTCTTAAAAAATATTTTCTTGTTAAATAATGTATATTAGTCAATATTGAGGCTACTGAGTGAAATTCATAACTTAATTGGTGATAATTTTGAGGTTGCCATTAAAGTTTCTAGCTAACGAGAGAAGACTTCATAAGAAGTTGTCTAGAAGACTTTCTTCTAAGTTAGTTATTGTAAAACTTGTATTTTTAAGAGTGGTAAATATCAAGATATGTTTTTTTTAACTTTCAAAAATGTTAAGTAATTTCAAGAATATCAAGTTTTGTGGTTTTTGAATTTATGAAGAGTATCTTCTGTGTTAGTTTTTGAATTTGTGTAAATTTTGATCTTTTGTGAATTTAAATCTTTTTGATTAGGTAGAGTGGAAAAATGTTTTTTGGTATGAGTATATATTCTTGATGTGTTGTATCTACATCCCACATACCAAGTTTCAATGATCAGCTCAATAAAATACCATATGCTCATGTACAATGTTTTATAACATTTGATTTCACTTCATATAATATCTTTTCAAATTTACAAAAGAATTCACAACTAAAAGAGTACACATACAAATAAAAAATAGACCATAAACAAAACTATCATAGATCATTCCTCCACAAAGACAAGCTTGGACTCCACTTGACATGGAGAAGACCCTGCCAGAAAACTTCCAGGAGACTTTCAGAAGGCTTCCAGGAAGTCTTCTAGTACATTAAATGTAAGAAGACTTTCGAGAAGACTTTCCTGGAAGTCTTCTAAATATGTCTCAGAGCTGAAAATTCTGCATATCCAAAAACATTCAAATGGTTTCAAAATATAGAAAAAATAAGGTAAGAGCTTAAAACAACCAAGAGAGTTTTCAAAATGTAAGAGCTTTAGGCAACAAAAGGTTACCAACTAAAAAAATATGATTTGTAGATGAACTTTTAAAGGAGTAGGAGATGAGAACCATGTAATAAAAACCTACAAAACTAGATGAATTAGTTAGAATGACATGAGACAAAAAAAGATAAATTGATATAAATTTTGGTGTTTTCAAAAAATAATAATTTTTGAAAAAGGTAAAAGCTTTAAGCAACCATAGGTTACCAAATGAAGAAAAATCAGACATAGAAACTTATCAAAACACTCAGATTTGTAATGATAGAGGATACGTGGGAGAAGACTCCGCCAGAAGCCTTACAGAATACTTACAGGGAAGTCGTCCAAGGAAGTCTTCCAAGTTCGTCTCAGATCTGAAAGCCTGCATATCCAAAAGCATTAAAATAGCTTCAAAACATAAAAAAACTTCAAAAATAAGGTAAAAGCTTAAAACAACCAAAAGAGTTTTCAAAAGGTAAGAACTTTAAGCAACAAGTGGTTAATATGATTTATATATCTACCTTTAAAGGAGTGGATGATGAGAACCATGTAATGAAAAACCTGCAAAAACAAAATAAATCAGTGAGAAGACATGAAATAACAATAAATTGATATAAAGTTTGGTGTTTTTAAGTTGAAAGAGATTAGAGAGAGGTTGGAGAGTTTTAGAATGAGGAACAATACATTTTTGTTGCAGCCATTTGAGAGAAGAGAGAGAATGTGTAAATTTTCTTTATATAGAGAGACAAAAATTTCAAAAAGGTTAAATATTATAAATTAGCGGGAAACTAAAATATTTTTGGCGTTCAGAGAAGTCTTCTAACCGATAATACTAATCGTCAGACGACTTCCCTGTAAGTCATTTAGACCCTACACATAACCCCTAAACTAAATTAACTAACTAAACACTTCATAAAATTAAATTAAACTTAAAAAGTGTTTAATATACACAGAAATAAACACATATAGGTAAAATTTAATTTTTCAAAAAAACATTCCAGATTTCCAAAATCTAACTCTAAGATTACATACAATACTAAAACATATGATTGCCAAACCATAAACCAAAGAATATCATGATTCACTACTTTCACTCATCTATGTTGAAAATAATTCAATTTTATTATATCTTAATTTATATCAGTTAAAACTGTTTATGATTACATTATTTTTATTTTTCACTATCAAAATATTTTTTACAAAATTTATAAATTATTTTTAAGATAAACTACACCAGACGACTTCCCTGGACGTCGTCTAGAAGACTTACGAATATACTCAAATATGTCTTGTCTTTATGCATATATATATATTTGTTTCCTTCTCAATTTAACAATTTAGTGTTCTTTAATGCTTTTTACATGATCCAGGTTGAAGGTTGAAGACTCAGAAGACTTGCTGAAGTTATATTCGTAAAAGTGAGTTCTGTTTTTTTTTTGTCACAAAGGACTGACTGTAATTTCACAAGGTTTTTAGGTTAGTTTTGCATTTGATTCAAGTTTGAGTATACTTTTGCAATCAAAATCAAGTTTTGAGTCATATTTGGTAAAAACCCCTAATTTTAAAGAGCAATGCATAACAAACTTACGGTATTGTATAGATGAATGGCCATACAATATTTTTTCATACAAGTGATACAAAAAATATTTTATATTTTGAGATTCTTTATACCCGCACAAGGTGCAGGCCAAACATCTAGTTGTTTTTATCTCAGTTTCTAAACCCAAATTTGAACATTTAGTTATTGTTATTGTCTTTATTTTAGTTTATAAATAAGAAAAATAAATCTAAAAATCTGATATTTTATATAATTGCTAATTTAATAATATTTAAAAATATTTTTTTATTTATTTTGAATAAATATTTAACTTAAATAATTAATTTAATTTATGACATCAGTAAAAAAAGGTTTCTGGATCTATTTTATTACTGCATATTTCAAAAGATCTCTCTTTTTTCCTCACCTTTCTTCTTTGTTTTTTCTTGTGCTCGAGTGTAGCAAAAAATCTATACAAACTTATGTCTTGTCTTTATGCATATATATTTGTTTCCTTCTCAATTTAACAATTTAGTGTTCTTTAATGCTTTTTACATGATTCAGGTTGAAGGTGGTACTCAAGTATTTTCCTATTTTAAAAAAATTGTTCAAAAGAGAAAGAAAAACAAAATTCAAAACTTTGTTAGCAGTTAAGTAACAGTAAGTATGTCGTAATTAATCTACTATATACAAATTGAGTATTTATAATTTTTTTGCTTTTTATAACAAAACATATTCGAACTACTTTCGGTTCGGAAAGTTGATTTTGGCTGACGTGGCAAGGCGATTTTGGCGACTTAGAAGGCGATAGTAGGGTTTTCACGTGAGCGGCAAGGTTACGGTTCTGATGGCGGCTGAGGCTGCCGGAGAAACCAGAGGGTTGTCGGAGGAGCCGATGACATCACAGGAGGAATCAGTTAGATCGAAACAAGTCGTAGAGACTGCAAAGAAACCTTCGTGGAGTGCCGTGGCACAAAATAAGAAGGCCCTGTCGAAAAAAGATTTCAGTGTATCAATCATCGATGGAAGCCCCACTGTGGAGATTCGGACGACGTAATAGGCGATTCACAGCCCTTTGGGAGGACTTCGTCATTGGAAAATTCCTATCATCAGCCCCCCATATTGCTAAAGTTCACGTGATTGTGAATAAAATATGGTCTTTGGGCAACAAGGCAGTAAAGATTGATGCGTATGAAGTGAACGAGTTCACAATTAAATTCAGAATTCCGGACAAGCAGCTCAGGGCCCGAGTCATTAGACGAGGGATGTGGAATATAGCAGGCATCCCAATGGTGGCAACACAATGGTCCCCTGTTATAGAAAAATCTACGGAGGAGACAAAGATCATTCCAATGTGGGTTGTTTTGAAAAATGTTCCCCATCGATGTATTCATGGGAGGGTCTGAGTTTTCTGGCTAGTCCAGTTGGTCACCCAAAACGCTTGCACCCTGATACAGAACTCTGCAATAATTTTGAGGAGGCAAAGGTGTTTGTGGAGATTGATGTGCTAAAAGATCTACCAAAGTCATACCATTTTCGCTCAAAAAAAGGCATTGACGCTACGGTGGAATATAAATATCCTTGGTTACCGTTAAATGTGCGGATGTAGCAAGTGGGGTCATCACCTGGAAGCATGTCCTGAAAAGAAAGAGATTCCTATAACCGAAGTCATTATCGAAACAAGAGTAGTTAACTATGAGAATCAGGAAAAAGGATCAAGAAAAGTCGAATGAGGAGGTTCCTCAACAAAAGTTTTGATACTGAACTCGACCAAGCAACTGATCAAAGCGCAACAGATCAAAAGACACTTGGCAAACAATCTCTCCAAAGAAAAATGCCCATGTCTCTATGAGTGAGCATGAAGAGAATAGAGTTCTCATCTCGCCATCTCGATTCTCAGTCCTGGCCGATGAGGAAGAGGCTAACGAGGGAGACAAAGCTGTCGTAACAGAGATAATAAAGAAAACAGGGGAAACAGAGGAGGTAGTGGAAGAAGAGGAAAAAGAGAAAGAAGAGAAAGAGAAACAAGAAGAAGAAACAGAAGAAGGTGAAATCTCAGAATCAGAATCTAAAGATGAAAGTTCAACAGATCAAGGAAGATGGAGGAAGTAGTACGGCCCTCTCCCAAGAGCAACAAAACTCAGATGCGCATAAATGCAAACCTCGACGCTTAAGAGCACTAAGGCCCACAACCAAAGTGCAACTGGCAAACGTGGTAACCGAAGAAAGATTTAATTATGTCGATTTTTCTGGAATGTAAGGGGCTTAAACAAAAAATCAAAACATTCCATAATCCATGACTGGTTACGAAGAAGTTCTATGCAGTTTGGTGCAGTATTGGAGACGCGAGTTAAGGAAAATAAAGCACCAAGAATTTTGTCTGAAGTATTTGGAGATTGGTCGGATATGACAAATTACGAGCATTGTGTTTTGGGACGAGTTTGGGTGGTTTGGAAAGAGGGAGTTCGGGTCACTCCAATATATAAGAGTAATCAAATGATTACTTGTGCCATACTTTTGGAAGGTAAAGAGGAGGAATTTTTCTGCAGCTTTATCTATGCTTCAAATCAAATGGAAGAGAGAAGAGACTTATGGGGAGATCTGAGATATCACCATGACTCTCCACTATTTAAAAACCAACCGTGGATGGTATGTGGAGATTTTAACGAGACTCTAAGATATGAAGAGCATTCGAACTATTTGAGTAGCCCAACACTTTCGTCGGGAATGCAAGAATTCCAAAATGTTGTTGGCTACTGCTCATTAGTAGATCTTGGCCACCAAGGTCCTACATTTACCTGGGGCAATAAGAGGTCGAAGGAATGATATGTAAGAAGTTGGATAGAATGATGGTGAATGATGTGTGGATGCAAAAGTACCCGAGCTCTTACGGTGTTTTTGAGGCAGGGGGATGCTCAGAT
The DNA here is from genome assembly GCA_016771965.1 of Brassica carinata. Taxonomy (NCBI): domain Eukaryota; kingdom Viridiplantae; phylum Streptophyta; class Magnoliopsida; order Brassicales; family Brassicaceae; genus Brassica; species Brassica carinata. Next base: position 5,768,595 of record CM028700.1, read on the forward strand.
CACCTAAGAGGTCGAATAGTATTTGAAACACAAGAAGAAAAGAAAAGGAAGCCGTTTAAGTTTGCAAATGTTCTAGTAAAGTTGCCCCAGTTTGGGCAGATTGTGGAAGAAGAGTGGAAGACTAGCCCGCCTCTGTTCATCTCTACATCCGCACTTCATAGATTCTCCAAAAGCTAAAGAGTTTGAAACCTGCATTGCGAAATCTAGGAAATCAGAGTCTAGCGATATATCGAGACGGACTAGGGAGGCACACGCAAGCCTGTGTGAAAAGCAAATGCAAACACTAATGCTTCCTATCGCAGATGCAGCTGCAGCGAATCGAAGCTTATAATAAATGGCATAGATTGTCGAGATTGAAGAAGAATTTCTGAAACAACGAGCAAAGCTCCATTGGCTATCAGTGGGGATGGGAACAACAAAGTATTTCATCGAGCAGTGCAGGTTAGAAAGATGAGAAACACAATCAGGGAAATTAAAGACCATAATGGCGAAGTTAAGAAGGGGACAGAGGAGATAAAAACGAAGCCGCCGATTCTTTCAAGAGTTCCTTACTCACACACCAGAGGAATATACAGGCATGTCTACTGAGCAAATCCAGCAGCTACTGCAGTTTCGTTGCTCGAGATAGACAAAGAACAGATGCTTCAAGAAGTAACAGAGGAAGAGATTCATAAAACCCTATTCTCAATGCCAAACGACAAGTCACCGGGTCCCGATGGGTATACCAGTGAGTTTTTCAAAGCAGCATGGCCAACCGTGGGTAAGGACTTCACAGCAGCGATTCAGTCTTTCTTTGTCAAAGGTTTCTTGCCAAAAGGAGTCAATACAACAATTCTAGCTCTCATCCCAAAAAAAGAAGAAGCAAGTACGATGAAGGATTATCGCCCTATATCATGTTGCAATGTCCTATATAAAGTGATCTCTAAGATCCTTGCTAATAGGCTGAAAGCAATGTTGCCAAAGTTTATAGCTCGAATCAGTCTGCATTTGTCAAAAGCGTTTGCTGATGGAAAATGTGTTGCTTGCATCTGAAGTCGTTAAGGATTACCACAAGTCTGATGTGTCACCTCGATGCGCTATGAAGATAGACATATCGAAAGCCTTTGACTCAGTACAATGGAGTTTTCTTCTCAATGTACTAGCTGCCCTTGATTTTCCAGAAAAGTTCATACATTGGATTCGTCTCTGCATCTCTACTGCATCCTTCTCTATTCAAGTAAATGGGGAATTAGCGGGTTTCTTCAAAAGTGACAGAGGCCTTCGGCAAGGTTGTGCACTGTCTCCATACTTGTTTGTAATTTGTATGAATGTTCTGTCAAGAATAATCGACAAAGCAGCAAGCGAGAGAACAATTGGCTACCACCCGAAATGTAAACAGATTGAGTTGACGCATTTGTGCTTCGCTGATGATTTGATGGTGTTTGTGGATGGGCAGAGAAGATCTATTGAGGGTATTATCAGGATTTTCGACGCATTCGCAAAGCAATCTGGTTTAAAAATCAGTATTGAGAAATCCACAATATATCTCGCTGGCTGCACGGGCCAAAGTCGGGAAGACTTACTCTCTGATTTCCCTTTTGCCACTGGTCAACTACCGTACGGTACCTCGGTCTTCCTCTTATGACTAAGCGAATGACGAAGCAGACTTTATGCCACTCATTGAAAGAATAAAGCAAAAATGAGGTCGTGGACAGTTAAGCATCTATCATATGCAGGCGCCTTCAACTCTTAAAGTCGGTAATAGCAGGCATAACTTCCTTTTGGATAACTGCCTATAGACTACCAAAAGCATGTGTGGAAAAGATACATGGTCTATGCTCTGCTTTCCGTGGTCAGGACCAGATCTAAACACACACAAGGCAAAAGTCTCATGGACGGAAGTATGTAAGCCAAAGCAGGAGGGAGGTTTGGGCATCAAATCTTTGCACGGCCAACACAGTATGCTGTCTTAAGTTGATATGGAGGATTTTGTCGGACAGAGGTCTCTTTGGGTAAAATGGATAAACAAGGTGAACTTTAGAAAGGAGACATATTGGACGATAAAAGGTACAACGACAATGGGGTCTTGGATGTGGAGAAAGCTACTGAAATATCGAGACATAGCAAAACAGTTCTTCAGGGTAGAGGTGGGGAATGGAGAGCATATCATTCTGGTATGATCACTGGTCGAGCAGGGGCGTTTATTTGATTTATTGGGCTGCAGAGGTTTCATAGATCTCGAATTAATAAACATGCAACTCTGGCTGAAGTCATGACTAACCGTCGGCGGCGAAGGCACAGAGTAGCAAGTTTAAATGACATCGAGGAAGAGATAGCAAAGCTCTCTCTCTTACGCAACCAGAATCTATTGACAGAGGCCTTTGGAAAAAACAGAAGACAAGTTCCATGGAAAGTTCACTGCAAGGACAACATGGAACCTCATTCGAAGATACACCCGCAGCAAGACTGGTATACAGGAATCTGGTTTCGCAAAGCAACTCCAAAATACTCATTCATCACATGGTTGGCAGTGCGCAATCGTCTTACAACGGAGACGAACAAAACATTGGGACACAGTAGCCTCAACATGTGTTCTATGTTCTAATGCTGAGGAGTCACGGTCTCATCTATTCTTGAGTCTGAATACACTGGGGATATATGGCACAACCTCACCTCTCTGTTGCTCAACTCAGACTTCACCACATCCTGGGACAGTCTTCTTCAGCTTATAAGTAATCGAACATGACCAAACATAAGCTCTTTCTGTTACGGTACTCCTTCCAAACCACTGTTTATCATGTATGGAAGGAAAGAAATAACAGGAAGCATGGGGAATCTCCTAAACCGACAACAACTCTGATTCAAAACATTGATAAGGAGGTGCGAAACAAGCTTTGCGCACTCAGGAAAGAGGGGGACCACAGCTACGACCTTGGGCTTACCGAATGGTTTGCCTCAAGACCGACAGCCTAAACCCAGGAAGACAATGCTAATCATTTGATCTTCTATTTTCTCCAAAACATTAGCTCCTTGTTGTACAGAAAAGCGATTTTTGGGTTTGAATTAATTTTACATTCTATTCAAAAAAAACAAAACATATTCAACTATTTTTCAAATCTTTTTATGAATCTATTATACATGTTTTCTTTCTTATCATTAAAGTTCCAGATTGTTGATAACTGTAGAGGAAGAGAAAAGCGATGGAGTATAATCTAAAAATGCAAGTTCGAAAAAAATAATAACGAGAAATGTATTTTCTTAGTTGGCCCTTTATCTTTGTACTTCATCTCAATATTAAACGATTCAATATATGCTTTCAACAAAAGTTTAATGTTTTTCATGATTTTTTGTTGAGTATTTGCACTACATAACCTAAAAAGTAATTCCTCCTCCCCATCCACCGCTGTGTTGGTCTCCTCTTGTGCCGCTTGAAGCTTTCTCTACACTTGAACTGCCGGAACCACCAGATTCTCCCGACGCACTCACCAACTCGTGTTTGGTGTACTTTCCGAGACACCCTTCAACCTGTTTCACCAATCTTAAAATTTCAGATCGGAAATTCCGACTCCGGCATTTTGACCAGGTTGGTGTTGTTCCCTTTATGACAAGCATTTTCTTTAAGGATTTGTATTGTGCATTATCCTGATATCTGACATCCGATTTTCTATTAGTTTTCTTATTATTTTTGTTTCGAACATCTATAGTTAGATACGTAGAGATTGTGATGTAGCGGAAGCTTTATAGGATAGAACTAGAGATCCGTTGATTCTGAGAATACCCAGAAAACTAGGATAATCACAAGGATCTTATATAGTCAAAGAATGACTAAGATCAATATCTTCTTAAATTCATTGAGATCACCAATGATCTACCGAAAACAAGGAACAATAAAGAGAGAACTCTCAATTTTATTAATCAAATCATCAACTGAATACAAACCTAAGCCTAGATGGCTATATATAAGAAAACCCTAAAACAATAAAGATAATTATCAAAATAATTAATAAAATAAATAATAAGATATTTGGAACTATTCCAAATATATTTGTATCATTCTCTTCGGGTTATAGAAGATTCGTCCTCGAACTTAATCGTAGTCTTTGAATCCAAAATGTTTCCCAAGAAAATCTCTTCCTCGAATCTTCAATAGCTTGTTTTGCACGATTTTTGCACGGATCAGTTTGTAACTTGAATCTTCACAAATCCGTTTCTGCACAAAGTTTGTACGCAACAATTATCAAGATTCTGCACAAAATCTTCATCTCTACGATTTCACCCTATTTTGGCACGGCTCCGATTTTCAAATGATCCCTCTTTGAAGACAAAGTCAATAACTTGAACATCATCTACATACACGTCATAGATCGGATCTCCATAGATCTCTCGATAGATCTCATGGTTCTCTTCTCTCTCAATAAAAGAACTTTCGTCCAGGATAGGATAGATGCTAATACTCACCATGACATCCAGAATCGTCTTCGATTGAGAAATCAAAGGAACCTAGCTCTAATACCAACTGGTGTAGCGAAAGCTACGGATAACACAAGTAACCTATTGATTATGAGAATACCTAGGAAACATTGCCTTCTTGATTTGTTGAGAACTCTCAGGTTCTAGCTGTAACAAGAAAATAAACATTATTTATATAAAAACCGAATAACCTTAAAACTATTAAAAATACTAAAGATAATTCTAGCTAATTAAGATAAATATCAAAATAAATAATAAAATAAATAATCAAAATATTTGGAATATATCCGAATATCTATCTGCATCAGATTGTTTTGTAATTTTATCCCATTTCTCTTACCAGTTTTGCAAATAATTTTGAGTTTTGTAGAGATACCTAATTACCGACATCATTTTGTATATACACCCAAGTGACTCTTTTTTTGTTCTACTAATATTATATTAAAAATAAATGTATTTACTCTAGAAGTATAATTAAAGACTTAAATATTGATAAAATTGAATGGATTATATGTAGTAATTTTAACTATACAGTAAAACCTCTATAAATTAATAATGTTAGGACTTTGAAATTTTATTAATTTATAGAATATTAATTTACAAAAGTTTCCTTACTTAGATTTTTTTATTTTTATTTTTAAAAAAATATATTTATATATATATATATTCTAAGATATAAAAAAATATTTGATTTTAGTGTATAAACATTAATTGTTATTTTATGAAATGTGACATTTATATTAATTTTATTACTTTCTTTGGTGTATATTATATATATTGCATAGAACTTAAATGTGGTTTTAAATATAATATTATTAAATCTCATCAAAAATTCTATTGTGAATTAAACAAATAATATAATAATAGGTTCTTACATATATAAGATATGTATACATATAAATTATTAATTTATGATTTTAAGCATAGAATTTTCTGAAAAATTATTGTCTTATTATTTTATCAATTTATATCAAATTTTGAACCGGATCAAATTGGAACCAGTGAAATTTATTAATGTATAGAAATTATTAATTTATCGAATATTAATTTATAGAGGTTCTACTGTATCTAATTTCCTATAAAATTATCATCTTTTTTTTTTAAAAATCATTATAACTCATATAATTTTGGTTATTCTTGATTATTATTGTAGTTGATTCTTATCCATTTTATCTAACTCAAGAATACTTGACTAATATAGTTTACTTTTTTTTATTAAACAGAACGTTAGAATTTTATGAACAAAATAATTCAAATGCAAAAAATGATCCATGCATAGCACGGGACCGTAATACTAGTGTTATTATATAAAGTTGAATGGATTCAACGTCAGCTTGAGATGTCATAAAATTATAACTCATAATTTTGGCACGTTTTACTGGTTCGCTAGGATTATCACATTTTTCAAATATTGAAAATTTTTATTAATGAAATTTCAAATTTATTGATAATGAACAAAGAATTAGGCATTTACATGAAGTGTAAAAGAAAACTAGCTAACTTCTAAATAGTAAAACAAGAGAAAGTTGCCTATGAATGTATAAAAAAGAAACTGAAACTCAGCATGTGACTTCAAACCAACGCCTCAGCAGACCTTCCAACTTGGTCCCATACGAATAATTCAGAGACGAGATTCTATTTATCATACTCTTATCAATCTGATGAGCTAGTTTTTCTATCGGTATCCAAGCTTTGCCATGCCTTCGTGCATTTCTCTCCCGCCATACATGATAAATTGTCATTTGAAAAGCCATTCTCCCCAAAACTTTATTCAGATTAGAGCCACGATCATGTTGCATCCGCATAACAGTGTCTTGCCAATCCGGAGTTATTCGGCTGCCAAGAAGTGTTCCTGTTAATTACTCGTATCCAAACCATGTAGCTGTAAGGACAAACGAAGAAGAGATGATCTCTAGTTTCATTCTTCTCCCCACACAGCAAACATTCCTGATGAACTCCCCAAATCCTCATACGATTGACAAACCATTTTTTATCGCAAGCCAAGTAATGAAAGAATATCTTGGGACAGCTTGCAGAAACCAAACCACTCTGCTCCAAGCAACCTTCTCATGCCGATCCCTGATCTGATCCCAAGTTCTACTAGCCGAAAAGCAAGCCTTATAGTCATCATGCGCATGCTTCCACAAGACAATATCCGGACCTAAATCGCTCACAGGTACTGGATGATCTCATATTTTCATAATAAGGTCCTGAAAGACTGGACATCTCACTCCTCCAATCCGCCATTGTGAATTGTCGGAGGCATCACAGACCTTCGCATGTCTCAAGATGCCTAGATAGCGCGCACCTTGTTCTCCTGTAACATCAAGAAGCTTCCCTACTTTCAGCCAGTTGTCAACCCAAAAGAAAACGACTGACCATTCCGGACCTCATGAAGAATAAACTGGTAAGCAACACTCCTCAGTTTCAGCAGCTTTCTCCAAATCTAAGATCCCTGAGAATTCACCTTAACATCCCAAAAAGAACCATTCCACAAAAGATAGATTACCTAATGATACCGAGTTTTTTGGAGATTTTTTTTTAAGTTTAGAGTAATCTTTGTGCGAGTTTAGTTGGGATTCAGACCGGGTAGAGTTATTTTACCACGACAACATCCCTACTTTAACACATTCATTGTCGCAGTATCAGCTCACTGGGACAAACTATCCTTCGAAAGGTAATTGAGCAAGCAAAGGGGATAAGGACCAATCAGTTGCTCTTGGTCCGCATAGCCCCCTACAGGTGATCGTCTTTTGTAATATTATAGCGACAAGTAAACGGGTTAAAAAAAGAGAGGAGAATCTTGAAAATGGAACAATAATACAAAGCAATTGTAACATCAAACACTGCAAGTCTGCAATAGCTAATATTCTTGCATCTCTATCCCAGAAATAGAGTTATAATCAGCAGCTCTAAAAGGAAAAAGGTACGGTTTTCTTATGCCGCAACAAGATCTGGGGTCTCAGCTTCAACAGATAGCAAAGTGGTGTGGACTTTGTCGACCCAACTGTACAATTGATCCCTCAAAGACTTGATCTGTGGAATCCCCAACACTCTCGGTTGCGCCCATGAGATGTAAACTGTTCCATTCACTTGATCTATAATCCCCTCAATCAGATGCACCTGCATCAAGAATTCTCACTTTTTAGATTCTACAGACTCGTAAGCATACACAAACACCAGCATTCTATTTCGAAGGTTACCAGCCCTCTGCTACATATTGGAGAGACGATATAGTGATGTTTCCTATCTCATTCCTAACCTAGGGATGATTACTATGTTGGCCATTAGACAAAACTCTCGTCCTTGCCCATAGCAAAATGCAAAATGGTAGCTGCAAGAAACGAGGGAGATAGAGACAAGAAGAAACTACTTACAGAAAGACTCTTCATGAGAAGGTGCTCAACATCTTCAATGGAAAGTTTAGTACGCTCAGCAATAACAGTCAAAGGTATGGTCCTATCTTCAGCAGGTCGGCTGCAATAGAGAAAAAGATTTTCTATTTATATCAAATTTTGGGAGATGCTATGGCCTAGAGAGAAAGTTACCTGAAGATGATCTCGATCAGACAGAGAATATTGATCTTCTCCAGTAGCTTCTTCTCGTTCTCAACCAATGCTGGTTGCGCAATCAAGGATGCATGGTGTACACGGCACAGTTCTTGATACTGAACTAAATCACCATGGTTAAATGCCTGGAGAATGTGGTAAAGCCATTCCACATTTGTTCCAAGGAGACTTTTCAACTGTAATAAAAGAAATGCTGCATGTAAGATACCATCTACATGAGAGTTAAAAGCAATTCTCTATGTTTCCCAGAGCAACAAGAGATCAACAAAAAACATCCAATCCACAGGGAAAAGTTTGCAGTAGCTTATGTTGAGAATGAAAGAGAACTTACAATGGGATGGGCCAAGAGTTCCCCAAAGTTGTAGATGTTTTCTCCAAGTAGAGCTGAAAGTGACAAATCAAAAGCCAAGTCCTGAAAGAAACAGAAATAAATTTAGCAATTTGACTGGCGAATACAGGGAAGCTATCCACTATTGCTAACAGGAAACTTGATAAGCAAAACCTCAGAACAAGATGTGACCAACATGGCAAGGACATACCAGCTTAAACGATTCAGAGAGCGCCTCCACAGAGGTATACGCAAGATAAAGCAGAGCACTTTTGTAGAAATCAGAGAACTCCTGACGAAACTTATGGTACTGAGAAGACACCCAGTAGAAGTTCGCGTACACCGAAGGATCAATGTCAGTCATGCTATCAAGAGAGGTCTTCGCATCGTCCAAGACCTTCTTGCACTCCTTCTGATCACCTTGCTCAAGCTTGAACAAAGCCTTTTGCGTCTCGATGTAAACGATCGGTTCAGTGATGCGAGGCTCCTTAGTAGCTTTAAGCTTCTCAATCACTCCTTCGAGATAGCCAACCGCAGCTTCTTTCTCAGAGTACTGACGAGAGACCACCACAGCGAAATGCGCAAGCTTGAGGAGATTGATCTTCGTCTCGAAGTCGGTGATGAAGTTGTGGTAGAAATGTATCAACGCATCGCCAGCCTGGTAATTATATTACATCAATACTCACGAATTGCAGCGAAATCGAAAAACCCTAAATCGGATAAACCCTATCATCGTCTAAGCGCATCTACGGATCTATGGACCCTAAATCGACAGGGAACACTAGAAAACGAAAGGGAGAAGAAGAAAAGAACCTGAAAGACGGAGAGAGCGATGAACTGCTCGAGCTTAAGGGTGAGCTGATGCCATAGCTTTTTCTGATACAGATCTGCGATGGAATCGTACCATTCGTTGAGCTCTGGATGCGAAGTTTTCAGAGATTCCAGGTATTGAAGAGCAGCCATGGCGGAAGGAAATAGGTTTTGCTTCGCAGAAGTGTAGACGAAAGACGATGAAAGGATCTTATATCAGAGCTGTGCGTAAAAAAAAAAAAAAAAACCATCGGGGTGTTATTCTAAAGGTATAAAAATTACAAGGACTAAATGTAAAATAGTAAGATACTTAAATATCATTAGTCAGTTTGGGTTATTTGATTATCGGGTTTCAGGTGTTCGGGTCGGGTCGACCGCAGTGCTACCTCCCATACCGCACACTAGTGGTAGTGGCGTTTTAATTTCTCTCTCTCGCTGTCTCACAATCTTTCAGGGAGAGAGAGAGAGCGATGGATGAAGACGACGATTGGGATAAGGATTTTCTCGACGCAGCCTTCAAAGCCGAAGAGATTCTTCTCTCTACTCAGGCACCTCCGCCTGCTCCACCGATTGTTCCGCCTCCGGCTCCGTCGTCGGACAGTGTGGAGTTACATTCACGGCATAAAATTCAAGTTCGTGATCCTTTCGCAAGCTTCTCTCCACCGAGAGTACTCTCTCAAAGAGCAGGCGGTTTCAGTGACGCGGTAACGGATTACTCGGTGGCTGCCGTTAGACCAATCTCTCCGAGCTCTTCGACTCGTCGTTATGATAGCGAGAAAGATCTCGAGATCGAGCGGTTAAAGGTTCGCTGTGATTACGAAGATATTGATTGCTACTACTTGTTTGTTTGTATAAATGATCTCATGATTGTTCTTATGAATAACAGAAGGAGCTGGGACGTGTCTCGAAGCAGCTGCTTGATATGGTTTGTTTATGGTCTTTTGAGTTTTTTTAGCTGTTCAATCTTTGAAATGTTGAGAAGATCTTTGATGGTTAACTACATTGTTCCAGGAACAAGAATGTTCTCAGCTTAAAAAGGGGAAAAGCAAAGAGACAGAGCTCAAAAACTCGCATAGTGAGACTAAAGTGGGTGGTGCTACAGTTCATGCTTCTAGGAGAACAAACTTGTGAGTGAATCTTGTTCTCCTGTTGTTTACTGAGATGAATCTTAACTTGGAACAGTTTTTTAATAGTTTTGCCTTAATGTATCTAGTTTTGTAGAATATAGCATGTTAGGGTCCAACTATCAGCTTTTGTTTACCTTCTCATCATTTTGACAACGGTTAAGTAGTGAACTGCAATGCTGGAATCAAACATCTATCGTGCATGATCAAAGCTAACCATTCATTAGCTTGGTACTTTGACTTTCTCTTACAAATCATCCATGATGGTCTGATGAAGAAGTCTTGTGAAACAGGGAACCAGATGCTGCAACTTCAGTGAATGATGGAGGAATCGATTCTACTACTGGGTTAGATGATAAAAGAAGTATGTATATGTAGATATTGGCAATAATCAGCTTGACATTTTTGAACTCTTGCTGTGTGGGTTACTATTTCAGAACTTTTGTTCCTTTTTATTCATTATTTTTTGCTTTGGCATAAGTCAGGCTTCAAGACCACTGGTGTGCAAGCGGATCTGGCAAACCATTCTGAACTTTCAAAGAAGCTGCTAGATATCTGGCGCACCTCAAATTATCAAGACCCAAGGAGAAATATGATTTCAGAGCTGCTATTGGGTTGTTCAACAGATCTCCAGATTCTCTTTAGTTTTATGAACACTAGTACGCCTCCCCAAGAAAAAGACAGAAAAGCAGCCAAAACCTTGTCTAATATGCAATCATCTAAAGTGTTAGAGTCTGAAAAAGTTTGTCAATTATATTCCGCTGTAACAAAGGTATGGCCTTTTGTTCAAACATTATACTTGTCAGTATAAAGTTATAGGTCATCCCACATTATAGAACTGCCTTTCTCTGCTGCAGATCAGCTATGGGTTTGTAAATTTGAAGACATTGGTTGAACCACTCCTTGATCTTTGTAATGCGGAAAATGTAAGTCGGATTTTAGATTCAAGACTTTATCTTCGATATGGATCTCTTTTGTATTTTCCCTTATTAGTGAATATATTCAATCTGCAGGCCGTTCTTGCTCATAGATCTCTGCACGTACTACATGTGCTGTTGGAACATGTATGTGGTATTGAAAAGAGATTTGATTTGAGGTATCTACTATCTCTATCTGCTTTTAGTTTTCTGTTTTTTCCAATGTTTTGTTCTTTGAAATTCTTATGTCTAGCACAAAGCATTGGTTGTAAGAGTTTTTCTTTTTGTTTCATGATCCCTTATTCTATGAAGTTACTACTAAGTAGTCTTTATAGCATTCTTATGAACTTTGATTTGATCTTTCCAGTGCACTCTATCAGGGACAATATCACAGATGAGGAATCAAGCTCTTGTGAGGTGGCCGAATTTCATGGATACAAAGGAGGGAAGACTAACTTGAGCATAGGAGAGTCAGTTTACCCCTCAAGTAGTCCCCCATTTCAGGGAAGATCTGATGCAGAGACTAGTAAGAAGAGTCAAGAAGGAGATACTGATAAAGCTCAGCCAAGTTGGGATGCAAACTGGCATTCTCTGTTTAAATTGATGAATCAAATCGCTAGTAGAAGAACCGAAGAGAATGTGAAACTGGAAGCAGTGTCGATAATGAACATAATCGTGAGGAGAACTAATGCTTATACCGAGAGAGAAACGTAAGCACTCGAACCGCCTTTTCTTTATTCTGGTCTCTGCTAACATCTGTATTCATATAACGATATTTCCGGTTATCACCAGTTTTGTATCCAAGGAAGTGTTTTCGAGCATTTCGCTACTTTTAAAGAAAGAAGCTGGCTTACGTGTGCGTAAAGGAGCTATTCATCTTTTCTTCCTCCTGCTCAACTGTAAGTTTGAAGCGTATTTGTTTTATGATATAACCATCTTCATAGAACTTGGTCTATCTTTCATATCTGTCCTATTTATCTGTCCTAAACGCATTACATTTCCTTATTCAAGGTCCTAAAGTGTTAGCTAGATTTGACTCTCTCCATGAGGAAAATAAATCTTCAGCTTCTGGGAACAACAGCCAAGAAAATCTGCTTGCGTTGGAAGCATTTGGTAAGATCTTTGAAGGACTAGCAGATTGTCTAACTTCTCCCAGAAAGACATCAGAGGTACAAAGAGAAAAAAACTCCTCATGTCAAGTAGGTTACTACAATTGAATTATTAACATAGCTTTCGGTTGATTTTGAAATTCAGGATCTGGAACTCTGTCGGAATGTAATAATGATCTTGGCCTTAGCAGCTTCTTCAGGAAACTCTGGCTATGAACTACTCTCAAGTCACAACTTACCTCGAGACACCAGCTTCTTAATGCTGATACTGCATCTCTTAGCAGCGGAGATAGATTCCGAATCAACCGAGCTTCATCCAAACCCAGAAATATTCAAAGCGAGGTATGTATATATATATATTCCCACTCACACTCTGATTTAACAACTAAATAATATGATCTGCTTTTTGAACAGGACGCTGTTGATGAGAGAGATACTGATATTACTAAACAGACTAGTCTCTGGTTCGTCAAGCTCTTGTACGATACTGAGGGAACTAACGAAGAGCAGAGACATGGCGAGTCTAACGGTTGATGCAGCCACAAGATTGTCCCGTAAAAGAAACTTACTTGGACAGCCTGAAAGCAGTGTTGAGAGAATGAGAGGTTCGGAGATCACGGATTTAGCACGCATTTTCAAGAGACGAGTTTTCACATTCTTAGGTGACAACACTAGTTGATAAGCTCTCACTCATCTCATCATCGGGGGTTTACTTGTTTTTCTTTTTTTGGTGGAGCATGATGTATATGTGCAAAGTTTTGATCGAGGAAACATCTATACATGATGGCACCTTTCGGCTATTACAACTGTTGTGTTCATTTGTATTTTTTTTGTTTGAAACACTTGTAACAAGGAACAACGACACTCTGAAATCGACTACTTTAGACGTACAAGTAGGAGATGACTTCACCTGAAAATCAGGATCAAACACTCACAGGTTCTGTCGTCTCTGATTCTAGGTTTTGTCAGAACAGAGGTTTACGAAACTTGGTTCTGTTCTTGAGTCTTTGTTCGATTCTGAATGAAACTTGACAAAAGCACGGATCTAAGAAACAAGAAAGGTTTACGAAACTTGAGAAAACCTCTGTTCTGCAACAGAGGATCCCTATTACTTCTGCTGGACGTATGTTGTAGGCCATAAACCTTTTTCTTGGGTTTTCTTATTTCTTGAAGAACATTATGGTTTCGATAGAGAAAAACGTTAAGGAATCTAGTATTCTTGAGAAAGCAAATAATCAGATTAACTTATCAATCGACAGTCAATCAAAACACAAAAAGTTAAGGCCAAAAAACACAAGTAAGAAAAAAAATAAAACCCTCATAATTATCACGCAAGATATCTATGAAGTTGCATAGACAAATTTAGGTATCCCTTAACAACTACACTTCGATCACTTTTCAAACCAAAGAGGTTGACCCTGGAACCGAGCTTGTTGCAACTGTTCCAAGGAGGCAAGCGAATCTTCGCCCGACCCATCACGACAGTACCATTAGATGTTCCAGGATCTTTTGGACAAATTCCTCTGAGCAACACAATGTAAATAAATTTGTAAGCAGAAGAATCTAGATCAATCACTAATCTTTCTTTGAATTGATGGACGCCTCCAAAAGACTTGACCGCTTTCGTTCCTTGTACATCTTCTTCGTCTATCCATACCACAACTCTGTAGAACCCATGACCACCCTTGTTAGGTTGTGTAAGGTCTCTTTCATCTATTGTGAGTCCGTTATGGATATCAAGCACTAACTCTGTGCTTACTGATTCCTGAACTTTTTTCCCCTCTGCTTTTCCCTTAGCATCATCCATGATGAAAAAGAGAGAGAGAGAGAGAGAGAGAGTAATTTTACAAGTATGTTGTGTTAAGAGTTTTTTAGAGATATCTCTTGTATACATACTGAACGAGATTATATATTACTTTTATTATATGTAAGATATATACAAACACCCACGAATGTTTATCATCAGAAATGTTATTCTAAGATTTTATCAAATTGTTTTAGAAAATATCCTAAGTATACCATTTCAAATTTTGGTAACAAATCCAGACTTACTAGTTATGAAAAATCTATTGAATACAATTTTTAGTAAAAAAAATTCCCTTACTAATACATTTACAATTTTGATAGTTTGATCGTTCCATAGAAGTAACTCTATCGCCACCATCACAAAAACATCAGCCGCTGCTCATTCTTGAATTATTTCACAAATTTTATTTTCAAGATATAAACAAAATATTAAGGTTATTGACTTGTTTTATTCAAACAGATGCAAAATATTTTTTAGAAAGGTTATTATGAATGAAAAAAAAAACATAAAGCGTAAATTAAATATTGATATGAAAATTAAAAAAATATATATTTGCACAATCTAAACTAGGAACAATTTAATTATAAATTAAATACTGATATTAAAATAAAAATATATATTTGCACAATCCAAACTAGGGATACAATACAAAACATGAAAATAAATAGAACACAAATAAAACCATATACCTTAAATAAAACAAAAAGATTAACACTAGGCCTGGAATTATTATCCAAGATCCAGATTCGATCCTGATCCGGATCTGCTCCGAAAATCCGGATATCCGGAGGGGCCGAATCCGGATCCGGATAGTAAAATTTTGGATCCGTCAAAACCGGATCCGGATCCGGATATCTAAATTTTTTAGTCCAGATGGATCCGTAATTCTTATTAATAATTATTTTTAAAATAGTAAAATCTATATATAAAACTAGTTTTATTTATTATATTTTTATTTTATAATAGTATATATAGCTTTTATATAAAATTTGTAATAGCATATATAAAAATAATTAAAAACATTGTATACATTTTTATTTTTTAATTATTGTTAATATTTTATATATTTTAATATTATTATTTTATTTATTTTAAGGTTCCAAATCCATATCCGGATATCCGCCGGATATTTACAATTTTTAGAAGGATATTCGACATCCGGATATCCGAGAACCCCTGATCCGGATAAGAATAGTAAAATCATAGATCCGCCGGATAAAAATCCGGATCCGGATACCTCGAAATTCCCCGGATACCCGAATTAACACCGCTGAAATAAAGCATTAAAATATATATTAAATAAAAATACACATGGTGTTTCAAAAAAACACAAATTTTTTTGTTACTTCCAGTTTTAAACTTTTGTCGTCTCTTTTATTTTCTTGGTTTATCTCATTGAAAACATATCAAGTAAACCCAGATTGTTATGTTTAATATTTTATTTACATTTGCTTGGTAGCAGCTCTCTGTTTCTTATGTTTTATGGTTACTTCGGTTCGAAACCGAACCAGAAGATATTTCAGGCTATAATATGGATCTTAGTTTGGGTTGAACGAACTGAACCCAATGATATTATGAACCAAACCCGAGCCGAAATCATGTAAAACCCGGAAATGCGACACACTCAAAGGCCACTCCTAGCTAGTCAACAGTCCGAGCAAACTGATTCTTAGAGAGAATGTATCAAGACTGCAAAAGAGGATCACCCTAGAGGGTTTTTTCAACTAATCTTTTTTAATTTTAACAAATACAAGAGGAAACAAATGGTAAAAAAAAAACACGCTACGCTAATAATACTGATACACATTAATGTTACAACAAAAGCAATCTCCCCAATCCAATGGAAACTGGCTACAGCTTCACGGATCAGAACCTGTTTTGACTGTCTGATTCTGTCCCTCTAGCAGGCTTATTTGTCGCCTGAGTTTTGCAATATGAGCTTGAACCTATCCGACAATAAATTAAAAAACGAAACAAATCATCAAAACATACACCAAGAAAATGCATATACATGTCTTTATTCCATCTTTGGTTAATTAAATTACCTGTTGACGAGCAGCCGCAAGCTGTAACAACTCATCAGCTTCAGAGAAGCTCGTGAACCATTGTCCCATGCTATGATCTTTAGTATCACCTCTCTTCTTTTTCCCGTTATCATCCACTTGCACTATTCAACAATTCAGGTTGTGTAAAGAGACATTATTCAACTAAAGTGGAGTGAAGAAAAGCTTAGAACATTACTTGGAGCAGGCAAGTTGTAACCAGAGGGTAATCTAGGAAACGTCAGAGCGGGGTGATTCTGAACCCTAGCAAGAAAACTTTCAGAAGGATCAGGAAACACAATCTCGTCGTAGTGTTCCACAACAACAGGCTTCTTCATTGTCAAAGGACCTGATTCATCTTCTGGGTATAACTTCAAGTGATGATATCTATTTTTGTTACACCAAAAAACTCGTAAGTGACACTGTGTTGAACCGATAAATAGATATCTAATAAGGGGGCTTACAAACTCAATGGCTTGTCACAGACATCGCTGTGGAAATGCAATGTAATGGCAATCTCGAATTCTCCCCAACCAGATTCGGACACCTCGAAGGGAGGCTCCTCGATGACTCTTGTGGGGTTGTTGAAACTAGAGTGAAGCTGGAAAACGACTTTCTTGATTACAACACTGATGTCTTCGTTCGTTGCCCCACGAACATATACAGTCCACTTGTGAGATTGGTATCTACAGAAACATAAGATGTCAAGACCATTCAGTTGAAGGGTATTGTCAAAATGTAAACTTTTCTTTTGGGAATTAACTAATCAGAGAAGAGACTTACTCGCTAGCCTTCTTGCCAAGCCAGAAGGCAATGTTACCATACACAAGTGGAACGCTTATCTCAATGTCTTTAAGCTTCTTCTGTCGATTACAACAACAACAAAGATACGATTTTTAGTATTCACAGGCTTTTGAATCCAATTACGTAACAAAGGAATAGAGAAAGTATAGAGACAAGACAACAACACCTTTTCGTCGGATTTGGTCATTTTGGTTCTGAGGGATTTCAAAGTGGGTTCGGAGGTTTCAGGCGGATCTTGAGCTTGTTTCTTAGATGACGAGCTACTCGTCATTCCTTCTGCGTAACTGATGATTTCATTCGGACAAAAAGTAAAAATGTTGGAAACTCGTGTCGAGAAGCAGGAGAGAAACTCAGTTTGGTTCTGTCTTCAGATCTCTTTTTTTTTTTCTTTTTAGTTTTCCGATGGTTTTTGAGAAACCCGATCCAAACGGCGATCTCAACTGTTCTTTCTCCAAATTTAGGGTTTTTTATTTTATTTTATTATGACTATATTTTCACTATTTTGCGGCAAGATAATAATCGACTCCAATGAAAAGCCTTGTTCATTTTTCTTTAGGCTGGCAGGCCCAGTGAAATGCCCCGGTTCTTCTTTTCAGATATTTGTAGAACAGTTCAAGCTTCATTTCTTCAATTTACGGGGCAATTCCTTTCGTAATCCAAACAAATAATAAGCAAAAATAATATTTCTTCCTGAAAGTGTGAAAGTAAATTGTGTCCTCAAGGAACCGAAAGAAGAGAGTAAATCAAGCGTTGCAATTATAGTAGAGCTTAGCGAATCGAGTGAAACATTTGCATATTTAGCGGATCCATTCGTATAAGTACATATCAAGCGGGTACGAAATATTTATTTGAATGGTAAAGTTAAATAAAAATCATTCAGATTAATATTTAATTTACAATGAATTGTATATAATGTAAACTTTCTACTTAATTTTTATTATTATTTAAAAAACACTAAATGAAACAATTATATACTATTTTATCAAAGACCAAATACATAATTTTCAATATTGGAAAATATATTACATAATATTTTTGCTGACAATAACATTTACAGTCTACTTTCCGATATTCACCATCCATTATATTAGGTGTTTCCATCTTTTTGTATTACTCTTTAGTTTGGTGTTTCCAACCTATGCTTGTCTCATTATTTTAGAAATACATCATCTTTAAATTTAGTTGTTTTCTTTTTCCAGCAAGCTTTTGTCTTGCTATTATTGAATGAAAGTATTCATCGACAAAAATAATAATAATTATGAAGACTCATTGTAGCTAATACCATTTTTGTACATCAATATTATGTCTTGGAGATTCACAAAAATCAATCTTTCATCTCTTTTTTCAAACTCCAAATGTTCTTTCAGTACCTAAACACAAAGATGCATACCAATGATTAAAAATTTACTGCTTGTTTCGAGGAGAGAAATAATTTTTGAATTGCGAGATAACGTACCAAATGATTATATTTCTTGAAGATGTATATGGATAAAAAATCTTGTTTATTTGAATAGCTAGATTCAATAACATCATATTTATCTGATGGTGGTAAAAGAAATTCACGATCATTGTTTTGCGTTATTGTAAGAAATGAAGTATTTAGCATGAAAAGATTATGCAGTTCCCTTACAAACATACGTGAACAACATATTTAAACACAAATGGTCATGATATTAAAAGATGCTCCATCATATCGATCCTAATACATTCCTTGTAACTCTGGTTTGACCTTCATACAACCATGTCCATTGCTCTAACAAATCCACTAAAAATTACCAATATTTTTTCATCCATAGTCGATTAGGAATCTTATTTAGGTCTTATCATATCATAGTGTGACTATAATAATAAGCAAGTAACACAGTCACTTTAAGCACTTTACTTTTTTTTCTCGTCTTCTGTTTATTGGTTTAAACCAGATCGCAATCTAACATCTCGCTAAACTTCATTGTGTGCACATATTCGTAGAAACATGGCTAAACTCTCTTCAAAGTATATATTCACTGTTGGTTGCAACCCATAATTTGCTTCTAGTTGATGACACAATGCTCTGAAGCAGTCAAGTGACATTCGTAGTAGTTGAAGACAGGCCGCATGATCTTCTTGTAATTGATGCCAAATAGTTTGGACTGATCCTCTTTCAAAATATCTATTTTAGTAACTAAATATTTTTTAAATAATTAACTCTTAAAATTTTGCATTCTCCAAATTCCACAACTTCATTCTCTCTTAGTAGTTTAAAAATTGAACTCCTCGTAACTGTAGGTTGTATATACGAGCAAGCCTAAATTTTTTAAACAAAATTAGGTTTATATGAAAGTAAATGACATGACTGAATTACACATAATAGCTAAAGATATTACAAAAATATAAATCAAATAAAGACATCTTCATTACAAGAATTACAAAATATTGTTGAACTAAGATTCATCGGTTTGATGAGTTTAATTTAAATTAGGTCCTCATTGGGTTCCTCCAAATATTGAATAATCCTCTATGTTTACATGTGTGAGAAATTTGTTTTGATGATACTCCTCTTTGAATATTAGTAGAAGTTAATACTGACGCTTCCTCTGAAACTCTTTCTTCAGCAATTGTTTTACTTTTAGTTTATATTTCAAGTGACAATCCATGTTGAACATCGGTCGAGGTGAAATTTATTGTAAAACATTTGATGATGAATCCCATTGTGGAGCCATTGGTTGTGAACTCTAGTGTTGAGCAGTTGATGTTGTACTCCATTGTTGGGCCATTGGTGGTGAACTTCATTGCTGAACAAATGATGTTTTACCCCATGTGGATCCATTAGTAGTGAATTCCATTATTGAGCATTTGATGTTGTACCTCTATGCAATTTTCTTTGTGGTGTACCCCATTGTAAGCACTTGGTTGTATATCCCATTGATGAGCAGTTGGTTATGTATCCCATTTTTGAGATATTGGTGACGTGCTCCTTTGTAGAGTAGTTGCTGGTGTACCCCATTAAGAGAAGTTGGTTGTGTACCCTATTGCAGAGCACATAGTTATTGACCATATTGACCATTTCACATTTGTCTTTATAAATTATTACCATCCCCCCCCCCCGAAGATGGACTACTTGAATGAGAATTACATGAACTTGGATTCTCGAAAAGTTTACTAGAGATTAATCGCTTCCCTACCTGTTAATCATCACGTGAAAGTCAACTTAAAACTTGTAAAACTGAACCCTTTTTCAAAAATATTTTCATCTCTATCAATGAAATACTTACGCTAGAATCTATTTTCTTTGAATTCGTAAATACATGTCCAGTAATATTTGGTATAATTTGGAAGCCCCATCGATTCAAATATACTAATAACCACATTAAAATCATCCTAGAAATTAATCGCTTCCCTACCTGTTAATCATCATAGAAATTAATCGCTTCCTACCACATTACAAGTTTTAAGTTTACTAGAGATTAATCGCTTCCTACCTGTTAATCATCACGTGAAAGTCAACTTAAAACTTGTAAAACTGAACCCTTTTTCAAAAATATTTTCATATCTATCAATGAAATACTTACGCTAGAATCTATTTTCTTTGAATTGTAAATACATGTCCAGTAATATTTGGTATAATTTGGAAGCCCCATCGATTCAAATATACTAATAACCACATTAAAATCATCCTAGAAATTAATCGCTTCCCTACCTGTTAATCATCATAGAAATTAATCGCTTCCCTACCACATTACAAGTTTTAAGTTTACTAGAGATTAATCGCTTCCCTACCTGTTAATCATCACGTGAAAGTCAACTTAAAACTTGTAAAACTGAACCCTTTTTCAAAAAATATTTTCATATCTATCAATGAAATACTTACGCTAGAATCTATTTTATTTGAATTCGTAAATACATGTCCAGTAATATTTGGTATAATTTGGAAGCCCCATCGATTCAAATATACTAATAACCACATTAAAATCATCATAGAAATCTTGGTCAAACAAATTTGGACGTAATTATTGTAAAATTTGGCATTGGAACTCCCTAAACCAAGTCATTGTTTCTGTTAAAATGGTTTCAAATGATTGATTTTCTTACTTCCTCGTGAACCACTCAAATGTAAAACTCGTGATTTTATTGACGTTCTTTGTGAAGCTTTCTTCTTGCTTTGTCTCTTTCTTGTATTATTGAACCAGAAATTTGAATTGGATTGACCGTCACAGAAATATGATAAGTTTGTGCACGGATAAACTCATTTGAAAGACATGTTTCATCTTTAATGTTAACAATACTTCTTTGTTTTCTTGTGTCTCTGGATCTTGATTGTCTTACATTTGACCACCATATGTGTCTTCATACAATATCATCATTATTATTTGCATCTTCATTCATCATTTTCTTTCTTCTTTGGTTGACTGAGTATTGAGGTTCTAATTCGACATTATGGTTCTGGCTGTAAAGTAATTTTAGAGTAAAAGTGATATGGTGAAAAAACTTCATTGTTGGATTTCACTGTTTGACAACCAACCAAGTAAAAAGATAAGAAAAGAAAAGTGATAAACTTCCTCTCATTATTTTCTAGATGGCGTTAATTTGTTAACCTCTTTATCCAAGTGAAATATTAAATGGACTTACTTTATCTTCTATATGGTTTTTAAAATGATACTTATTCTATATAACAAAGTGTTATCCACTGCTCTTGTTTCACAACAATACACTCTTATCAATACACATTTCTAAATTTCTTCTTCTACTTTTTCAATTACATTTTTGTTAAATTATTCAAGATTGTTTAGTTCCTCATAAACATTTCAAAATTATAAAGTTATTATAAAGGTATGTTTTAATATATATATATATATAATTTTTTATTATAAATATATATATATACGTATTTATATTTATTTCCTTAATTTTAATTAAATACACTCCAGTTGTATATATGAAATGTGTATTTGATTATGCATTCATGATTGCAATCAATATAATATGAAATTTTTAATATAATTTGTACTGTATATATACTAAATTACATATGTTTAAAGAGTCAATAAATAAACTTATTTTGGATTTGTAGTTACTAATATTTATTTATGAGAAATACCCTAGGATGAAAGAGCTACAAATGCATTAATGAAAGAGCTACAAATGCATTAATTTTTGAGTAGAGGATCCATTGACTCTACCTTTGATTTCTATTACGGAAGACCATTGTCTTGTCGTTTTTCCAAAGACATATCCATCTAATAATGATCCGGGAATGGTCCATGTCCTTCCTATAACAATACTATAATATAATAGAAACATAATTTATTGATATTAAATAACTTTTGGTATTTCTAAAAGATATATCTTTGACCCGACACCACCTTTCGGTAACTTGTTAAGACTATTAGTCAAAACCCATATCGGAATAGATATTAATGTACTATTCAATATTGTTTCACCTATAAATACTGATACATATCAAATTTGTGGAAAAAAAGATTGTATAAGAAAACAAACTTGTTCGAACAAAAAATAAATAACAAATCAGTGTTTGAATAAGAGCTGATGGCGAGTGATCAAATCATGCATGGGCAACCTGAATTTTTAGGTATAAGTGAGGAATTTTTAGATTCGAGTTTGGTTTTTGATTGATAAAATTATTTATCTATAATTATATTTTGTATGTTTGTGTAGCTACCGATGAAACCAATAACTATTTGTATGGTCAATTATGGAAGTTATGTGCTGGTCCTCTGTTTGATCTTCCAAAAGTTGGAGAAAAGATATATTACTTTCCTCAAGGACATATAGAGAAGGCAATTTTTTTTTACAAACTTGTTATATTTTTCGCATATGTTTTGATAAGAAAAACTTACCCAAAAATTTGATGGTATAACCAGCTAGCTTCATCTATGAACGATGAACTATGTCAACTAAAACCAATTTTTGATATTCCTTCAAAAATTTGCTGCAATGTTTTTAGTATCAAGCTCAAGGTATGTTTCATTGAGTATTTATGTTTCTTATTTATTAAATGCACATGAGCAGTGTAAATGATATTGCTTTGGGTATATTTTTATGTATGATCTTAGGTAGAGACTACAACAGATGAAATCTATGCAGAAATTTCTTTGTTGCCTGATACATCTGTGAGTTACAAAATAATATTTTATTTCTATAATAACTTAATTAAAAGTCCTCTTAATATATCTTTTAACTAATATTATGAATTTTTTAGGAAGTTGAAATCCCAACACCTAAACATGAAAACAACATACAAAACATTAACTATTTTACTAAGGTGTTAAGTGCTTCTGATACCAGTAAAAAGGGTAGTTTTGTTTTGAATAAAAGACATGCCATAGAATGTCTTCCTCCGCTGGTATTAACTCTGACTTACATTGACTCAAATTTTAAAATTTATATAACATTTTGGATCAAATACCTATTTAGGATACATCCCAGCTAACACCAAGTCAAGAGATAATTGCTAAAGATATTCATGGTCATGAATGGAAATTTAAACACACTTTAAGAGGTAACAAATTTTTATTGATATCAAAATTTTGAGTATTAATTACTAATCTTTATTTTCTTACAAACAATCAACTAGGTACACCACAAAGACATCTTTTCGCATCTGGTTGGAATGAGTTTGCAAAAGAAAAACGTTTGGTTGCTGGAGACTCTTTTGTATTTCTTCGGTATATTTTTAGTACATTTAAAATCTCATTTTTATTGGACTTTGGATTTTAACTATTTTTATTACAGAGGAGAGAATGGGGAATCACGAGTTGGAATCAGAAAAGCAGCTAATCATCAACAACAAAACATACCATCATCATTAATTTCAAAACAGAGTATGCACCATGGTATAGTTGCTACTGCATTGAATGCTATTAAGAGAAAATGTATGTTCGTTGTGTTCTATAAGCCAAGGTAAAGAAAATTATTTTGTTACTAAATTAAACATTATGAAAATCGTTTATTCAACAATTACACTTTTATTTATTATTGATGTGGTGACATCAGGTCGAGCCAATTCCTTGTAACCTTGGATAAATTTATAGATGGAGTGAGTAAGAAATTTAGTGTAGGCTCTAGATTTATGATGAAGTTTGAAGGAAGAGATTTTAATGAATTAAGGTAAATCATGAAATTTATTTTACTTTTTCGAAATATGATTACTTACAAAAATAATTTTACAACACTAGATACTATGGAACAATAGTAGGAGTGAGAGATTTCTCCACTCATTGGAAGGATTCAGAATGGCGAAGTCTAGAAGTAAGATTAGTACTAGTTATACTTTAATTATATTATTGTAGAATATAGTTTTGTAAAATAAAGCAATATACAATATCCACTAACTTTATTTTATAGGTACAATGGGAAGAAACTGCAACAATTCCAAGACCAGATAAGGTATCTCCATGGGAGATCGAGCCTTTCCCACATTCAGCAAACATTCTCAAATCAGTTTTTCTTAAAAATAAACGTAAAAGTGAAATACATGATTTTGGTAAGTAAACGCCATTCAATAAGTTCAAACTTCTTTGTAAATTAGTTATCATACTATTTTTTCTTATATATTCAAATATGTGGGTTCCTAAATTGACCCAAGGCCAAGACATTGGACAGTCTAGCAAACAATCTTCAATGAGCTACTCATTCCCTACCATGTCCAAACCAAACTACAATGAGCAAATGGTTCAAGCAATGAAAGAAACATCAACCACCACCAAGACTACTAGCTACAGATTGTTTGGAGTTGATCTAAAAATTCCTGCAAAAGAAAAGGATTCCATCGAACCAGTTGACTCATGTAAAAGAGTTAAGATTTCTAAAATCTTTGAAGAAGAAAAGGTTGACCACATCCACACTAAAATTCATACTAAGGTATGTAATCATCTTCTCATTTTATACTCATTAGTCAAGTTTAAAACAATTTATTAGGTACAACTAAAACATGGTTTTCATAAAAAGTATGTTATTAATTAGATATATAGTTTAAAAGTGTTTGCATCCATAGTTTATTTCCTATCTTATATTTTTAATAAAAAATCACATTTTTAATAAATTTAGATGACTATAAAATCCATATTTTTATATGGTTATTGATCAGGTTCGCATGGAAGGTGCAGTAGAAAAAATTGTGGATTTAACTGTTTTTGATGGATACAATCAGTTGATCGATGAACTAGAAAGACTCTTTGATATCAAAGGCAAGTTGCACATGCACAATCAATGGGAAATAATTTTCCTAGACGCTGATGGAGAAATAATGCTTTTTGGAGATGATTCGTGGCTGTAAGTTTTTGCTTTCGTTTTTTTCTTAATATTTGGCAAAATTTAGTGAATATTTATACTTTTTTGCAGCAAAATTTGCAATATGGCGAAGGAAATATTCATATGTTCAAAAAACGATGCCAAGATAGGGAATGAAGATAACAAATTCTCTAAAGATGATCCAGCATTAACAACAACATTCTTACCACCAGATGTTAACAACAATTAAAGAGGGTTTTGGTTTTAAAAAGTCATCTTGCTTCCTTTTTAATGTATTATAAATAAGACTGGAAATGTGTATGACTTAAAACTTCAAAGTATATTATGGAATGCTTTTGCCTTTGTGATTGATGTTTGGTCTAGCGATTAAAGTTTTAAATGAAACAAATATCTTTTGTTTTTTTTTTAATATTTTTTTTAACATGTTTAGTATTGTGGGTTATATCATATGTATGTTTTCACCGTTCATAAAAAAAATTATTTTTTCATATGATATTATATTTATTATTTGTTCATAACTTATAATGTCAGCTTGATCATACTATAGTTAAATAGTGTAATGATTGAACTTAATATTTCTTTGAATGTATTCTTGTAAAATTTTGCATAACACAATATTTAATTATAAACTAAATTTGCCTACTTAAGTTTCTAGGTAAACAATGTTTCAATTTATATGTATAGTTAAAAGTAGAATGTTAAATCAATAATATTCAGTTTTCTGAAATTTTATTATATTTCTTATAAGTTTTTAAGTATTAGATTTTATCATTGTTTAATTACTCTCATGTACTCTCGTTTACTCTAATCAATTATCAATTATATTTATTTTAAGAAACTATGTTTTACTCTAATTATTACTTTTTTTTGTTTTCCTCCCAAATTATCTACTTTTATTTTATCTTAATTACTCTAGTATCTAACAGTCACATCCTAAATAATTTGAAACAGTGTTCCATAATATCTCAACCATGTGGCGGCTTTTCTCTAATTTCATGTAAAATCTTATATGTATCTTAATACAATTATAAGATAAATATTTTAGATTACTTTTCTATTGTAATCGATTATGTATTTCAAATGGGAGAAAGATTATAAGTACTTACGTCACCTTTTCACCATGATTTTAAAGCATCGATCATATATGTAATGGAATCAACCAAGATATCATTTAAATTGAGAAGCTTTTTGTAATTGTGTTCTTGTATACTGTAATTATTGAACTATTAGTTAAACTTTTTAAATACAGACTGTTAAGAAAACAATGTGATCTTTTATATTGTAATTATCCATAACAACAATTTGATCGTATAGCTCAACCAATCTAAAAAGATTGTTAGTGCCTCTCTTCATTCATAGAAGGGGGTATTTATAAGAGACTATGCTTGATTAGTGTCTTGATATGTGTTTTCTCCTGAATGGTGTCGGCACTTGCCTTGATAAGTGTTATTTCCTGAGTGGTGCCGACGCTTTGAGTGGTTTGTTGATGGAGAATTTTGTTGTTTTGTTGCAGAAATCTTTTTCTAGGCCCCATATATCAGCCATCATGATTGCTGAGTAATTTCTTCGTAATACAGATATACTATGTATCTTAGTTATGTATTTTATTACTGTTGTATACTACTAAAAAGAAAATTATATAAGGAACAACATAATAAAAAAAAAAGAAAATAAAAGATGAATGTTGAACATGGAAATAGTGAAGAGAACACTCTCAAATTTCCTTTTTAGGCTACCAACTGAAATATATTCTTATAAATAAAAAAGTAACGCAGCCAAGACTCACCATGAACCATATCAAACAAACTAAAATAGCTACAGGGTATCTGCGTACGAAGAAGATGAGTAGACACCAAAGTATATTTAAGGTTGATAAATCGTCATCAAATTTTGACTCTGCTCTTAGTCGTGAAGAAGGTTTAAGTTATGTCTCTTTCACGAGGTTCAAACTTATGAGCACTATTCTTTTTTTTTTTCATTTTTCTGTCACATTTTTTGTGTCTTGGTATGTGTGGAAAGATAAAGATTATCTACTACAATTATTCGAATAGGCAGATGAAATAAGTTCATCCATGTTTAGACATACTAACCTTACTCACTTATGTACTTCCCACTTTATTCATTAGTGTAAAGCTTAGGCTCTAATTGGTTTCATTAGAATAAATTTTAATAAAAGAATAATGTGTAAAATGAAATGGTGAAAACAAGAGAAAAAGAAGAAAAATAACATAAATGCTATAATGGTAAAAAGTATGTAGTAAAGCTGAGTGTATATTTTTCTCCACTTAGACAGTGGTCAGAGTAAAACATAGGAGTTATATTTCACTTGATTGGTAAATTTTTAGTGGAATGTGGAGTAATTTAACATTTAGAGTAAATATTTATGCTAAAAATATAATCCATTCACACAATTAATTTGTGAATAGAGAAAAGGATGGGTGGCCCCTACTAGTGTATCATTCAATTTTATTCACATTTCATTCTCAGATTTAACTCAATTAAATAGTTAATTCAAACTGTCTAACATTTTTATTAAATAGTCCCTCGAGCGACTTGGCCATCCTAATCAATTAAACATGCCATTCCCCAATCCAATCAAATTTTAGCGAACATCACATCCCTTAAGAACATTGTTTGATTTTGACGCTCAAAAAAAACTTCTAATATTTAATTACTTATTGTATTACTAATAATTTTTTATCTGTTAAAATTAATTCATTACAAAACAACATTATATATTGTATATTTAATAATAACAATATTATGCACAAAAATTATTTAGAAATTAAAATCAAACACCCACATGGATGTACTTATCAAAGTATAGTTTATGCTAAAATACTACCCATTCACACTCTTAATTTGTGAATAGAGAAAAAGGGGGATGTCCCTGCTAGTTTATCATTCACTTATATTCTCGGAGTTAAACCAATCACATAGTTAATTTAAATCTCTAATATATTTATAAAATTGCCACTTGAGCGATTTGACTATCGCAATCCATTAAACATGTTATCCCGCAATTCAATCAAATCTTAGAGATATCATATCCCTTAAGCACATTGTTTGATTTAGATGCTCATTGAAAAGAACCGAACATTCAATTCAATCCAACTTAACAAAGAATACATATAATAGCAGTTGTAAATATCTTGTCTAAAACAACGTAAATTTACAAAGGAAAATGATCGTACTCATGCAACCATCCATAGTTACACACTGATCCTCGTCTTTTTGAATATCTTAACATCTCTTCCATTTGATGCTTGCAAACTTGGAGGGAAGAAAGTGTAAGAATTTTTGAGATGATGAGTACAATGAGAAGAGATGCGTCCTATGTACAAACACATTTTTTTTTTGCATTTTCTGTCACATTTTTTGATGTTTTAATATGTGTGCAAAGATAAAGAGAATCTGCTATAATTATTCAAATTGGTAGGTAAAGCAGTTCACCCATGTTTAAACATACTAACCTTACTCACTTGTGTACCTCCCACTTTATTCATCAACGTAAATTTTGGTTCTGATTGGTTTCATTAGACTAAACTTGAAAAAAAATGTGGAAAATGAAATGGTGAAAACAAAATTGAAAGAAGAAAAATAAGATAGATGTTTTTATTGTAGAAAAATATGGAGTAAAGTTGAGTGTATACTTTTGTCCATTTTAATAGTGATTAGAGTAAAACATATATAGTTATGTTTTACTTGATTGATAAGTGTTTAGTGGAATGTAGAGTAAATTAACATTTCGAGTAAATATTTATGCTAAAATACAGTTCATTGACACTTTTAATTTGTTAACAGAGAAACAAAGTGGGTAGCCTCCACTATTTTATCATTCATTTTTATTCACTTTATATTCTCAAAGTTAAGCCTTTCAAATAGTTAATTTAAAGGGAAAATTGCCAAAATAGAACAAAAATTCAGCATGTTTGTCCATATAGTATAAAACCATCATTTAATTGTCCCTTTAGTATAATTTTTTTCATATTCCCAAAAGTAACCCTTGATTAATCTAATTAAACACATTAAACTAATATAATTTTTTAAAATTAACTAAAATTGTTTTAAAAGGGGAAAATAAAAATAAAACTTTTTAAAAGGTTTTTAATAAAAATAAAATCTGTAAACTTTATAAAATAAAAATAATTTACAAAAATATTTTTAATAAAAAACGTTAAATAAAATTTATAAAAAACGTTTTACAAATTTTATTTTTATAAAAAGTTTTTGATAAAAATTTAATAAAATGAAATTTGTAAACTTTATAAAAATAAAAATAAAACTTTACAAAAAGTTTTTAATAAAAACTTTAAACAAACTTTATACAAAATATTTTACAAAGTTTTATTTTTTATAAAAATTTTAAAACGTTTTAAACTTTTTAATTTTATCAAACTTTTTAATAAAAATTAAAAAATATTTTTTAAAAAATAAAAGTAAAATTTATAAAAATAAAAATAAAACTTTACAAAAAGTTTTTAGTAAAAAACTTTAAATAAAATTTATTAAAAACGTTTAAAAAGTCTTTTTTTATAAAAAGCTTAAGATGTGTGTAAATTTTTTAGTTTTATTAAACTTAAAAAAAAATAGAACAAAAGTTTGTGAAAATAAAATGCAAAATCATTTTTTCACAACTAAAATCGACCATAACACGTTTTGGGAAGTTAGAATATTTTTAGGAGATTTTATAGAATATTTCCTTTACTGAAATTTCATTAATTTTCGCAAAAATTCAGGTATTCTTATCCTTACAAGATGTCTTCTAAAAGTTTTGAAGAATGATAAAAATCTTGAATACACTTTCTACTTCGAGTAGACGTAAGAGTACATTGTATAAAACACATTCCCCGAAATTTAGAATACTTTATAAAAGTAGAAGATGCATTCGGAAGGAAAGTGGATACATTTATGATTAGTAGAATGTGCATTCCTCTTATTTAGAAATTTAGTAAATAGTAGAATTGGCGTTTTAAAAGAAGTAGATAAACGTGTTTATTTTAGAAATCGTTTTCTACTATACCATTTTTCGTAGAAGACACATTCTACTTTTAGTAGAACATATTTTAAAAATTTTACTTATCAAGTTTTTGAACAAAAAAAATTACCAGCTTGTGTATATGGGTGTTTTATTAATTGTTTATATTTTCAATAATTTTTTTGATTCACAAAATTATTTATTTCATTAATTTTCAGAAATACAAAGGGTAAAAAGGAAAAAAAAAATGGACAAAAAAAATTTATACCAAAGGGACAACAAACTAGTTTCTTTGTTCTCTTTTGGCAATTTTCCCACCTATAATCCAATAAAATTTTAGCGAACGTCACATCCCTTAAACACATGGTTTGATTTCAACAGTCATTAAAAGAACATAACATTCAATTCAAGTCAAAATAGCATAAAATACATGTAACTAAGTAATAGTAGCAGTCATAAATTTTTTATCTAAAACAATGTAAATCTACAAAAAATGATCATTCACATGCAACCATCCATAGTTACACACTCACCTTGAACTTTTTGAATATTTTAACATTTCTTGTGTTTGATCCTTACAAACTTGGAAAGAATAAGGTGCAAGATTTTTTAGATGATGCGTATAATCAGAAGAGTGCTCCTATTTACAAGCATAATTTTGTTGTTTTTTTTTGGATTTTTATCATATTTTTTGATGTCGTGGTATGTGTAGAAAAAGATAAAGAGCATAAACTACAATTATTCAAATTGATAAGTAAAAGTCGTTCATCCATGTTTAGACAAACTAATCTTACTCACTTATGTACCTCCCACTTTATTCATTAATGTAAATTTAGGTTATTATTGTATTCATTAGAATAAATTCGAATAAAAATGTAGAAAATGAAATGGTGAAAACCAGAGTAAAAATAGAAAAATAACATACATGTTATTATTGTAGAAAAATATAGAGTAAAACTGAGTGTATATTTTTCTACATTTAAACGTGATTCGATTAAAACATAAATAGTTATGTTTCACTTGATTGGGAAGTTTTTAGTGGTCTGTGGAGGAAATTAATATGAATATATATTTATTGTAAAAATACTATCTACTCACACTATTATTTGTGAATAAAGAAAAAAGTGGTGGCTTACACTAGTGTAACATTCACTTTTTCACATTCCATTATTAGATTTAAGCTAATCAAATATTTAATTCAGAATTTTAACATGTTTATTGAACGAGGAATTGAGCGACTTGACCATCCCAATCCATTAAACATGTCATCCCGCAATCCAATCAAATCTTAGTGA
Source organism: Brassica carinata (assembly GCA_016771965.1). NCBI lineage: Eukaryota > Viridiplantae > Streptophyta > Magnoliopsida > Brassicales > Brassicaceae > Brassica > Brassica carinata. The sequence continues at coordinate 5,800,074 of CM028700.1, forward strand.
ACATAACATCCCTTTAGAACATTGTTCGATTTAGACGTCCACTCAAAAGAACCGAACATTCAATTCAAGCCAAAACAACAAAGAATATATATATAACTAAGCTTTGTTCGGAAACTCGCTAGGGGTTACGCGTGCGGTGCATCTGAGCCTAGTGATTTATCAAAAAAGCGGGAAAAAATCGGAGAATGCGTGGGGAGAAATTTTTGGTATTTTTATACGTATAATACGTTATTTATACGTATAATACGAAATAATACAAGTTTCTATTATATATTTTCTAGATTATTAGAAATATAGCTTGTACTAGTGGTTTTTGATGTTAGTTAAGTTTGCATGTCACGTGTTCGAACAGCAAAACCTTTTTTTATTGTTTTCTTTTAATAAGTGGTAAAGTTGTAATTATGTCTTCCTCTTTCTATACCCATCGTTCTTGTTTTCTGCATTTTCCACCATAGCCAACACGATAAGTCTATCACCAATCACTTAAATTATGTTGTTTTCTACTTGTTTCTTCAATAAATTTGTAGATCTCTCATGTCATATTCGATTTCAAGCATTAAAAACCCCCCAAAATATATTTTTTTTGACAAATCCGATTTTTCAATCGATTTTGATGAATTCGCCACGGTGTGTTGCCGAGGAGCGAATACTCATCCGATTAAACGGTAACTAAGTAATAATAACAGTCATAACAATCTTATCTAAAAAATGTAAATCTACGAAAGAAAATGATCCTACATATTCAATCATCCATAGTTCCACACTCACATTGTTTTTGAATATTATAACATTTCTTGTGTTTTATCTATTACAGTAATGCAACTAATATGAATCTTCCAGTCACAATTGGTTGCATATCACTCATATTCGATCTATCGATAACTCTCGGCCTTTTTCTTCTTTCGCAATTTTATAAGTAATTTTTCTTTAATCTCAGTTACTTCTTTTTTTATGTGTTTTAATGAATATTTGACTAAGAAAATGACTAGACGGGATGTTAAGCTATTTCTATTTTAAAACAACTACCCAAAATTGTTACAACTTTTCAATAATGAACATAAAACTAGTTTCGAACAAAAGAATTTTTTTAAGTTTTTTCAAACCACTAAAATTTTCATCTTTCATCATCGCTTATAAATCCTCAGTTGTTTCTTCCTTTCCATCATCATCCCAAACAATTTAAGTCATCTTATATTTCTTTCATCCCAACTTTCATGCCACAATTCAAAATAGTGTCTCTTCCACAACTAAATCATCGTCCTAATCACTATATATTTTTCATCATAAATCCATAAGGGTATATTCAAATAAAAGTTTAAAGTAATATATATTAAAATAACATACCAGTATTATTAAACTTGTTATTTCAAAAAATATTCTGAAATCTACTATCGTTGATTTTATAATGGTTTAGGTATTTCTATAGTATTTAAATAGAGTTTCATAGTAAAAAAAAAAATCCAGGTCTCATTCTTTTAGATGAGATTTAAGGGTGATTTAAATCATTATGTGATGCAAAAAAAATTCAACTGGCTCATTCTGAATCATTCCAAACACCTAACTGAATAATACCCCCGTAATATAGATCCATAAAATATTATGTGATGCAAAAAAAATAAAAATAAGAAAAATTTCCTAGGATGATCATACAATTATTTTTATCACAAATATAGTCTTCAATGATCAAAATAGGTTTTATTAAGACCACTAAATATGTGACTGATGAATAAATTTTTCAACAGCTTAATTGATACAATGAGCTAGTTGAATTTTCAAAATAATACAAATAGATTATATTCAGTTGAATGTTTTCAACACGTTGAATAAAACTAAAATGAGCCCAACAGTGACACATGGAAACATATGAGATATCTTACTAAACCCACATGCAATGTTTTATTGGTTAATAAAATATGTTTGATTTTTTTCTCCTCTTAATTATTAACACTTTAGTTATTTTATTGTGATCTTTTTTAAAAAAAAAAAAACAAAAATTATACCTAAATTAATCATTTTGTTATGATCTATACATAGAGATTAGTCTCATTCTTTTTGGATATAGAATTCTTTTTGTCATTTTCATTATTTTGTAATTTTATCTGTTTAGTGGTGATTTCTATTTTTGTTTTTATTTATTTAAAATATAAAATATTAAAATATCATAATTTTTAAATTTTAAGATATTTTAAATTTTAAATGTATTTTAATATATTGTTTACAAAATGATAAATAAAAAATAAAATATGAGATAAAATAGTGGGATAGGATGTTGAATTTTATTAAACAAAAAATTGTAGATAAAAAAAATTAGATGGTTGTTAAATTGTTATGTGGAAAAAGAGAAGATGCTATGAAATGTAAAAAAGTGTAATTCAGGGTGTTGAAAAATCTTGACCATTGTACTTGTACATAGTCTGAGGGGTAAATAAACACTTATACACGTAAGGTTAACTAATCTTGACTTAGAATTTAGATTTAATGGGTGGTGTTTTGGGGGTGTGGAGGTTTAGGATATTATAAAATAAATAATAAAAATTTAGAATAAAAGTTTTAATAAAAATATCGGATTTCAAGAAAAGTTTGAAATTTTTTGAAATAAATTAAAGGTTGAATTAAAAAACGTATTACCTCTTTTATTTAAATAGTTATGTATATTTAAATATTTATAAGTAAATGTAAAAGATCTTTTACTTCTTGTAGTTGTTTTCTTTTCTTTCTGGACTATTTTAATGAAGAAAAAAAAATTAAAAATGGCCATTTGAGAGATTTGCCCAAAAATAGTCTAAATTTTGATTTTTAACAGAAAAACTATTAAATTCTGAAGTTTATTATTTGAAAATCGAAACCACAAATTTGTAAATTTTTATATAGGATAAAACCTAAAGACAAGCCTAATAATAAGCTCAAACTTATCCACACACGTACAAGAAGAGAATATAGGAAGAGAGGAGAAAGAAAGGTTAGTAGATAAGATCAGAAGAATATAGATAGCAAAATATAAGATAATTGTTATGTGATCATTTCGATAAAACTTATAATCTGAGAATAATCAGCTTAAGTATATGTACAACTTACTGAAAACAACATAGCAAATGAAAACCTTGCAAAGATATCTTGAGGAGATTGAAAAATGAAAACATAGCATAACTACCAAACTCTCTTTGTCGGAAAGAGTCTCCAACCTTTCTCTCCAACGGATACACTCAGCCACTTTGAATCTTCAGACCTTTATTACCAAACCTTTGTGACCTTTGATACCTCAAAGTGATGTGAAGAACGAATCGGAGGCCGATTTGACGATCCAGAGATATCTTGAGGAGATTGAAGAGGCGGAGTGTTGTCGCGATGGTTGGAAGTGAGTTTCTCCATCGAAGTTGGTGAATCAATGCAATATTTCATTGAATTGCACTTTCGTTTCCTGATGGGATGACCTTACGAAGTTCGATTTGATAATGCGAAGTAAATAGAAATATAGAATCAACAGAGAGATCGATTTTGGGAGAAAATGAAGAGATGATGAGACGAGAGAGCCAAGAAGTAGATGATCGAAGATCTAAAATAGAATCCGATGATCTGAAAGAGAATATGATGATCAATGAATGAAGAGGACGAAGCCGAGCTGAGCTTAGTGCTCTGATACGAAAATAGTTGTAGAATTGTAAGGGCACGAGCATTGGCAGCTCTTGGAGGGGGTTCACACGCGGCCCGAGAAAAAATATATATTAAAATATGCTACAGTAACGAACCGGCTGGCGGCTTGTCACGCCCCTTCCGGATGGATCGCCACGTGGCGATCCATCATTGGTCAATTCTTTTTTTTTTCTCAAGAAAAAAAAATAAAAAAAAAATAAAAAAAATAAAAAATCAATTTATGAACCCCATGGTGCGCGTGCTCTAACAGAATGTGTTATTCATTAATTGTGAAACTTAACTGTACAATAAGCTTATATACAGTACTAGCCTCTCTAGTGCTTTACTCTACTGTACACTGTATTCTATACAAGTATGTTGTACACTATCTAATAATATACGGTACAGCCATGGGTTGAATTTATCGGTTGCAACGCGCACTAGCTCTTGAGGCTTGACTCTTCTTCTTCCTCCGTTAAAATCGATCCATGCTTTTTTTTTTTTTTTTTATTGCGATATGAGAAAGACCCGACACACAATACTGATCAACTAGTTCCCTCCCAGAGCCGAAGACTGCTAGCAAAATAAAAATCGACTGTGAGTCCATCAGATTCCTCCCTCGATTTACCCTCTGATCCGACTTCAAACCTTAGAATTTAGGGTAGAAATTTAGAAAGTCAACGCCTTTCGTCTCGGTGATGGGGTACGATAGAATAAGCTTACTGCCAGATTCTCTAATAACTCAGATACTCTTACACCTTCCGACCAAAGACTCTGTCAAGACGAGCCTTCTCTCGACCAGATGGAGAAACCTATGGCTCGATGTTCCAGGTCTAGATCTACACTCCAACGACTTCCGTTACTCGAGTTCCGCAATCAAAACCTTCACCGACGAGTTTCTCGCGTCAAACCGCGAGTCACGCCTCCTAAAGTTCAAGATTAAGTACGATGAATGCAATGTATACCTCTTCGGAATCAGCGAATGGTTCGCTACGGCGATTAACCGTGGAGCTCAGGTTCTAGACGTTGACACCCTTAGATGTCCTTTCTACAAAGACTTCATGCCTCTGGACATTTACAAGAGCAAGACTTTGGTGTCTCTGAAGCTTGTCAACGTTGGGTTGTTGAAGCCCGGGTTTGTTGTTTCTCTACCGTGTCTCAAGACCATGCATCTTGAAAATATTCTGTACAGTGATGACGATGGTTCTTTGATCATGGAGAAGCTCGTCTCGGGATGTCCTGTTCTCGAAGATCTGACTTTGTGCAGGTCTTTCGATGATAAGTTGGATGTGGTTCTGCGTGTGATATCTCGGAATCTCAAGAGGTTTTGTGTAAAGTCTGGCCCTGGGATAGAGAATGATGCTCCGAGACCCAAATGTATTGAGTTCCGAGATGATGATAGAGTCGTGGGGAAGAATCTGAGCTTCTTGCTCATGGTGGACATTGATATTAGATTCAATGTTGATGCTTTGGAAATGAAGTATCTTCACGAGGTTCTAAATGGTGTTTCGAGTGTAAGACATTTGATCATCTCTCAGCGTACTCTAAAGGTATATATATTATCTACTCTTTGATTCATAATGAACTTTGCTTTATATAATATCATTTTTTTTTCTTTGGGAGCAGGAACTATATCGTTGCTTAAACATGGAACCGATTAGCAAATTTCATAACTTGTCTCGTTTGGAGGTTTCATTCTCCAGTCTCTTATTACAAGTGTTGCCTAATTTTCTTGAGATCTGCCCCAATCTGAAGTACCTCACCTTGGTAAATCATGTTACAAACTTGTGATTTGTTTTTGTATTTGTGAGACATCATTGTGGAAGTACCTGATTTTGTCATATTTGTTTTTTACTCGTTGCTATTTTGGCAGTACCTAGTCTTCTCAACGAAGATTGAACGAGCGAATCTTGAACTTACTAATGTTCCTCGGTGCTTACTATCGACTCTCGAGTGTGTCGAGATTAAAGAAGTGATTGCCGGAGAAGAAACCTGGTTTAGTAAGACAACAGCGATGAAATTAGCAAAGCAGAAGAAGAAGATATGGATGGAAGTAGTGAGGTACTTTATTGACGATTCATTAGTTCTAAAGAATCTCATACTGTGTCTAACAGATTCAGATATCACCAAGAAGCTGCTTACATTCACAAAACGTTTTCGCCGGTGTCAAACTATCTTTCGTTAAATGATGCTGCTGGGTCACATTATGTTAAAAATCTTCGGGTCATGATTGATGTTTTGTTCAGATTTGGATTGTTCAACCATAGATGAATTATAAAAAAAAAGTCAGATTAATGCAAAGTTTGTTGCTCTGCTACTCAGTTTCTTGCTGAATAAAAGCATTAGTCTAAACGTAAACACAAAGAGTTGCAATGACTGAAACTCGAAACGTTATGGAAAGTTATCAATAATTTTTTTTTGAAGAGAAACAGAGGGTCAGTGACAAACAACCAGAATTAAAGGTTAATGTCCACCATTATCAGTGACCAAGTGGCTTTATCCCATTACCTTGTATTGCGTCTCTTCCAGTGTAGAATTATTACTCAATGACTACAGGAGTTAACACAAGGAATCAGAAAACACAATCCCGCATGCTCACAAAAAGAAATGACAATCATCTCGAAGCTAGCTAAAAATATGAAGGTCAGAATGGTGTACGCTTGAGAAAATAGACAATAATGAAACTCACACAGAAGACTTGGTTTCTTGAATATGGTAAATAAAGTTTTTTTCAAGTCATGACCATAGTTTATTGGAAAAAAAAAACAATGTCTATTTTCTCATGTCATGCCATATCTTAGGTTGGGATAAGTTTTAAAGTAGGACGAATATAATTATCCTAGAGACCAAACACTTCCTAAATCATTTTCTCCAAAACCCTTTTCTCAGTCTCTCTTTTCAATCTGAGATTTTTTTCGTTCTTCCTCGGAGACGACAATGCAGAGGCTTTGCACTAAGCTCCGTTCCATTTCGTTCCATTCTAATCGTAGTCTCTCTTTCGTCGGGGCTCCTCACCGTTTCATCCACCATTCTCCGACTTCTCAGCTAACCCTAGGTTTCACCACGCCCAGCAAATGGAGCTTCCTTCCCGCCACCGGAGTTTCTCCCTGCTCCATGGGGTCTGCCTTCGTTCCTCATCATGTAAGTCTCTGGATTTCGAATCCTTCCTTAACTGTTACTGAACGCAACCGATTTAGGTTTAAAGTGCTGATTGAGGAAAAGATCTGATTTTGTACGCTCTCTGTTTGTTGCTTAAGTCTAAGCTTTCGATGTCTTGTTTGAAGTTCTTGAATTTTGCGAAATGTGAAACGGAGTCGTACTGGCTCTGATTATGTGTTTAATCTGTTATAGAGAAAGTGTTATTTGGAATCTAAACACTCGAGTTGTTTGTTTAAAACTTTTACATTTATGTACACACAAAATGCAAGGAAAGGGATTTAATTTTAGCTCTTCTTGTATTTGATGTCATGCTTTCAGCACCAGCTCTGCAAGAGTAGCGTCGCTTAAGTCTCTTTATCTACTCACATGTATTCGGGAAACTTGTAGATGTTGCTGGACCCCAGGATCTGGTTTATAGATGTTGCAGTTGCGTGGATCTTAGATAAACTAAAGAACACAACAATTATATGTTTCTCTTAGTGTGCAACATCATTTTATATCTCTGATGCCTTATATTATTTTTTTGTTTGTACTTTCGACGTTGATCCTCTCTTGTGTTCAGCTTGTTCAAGTACGGAGTATCACTTCCAAGGACAAGATGGCAAAATGGAAGAAGAAGTGGAGGCCTAGGACTCCAATCACCTCCAAAGTCAAGAAAGTCAAGATCAAGTTCTATTCGTACGTCTTCTTATTATTTCAAGATTTATATATCATCATATTCTTAGTGGAACGTTTGTGGTTCTCTCTTAACAAGTAAATTTTTGTTGAATTCAGGTCATACAAAGACAGGTTCAAGCCACTGAATGATGGTACCATCCGTCGCTGGAAAGAAGGCAAGCGCCACAACGCACACCTGAAGGTTACCTAACTATTACACCTTATTCCTCATTGTATAATATTAATCTCATATATTTATTTGGCCAATGCCTATGGTAGAACAGTATGATAATAACTAGGAATCTTACTGATCAGAACTTGCTTTCATCTGATTTATGGTTACAATGTTGAGTATGTTTAACATAGAAAATGTGATTCCTTGTTTAGCTAGATAGATAAATGGTAGACAGATACCCTTTTTAATGATTCTCTATAGTTTGGAGTAAGGCGTTGAGAGTAATGCATCTCTCTTTACTCGTATGCAGTCTAAGAAATCAAAGCGTAGATTGAGACAGCCTGGACTCGTACCACCAGCATATGCCAAAGTCATGAAGAAACTCAATTTCTGCAATTGAGAGATTAAGTATAAGAAACAGTTCAGTCTCTTCCAATTTTCCTTGATAATGCTCACCTGATACGCGGCACCCGAAGATTTAATCAAACTTTACTTCTTTTGTTGTTGTTTCAGTTTGTACCTCATCTCCAAGTAATAAATTGGCATTTTGTTCCTTTTTCCCTTAGGGTGGAATATCAGTTGAAACTTTTATTTATTATTTCATTTTGGTTGAATGTACCAATTTATGATTGATGGCATTGAATTGAAAAAGAAAAGGTTTCAAACATGCTTCTACTTCTGATTTCTGAACATGGTAAAACCTTGATCTAGTATTTTGGACGATTTTGAAATTTTTATTATTAATGAATTTCTAGTTGATTTTATATGAATTATCGCTATATTTTTTATTAAAAAAAAACACTATACTTCAATTGTTTTTTACATAGTATTTTTAAAAACTTTCAAAATCATTTTAAATTCACAAAAATATTTTTAAATTCGCTTTTAAATTATTTTAACGAAAATAAATGTTAAGAATATATTTTAGAATAAAAAAATTAGTGATATTAGATTTTTATGCTTCTTATAATCTCTGGTAAATATTAATATTTTTTTTTGATGCAAATCACTTTAAATTTGTTGCACAAAAAATCACTTTAAATTCATATTATATCAATCCTCTTTGAAATTCATACTTACTGTTTACTAATTAGTTTATTTTTTAACTACTAATTAATTTATTGGTTGAATATTTTGACTGTAAAGAAATTCTTATAGAGTTATTAGACAATTAATATTTTCTTTAATATCCGTAATCTTATTTTTGTGTTATTCGGTTAATGTTAATTAATAAGTAAATTTTGGTGTATTTTGATGTAGTTTAGAAGAACTGATTTTTTGATGATTTTCTTTTTCATCTGATTTTGATTGATAAAATCCCTAAAAACATAGCCCAAAAAAGGAACCATAATCTCAAACACGGGAATCATATACAAAAGAGAACAAGCTGAATTGAATTCTAAATCACATACACAAGCTGAACTTATGATGAGTAAACATGTTTTATTGCGAAATCGTTTATTGATTGCTAGACGATCGAACATGTGGTAGGAAACGTCGCCTTTTTCCTCTACGGTTTCTTCTTTAAACCTATGACCTTAAGTTGTAATGTACAGGTTTAGCCTTTTTGTTTTCAATATATTGGCTTTGCCTCCTTGGCCTTTGTCCTAATAATAATAACTCAGATGGAAGAAAAAAAAACAATTTTTGGAAGCAAAATTTTTGAGTACCACCGTATCTAAATAGACCGGAAGACACTGGTTTTCTCGATTCCGCCCCTTTATGGGACATTCTGGATTAGAAGTAAAACCATATCGGAGGCCGGATCATAAGCCGTGAAGTGAAACCCACTGTCTGTTGTAATCTGTCTGGTTAGGACAAGATGTGGGAGTGGGACTGCCGTCGTGAATCTCCCTCGAAGCAGTCATCGAATCACATGTTTAAAAAGTGGGTCCCAATCTAATAAACGTGAAGACAAAAGAGCTTGTCTACGTGTTACTTGGTGAATTTACAATTAGGCCCCCACCGTCGAACATGTGACTTTCAGATTATTCTAATTCTCCTTGTCCACCGGCGAATATTCCACGCTGGCAGTCTACGTGACATGCTCGCCCCATGCACTCACTCTCTCTTTTCATAAATCATTTTACATTTTTAATATCATTCACTTATCATTATTGATAGAAAAATTGAAAGCTATATGTCGCTCTCGCTAAGGAGCCGTGACGCCGCTCATCATGTATTGCCCCCTAAATGATTTATTTCATTTCATAAGTCAACAATACAATCATTTTAACCAGGAAAATAAACGATAAAACGAGTTATATGCATGATTGAATCGAACTGTTATGCTTTCTCAACTTTTTTCCTATTAAAAACTTAGTATTCATGTGTTTCTGAAGTTCAAGAAGAATAAAATTCAGATGTCATAGATCCGAGTCCGACAACACAAAAGATATAAATCTATATGATACCTAAACAAAGGACCAACGTGGAGAGAGATTTGATTGTATGTGAATGGGACAAAAACTTTAGTCATAAGTTACAATATGACTTTAAAATTCAGAAATCTAGCATTTAACTATTCAAATTTCAAATTATAATTCCCGGAAGACTATATTAATTTTTGGACATTATACAATCTAATAGTAAACAAATATGCATGATGCGAAAAAAGAGAAAGAAAAAAATGCATGATGCGGGCCATGTTCCTCTCAGCCATGTTACTTATGCTTAATAACACACATATATATTTTTAAAAAGCGGGGTTGACGTTAGATGACGAATCATGTCTCCACTTCTCCTCCTCCACCATCATCACCGCGACGACTTTTTATTCTCTCTCTCTTTTTCTCAGACTTTTCCTTAAATGGTTTCTTGATATCTTTCTTCACCACCTGCTCTCTCTTTTTCTCTCATCCTCTCGTTTTCGATCTATTAACATTCTCTTAACACCTAGTTTCCACTTGCATTCCCATTTTTTAATCTTCAAGGTTACGTACGCTTCATTCCGATCTCTTCCTCGACGTTAAATTCCATCTGCGTTTCCCGCCACTATTTATATTTGATCGGATAAAGGAAATGGAAAGAGTGAATCTAGGAGGTTTAGGTTATGAAAATGGTGGAGTGATGATGACTAGAGATCCTAAACCGAGGCTGAGATGGACCGCCGATCTCCACGATCGCTTCGTCGATGCCGTCGCAAAGCTTGGTGGCGCAGACAGTAAAGCTCCTCTTTTTTTTTTTTTTCTTTTTCTTCTTCAATAATTGTGATAACCGGTTTCCAATTATGAATCCGGTTTATTCCGGTTTGATTAATTAAATTTTTACCAAGTGTGTAATTTCCTTCGTCTCGGTCATATACATAAATTTACAGAATTGGGAAAAAAAGATGTCCCTATTTCATCATCCTTGATTACTTCGTCATTGTTTGAAATGAATTGATTATATTATTTACTCAATTTAATTATATGGGTAGATTAGTGATGTTTTTCCTTGATATGATCTGCAGAAGCAACTCCTAAGTCGGTTCTGAAGCTGATGGGATTAAAAGGCTTAACATTGTACCATCTCAAGAGCCATCTACAGGTTCGATTTTCATTTGACATAGACATATACGAAACCTAGTTATATAATAATGTAACATGTTGTACATTTTACTATGGCTCTTTTACATTATTTTTTCACAATGGGTGATTGTGTAGAAGTATAGACTTGGTCAACAGCAAGCGAAGAAACAAAATCGAACAGAACAAAACAAGGAAAATGCTGGTATGTTATGTATCCTATGTATGTATAAATGATCATATTACAAGATACACACATATTGCATAAGAAAATAGATTATTTTTTTTTTGAACAACAGAAAATAGATTAACTATATAGATAATAGATGTAGAGTACTTGGAAGCAAAAGAAGAATTTGATTCTAGTTTACGCTAAAACGTTGCAGGAAGTTCATATGTGCATTTTGATAATTGTTCTCAAGGAGGAATATCGAATGAATCAAGATTTGATAACCATCTTAGGTAATTAATGTCACTCTCAAAGGACTTGTAGATTTTTATTTTGTATATCTGGTTTGACAATATGTTAACAAACACGAGCAGACAAAGTGGGAATGTACCTTTTGCTGACACGTTGAGACATCAAGTCGATGCGCAACAGAGGTTTCAAGAACAGCTCGAGGTAACAAAGGAAACGAGCAATCTTCTTTGTTCTCTTGAAACAATCAAGAAGCAGCTTGAATCTATGTTTTGTGATGTTATATAGGTGCAGAAAAAGTTGCAGATGAGAATGGAGGCACAAGGAAAGTATTTGTTGACTTTATTAGAGAAAGCACAGAAGAGCATGCCCTGTGGTGGTAATGGAGCAGAGACAGACAAGGGTCAATTCTCAGACTTCAATCTCGCACTTTCAGGACTTGTAGGAGATCATGATCACAAGAATGATAAGACGGGTTTGGTTACTGATATCTCACACGTTAATGGTGATTTGACCGAAGATTTTCGGTTATGTGGAGAAAGAGAGAAAGGAGAAACCGGAGATGCAGGTGTTAAACCGGAATCCGGGTTTGTGCACTTTGATTTGAACTCGAAAGGTGGGTATGATCTCTTGAATTCTGGGAAGTACGGGATTGAAATGAAGCCAAATGTGATTGCAGATAGACATCAATAAGTCAAAAGAGACACTTCCCCTAATTTATTTCCTTTTTCTTTGATAGAATGTTATACATATTGGCTTCGTGTTTTCGTCATACTCAAATATCAAAACTCTTTGAAGTCTGGCCACTGAATCAGTGTTAAAAAGTCAGATAATTACCAAATAATTGTTCCTTTAACTAAATAAGTTATGTTTAGCCTAGGGAACTTATACATTTTGGTTTTTCAAATTCGATACTCCCTCCCTATGTAGTTGTAGTTGAAAGTGGGTGTTGCTTGCAACATCAAAGCCACTGATCTTGTAAGTGGCCCCTTCTTTCAAAAGGTGTTTGATACTGTTAAGCAGATGCATGTTGATAGACCCGTGCAGAAGGGTTGACTGTGAAAAGTGAAAACATAAACGTGGTATAGTGTGAATACTTTTGTCTAACACATATTCAAAAAAATCATTTACAAAGATATGATAACACGAAAGTATTAGTAATATCGTATTTTGTTCATTGTGAGTTTACTAACAACACTTAAGTATTGTATTTTTGTCAACGTATATAAAATACAATATATATGTTGGGACAATTCAAAAATACTACAAATCAAGGTAGAGAGAGACAAACCTTCTCATCAAGCAAAGCATGTCAACTCTCATCAGCTCCTCTCCTTTCTTAAGGTTACATGCATGTTTTCCAGAGACGGAAAAGACGCGTCACCACTATCTGAGAACAACAACCGAACTTCAACTCAGAAAGAAGGATGTAGGATGAAACCATTGTGGCAGTATGTGTGTGTAAGGAAGCAGAAAGGTTGAATCTGGTGAAGCATGAAAAGTTCGATTTATTGGATTCCTATGCATTCCTATTTATTAGCAGTCGAAATTAGAGATTTCTAATGAATGTTAGGAAAAGGGTTATTAAAATCAACGTTGTGGGAGATATCTTCAATGAGAGAGTTAATGACCAGACGTAATGAGAAGGTTTCAATGACACGAAAATGTTATAATTCGGTAAGGTTTTTGCCGGAACATAGATATAAACAGACAATGTCCGTCCAAGAAGAAGAATGTAAACAATTGGGCTTCATTGTCAAATTTTGGAATTGAACCTCAGCATCTTAACTAAATAAATTTGCCTATAAATAATTTTAATGGTCCATTATAAGAAGAAGTAAATAATGACACATGGCATTTTTCTTCTGTGGAAAAAAAGTCTATTGTATTATATAAGATTTATGTCAATCTAATTATGAGGTTTAGGAGGGCTTGTTGTATTTGATGATTTGAGAATTTTGAAGAGGTTTAAGAATCCTCTAATTTAAAAGGAAATTGGGATTTGAACAAAAGTTTTAGGAAGAGATTAGAAGAGATTTTAGGAAATCTGAGGGTTTTCTAGAAAGGTCAACATGTCAGTTTTATTTATGAGATGATTAACCAACATATGTGCACCACCATTCACGACCAAAATCTCAACAGAATTATTAATGATACAAAGTTAACAAGTGATTGATTTATTTATTTTAAAATGAAATAAAGATGAATATATATAGGTGATGTATTTATTTATTTATTTTAAAATGAGATAAAGATGAAAAATGGATTCATTAGTATATTATAAGATGATGACAAAAAATAAATAATATAGTATAAGATATTTTTTGTAAGTTATTTCAGTATGTATTCCGGTAATGTTAAACTTAAGGCTCGAGGGTCATTATGACATGAAATACCCACTTTGTATATAGAACAGAGAATCACATCACTAATCATATACTTTTTGAATATCCACTAACGATATAAAACTCTATATTTAAATCTGAAGACGACTACCAGAAGACAATCAACATAAACACTTATACTATCACTGAATTATATAGTACACATGAAAAGCACAATATATATGATACAAATACACAAAGAGGGATCATGCTCCGAGCAAAATTCTAAGGATTGCTAAATCAGAAACACAAAAATGGGAGGATGCACATGAAAGAAGCTTTACTTTGTAGTTGGAAGATTTCGATCCTGCCAATACAACAAACAACCTTTATATATCTATCTTAACGTTTTAGCCCCAAAAAAAACATTTTCGTTTTTTTTGTCATAAAAAAAATTCGAAACAGTTGCTTACAAAAGAATAAACGAAGTATCCTAGACAAGATGGAACCAAACTTTTTGAAAATAACAGAAAAGACGGTTTGCGTTGGTAGAGATCAAAGTTCAATAAATAAATAAAGTACTTAAAACAACATCAAAAAAAAATATAGTGGAACATTCGACCGAATGGTTGATGGGACCAGCTAAATGGAACAAGTTTTTGTCAAATGCAAAAAAAAGTTGTTGTCAAATGTACCCACTTATACAATTAAACAAATGACGACCTTTGCTAAATAAAAGTGGTGATCGTAATGGTGAAAAGCCCTCTTAACACTGCGATTGATGTGATAATTGATTCAGAAGTTTTATCTGAGGTGGTGAAGATCTAACCGATATGCATATTCATTGACTCTCCATCATATCCTAGGTATTTAAATTTCACTGGTAAAATAATCGGCAGTCAAAATATTTATTTCTAACAATGTTACATTTCATAAATTTCCAATTAAAAGCCAATTAACAATTAATGAACTAGTCTAATTTTTTATATATCACTTATATTTCATCGTAACTTCTAGCATTGGAACTTTTATTCGTGTTTCTTTTTTTTCTTTTCTTTTTTGAAAAAAAAAATTATTCTTATTTCTTACATATAGTTTTCAGTTTGAAGTTTCATGGTCCATTAATCTACACAATCTCAATAGTTTTTTTTTATAGATAATGACTATCTTAGCCATTAATCTTGCAGACTATCATTTTTCGGATCTAGGAGCCTAAGGCATTTCTTGGACCGAATTATAAAAGAGTGTGATTTGATGTACTAAATTTTTGTATTAGTTAGATTTAGGTGTTTTGTTACTATATTAAGTTTTATAACCTTCAACTGAAAACAAATTGATAATTAGTGAATTGATCTATATTTTTATATTATTTATGTCTCACTAAAATTTCTAATGTGGAAACTTTTATTTTACACACAATTATTAGAGATTAAGTCGCATGACCCATTAATTTTTACAGAACCCCAATAAACAAATATCATGCAAACGGTAGTGAAATTTCTATATAAAAGAAAAGCAAAGAGCAGGGGTTAGTGCTTTAAGTTACAAAAGGGTTTGTGCTATTTCGTGTGTAAATTCTTCCCCATCTATTATAAAATTGTATCACTGGTCCATTTCGATTTACTTAATACATAAAAATTTTAACTATCCAACCAAAACCCCACAATGCATCAATGGGGGCTCTTTTTGTTTAAGATTATTCTTTTTTGTTTTGATGAAACCCATACACCTTTCCAAAAAGGAACCGGACCGGACTAAGCCAAAACACTCAGTTGATATCACTGCCCTACCAGGGTCTCCTTTAATATGGCCCTGTTAGTGCATTGTGGGGTTTTGGATAGTACAAAGTTTCATGTAAGACAGTAAATCAAAAGGGACCGGTGATATCATTTTATAATAGATGGGGAAGAATTTAAACACGAAATAGCATCAACCCCTTTCGTAACTTAGAGCACTAACCCCTGCTCTTTGCTTTTCTTTTTAAAGTTGGAGCGCTTTTAAGATTTCTCTGCTTTTTCTTTCCACTAAACTTGGTTTAGAAATTCTAACTTTGAACTTGCAGTGCCATGCATTTCAAAGGTTTGTTTTAGTCCTTGCGTATACTTGTCCGATTTTATTAATAACCATAGTTGTTTTAGCCGACATTGTTCTCCCCCCTTTTTCTACAACAACAAGATCAAGAACAAGAAGTCGTCAACAGAATCACTGACCTCTTCCATTGTTATCAGTTCCGCCTCCTAAGCCATGGAATTTTCACGGAATGAAGAAGAAAGCCACATCATACGTCAGAGAAGAGAAGGAGATGGAGAGGGGACTGAGAATGATAGGGAAAAGAACGATAACTTGATCATAGCAGAGCAAAACAGAGAGTTAGTGAAAGATGACAAGAGTTTAGAGGAGAAATGGGAAATAAAGAAATTGGACGTGCAGCCTGCAAAGATCAATAGGGGGAACCATTCAAAAGATGAAAATGTGTATCCTCACCGTAGGTAAAAATTATGTGTGCTTCTGCCAGTGTATATAGAGCCCTTTTTTTTGGCATTAAAGGTTTATGTTAACAGAGTGTTTTACTTTGTCTGTAGCTTATGCGATGGTTGCAGCTATGAGATTGAAGATGGACTATCTGTCAGTGCATTTGGTTCTATTTGGCATTCTCAATGTTTATGTTGCCTTCATTGCCACAAAACAATAGCAATGAACGAGGTTTAGCTAGTTTAAATTTATCGTTACTTTAATTTGATTACTCCTTGAGTTTTCATTTTGTTTTCTGATTTATAAATCCTTAGATTTCGATCTCAAAGAGAAAGTTTCACAGACTTTGCTACAAGCAGCATCGTCATCTAAACTGTTATGTGTGCACCAAGAAAGTAAGATAAAGTCTCAGTTGGGACTGTATAAAATGAAAGTAACAAAGTTAGAGACATGAATGTTAAATGTAGTTTGTGTAATTGTTCTTTCAGATTCCTTCAACTAAGGAAGGAATAAAGTATCATAAGCATCCGTTCTGGGAGGAGAAATACTGTCCATCTCATGAAGATGATGGAACTGCCAAGTGTTGTAGCTGTGAAAGATTACAAGTAATTAACTGGTTTCTACTTGAGTGGTTTGTACTTTTAATAGTCAAAAGACCAATCATCGTTCTGACCTTTTTATAATGGTTTCTTTTGCAGGCTTATGGAACAGAGTATGTCATGCTTGCTGACAATCGGTGGCTGTGCCTAGAATGTAAAGAAAGCGCCGTTATGGATACAGATGAATGCCAATCATTGCACTTTGAAATCCGTGAGTTCTTCAAAGGCTTGAACATGAAGGTTGAGAAAGTATTTCCTCTTCTTTTGGTGGGGAAAGAAGCGCTGAATCAAGCTGAGGAAGAGAATACTGTGAGTATTGCCTAAAGTGAAACTTTCTTATCTCTCTGTTTCACTCATATTTTGTTGTATCTAACTAAGTTTCAACAAAAAGCAGAATGGGATTGTAACCAGAGGTATTTGCCTGTTGAAGAGGAGATGGTCACAAGGGTAAGCCATTCATTGAAATCAAGGTGATACTTTTACAGACTAAAACTAGACTGGCCCTTCTTTTAAAAAACTTTGCTCCACATCTATATATAGGTCCCAGGAGGGCTAAACAAGCAGTTGATTGTCATGGCTAGAGAAGAATCTCAAAGAGTTGTTCAAAATTGCAAGGTCATTGCAATTCTCATCCTAAATGGACTTCCTAGGTTGCTAACTGGATATATATTGGCTCACGAGATGATGCATGCTTATCTTAGACTCAAATGTAAGTATACATGTAACAAATGGTCAAATATGAGATTCCAATTTTGTATTAAAACGATGAGAAGATGCATTAAAAGTGTTATTGATTGAGCAAACAGGTTATAGGAATCTTGACACGGTTCTTGAAGAAGGAATATGCCAAGTGTTAGGACACATGTGGTTGGAGTCTCAGAGATGCTCCAATATTAATGCTGCCTCATCATCTTCTTCCCAAACTAGTCCATCTGATACCACATCAAAGATAGGAGACCAATCTGATTTCGAGAAGAAGCTAGTGGAGTTTTGCATTAATCAGATAGAAACAGATGAATCACCGGTTTATGGTAACGGTTTCAAGAAAGTTAACGAGATGATGGTCTCGAATGGTTACAACCTTAAGGAAACCCTGAAAGGCATTGCTATTGCTTCCAAGACTCTACTCTACCAGCAGGTCGGAAAATAACTCCAACATACAAGTTGGAAACACATATGATAGCTTCCATGTGATGTTGCAATTCTTGCGTCTCTGACAGAGTGTTACCTGGCTAGGATCTGAAGTTTATTAGCAAAAATCTCCATGTAAAATTTAGCCAGGACTTCATTCCAAGTCGTACAAAATGTACAAATTTCACCTGATTAAATAAATCCCCAGCTGGAAAAAGGGTACCAACAAAATAATTTCCATTGATATGCTATTTCAACCAATGTAGTACAAGGAGAAGAGTGGTTACTCACTGTTGACAGCACACTAATCATCAAATTCACAGCAAACAAACAAACAAAAAAAGGTTTCATATATAAGGAATCAGCGACAGATAAAAGCTGAGGTTCATACTATAGATCATATATTCTGATTCGCTATCACAGAAACCAAATTGATTTGAAGAAACTCAAGCATGATCTTGCATAATACATGCATCCCGGATCGTAAGAAGTAAGTATTCAGACAGGATCAACTAGTTTTATTTTATCGTTCAAACAGATTTGAGATTGAAGAAAATTACGCAGAGAGTAGAAGAAAATTCACCTCCCCAATCCAAACAGACTCATGGCTAAAAAACGATCTAGAGAGAGAGAAAAAGTGAAAATATGTTTTTTTTTCCGATAAAGAAAAGACTGGAGAAGTGAGTGTCCATTTATATATGATGAAGACTAAAGACTCGTTGATTCTCTCTTCTTATTAGCTGGCATATTTTTTTTTCCATAAACCCCTAAAGGCCTAAACTTTCAGAACGTTTTAGATTTACGTTTAAAATTCACAACATCATCGCTCCGAAGGATCCTCAGGATAGAAATTTATAGTTTTCTGATTCCAAGGATCGTGAATTGGAACTATAGAGACTGGATGGTGATTACATAGAGATGAACAAGACGACATCACCTGGACTATCTCAAAACAAACTTTAGCACCATTCTTTGAGTTACCTACAAGCGTTATCACCTTTCTTTTACTTAGTGTTTGTATACTGTATTACATGGAAAATCCGAATGGGATCGATTTGCCTATAACATCAATGTTTACTATGAGTGTCTGAAAGAACCAAAACTGATTTCCGACATAATCTATTCAATTTTCTTGTTTCGGAGATTTGGTATACACCGGATCGGATTTTTGTGCTGGTCTGAGAAAGCATGTCTGTGTAGTATGCTTCCTTTTTCTCTTTTCACTTCAACATCAAAAAAATGAGGAACATAATTGAGATGATTTCTTGAGTAATAAAGAGGTAGAATTTTCGTATGACTATTATTTTACTTTAATCGAATGATCACACAAAGTTAAAAATGAGAAATAGAAAAATTTATACTGATCTCATTATTTACCTACACTTCATAGAACATGAAAACCAAAAAAAAATCATAGAAATGAGAAAAAAGAGAAGAAAGACAACCACATATTAGCAAGATTTATTGGGCTCACTTACTTAATGGGAGCGGATCAAGACAGTTTAGATACAACAACAAATGGAGGAGAGGAAAGCAGAGGTGAGGCGATTAATACAAACATAATGTGATCATTTACCGCCATCACTTTTTAAAGAAGCTCTCAAATGATGCAGAAGAAGCTTAGCTATTTGGAAAGCAGAGCATCATTATAACTATCAGAAGAGAATTCAACAACTTAGAGAGGAACTCCACAAGCTTACAACTCAACCCATTTAGATCACCATCGTATCTTAACCCTGAAGAAAAATATGCAATATGAATATCATGACAAAATAGCAGAATATTATGGCTGAAGGCTGGAGATCGTAATACAAAGTACTTTCAAGTAAAAGCAAAACAGCAACGAAGCCTGAACAGAATCACATCACTCCAAGATGAAACAAGGCCGATTAAGACTAATGAAAAAGAGATTCATCAAATAATCAACAGATATTTCACTGAATTATATACTTCTCATTGCAGTATCCAGGTGGAGACAGCACCGGACAATCTGGAAGTTAAGGTCACACCACAAATCAATGAAATACTTCTGGAACCAGTGAATGAAAAGGAGATCTTCTCAGCCTTAAAGCAAATGAATATCAACAAGACACCAGTTGCAGATGGGTTAAAAGCTGGCTTCTACAAGTTCCATTGGAAAACAGTTAAGCATTTTTTGGGACAGAACATCTTGATCCCGAAATTAATCACACTTATATTTGTCTGATTCCTAAAGTAAACAGCCCAACCTAAGTCAAAGAGTTTAGACCAATCAGTCTATGCAACATAGCATACAAACTGATTTCTAAAATCATGGTTGAAAGACTTAAACCCTGGTTCAATCAGATCATCTCTCAATACTAAACTGCTTTAATTCTAGGTAGATTAATCACTGACAATATTATTGTTGTTCATGAGCGCTGCACTCTCTCATATAATCAAAAGTTTAGCGAACCCTCATATAGCAATCAAGCTCGACAATGCCAAAGCCTTTGATAAGGTGGGATGGAATTTTTTGATTCAGGTAATGAAGAAACCTGGCTTCGCAGAGCAATGATGTAAATGAGTTATGGTAGGTGTTTCATCAGTCTCCCACCCACGTGAACCTAGTGTAGTCATCCACTAGTACATACACATAATTCTTGTCAGCAATACTTTTGGCATGAGTTGAATAAAAATAGCGTTATTGATGTTTTGACAGTTTAAAGTTGTTTATTTTTATTATTAACAGTTATAATATTTATTAATAAATTATTTAATTTTTATTATATTAATTTAATATTAATATTAATTATGTGCTCCAGTCAAATAATTGGTCTGGTTCCACCATGAGTGTAGATAGTTTCAAGTAAAAGCTTCTAGCTTTAACTTTAGAATTATCAGTATTAAAGCTAAAGTTACATATGCTCAGAAATTAGGAAGTCTAATTTTCCTTTCTTAGTAGCTACTCATGCTCAAAAGAAAAGAACAAAGACTGAGCGAGGAATAAAGAAAAGAAAAGAAAAGAGAAAGGAGAAAGATAATATATTTGATTATAAGCAAGGTATAACAAACCTGTAGTACAACATCATCGACACTTGGTCTTTATTTATATGTCGAGGTACATATACTATTTATAAAAAAAAAAAACTTTGTGGAAGAACGTTCATTAACCTAGAACTGTCCCATGTGAAGTAAACTAGTTTCGGTTCACGTGAATCTCTGCTTCAACTGAAGAAGACAAGATGGGTGATATGTTTCCACCACGTTTGAAGAAGTTTTGGGACAAATGGAACATTCGTGGAATCATAATGCTCAGTCTCTTCCTCCAATCAATCCTTATCTTCTTCGCACCGAGCCGAAAACGCACAGCAAAGAAGCTCTTCCTCGTCCTCATATGGTCAGCTTATCTTCTTGCTGATTGGGCGGCCGATTACGCGGTGGGACAAATCTCAGACAGTCAAGAAGAAGCTGCCGACGAACATGACAAGACCCGTGAGCTGCTAGCTTTTTGGTCACCTTTCCTTCTCTTGCACCTTGGAGGTCCAGACACCATAACAGCACTTGCCCTGGAGGATAACGAGCTTTGGAACAGACACTTGTTCAGCCTCGTCTGTCAAGCCGTCGCTACTGTCTACGTGATCTTATTGTCCACACCCAACAGACTTCTGACTCCGACGGTTATCATGCTATTCGGCGGAGTGATCAAGTATGTGGAGAGAACATCAGCCTTGTTCTCTGCGAGTCTTGACAAGTTCAAGGACTCTATGCTCGAGGACCCTGATCCTGGTGCTAACTACGCGAGGCTCATGGAGGAATATGCGTTCAAAAGGGATATGAATATGCCGACCGAGGTCATCGTGGAGGAGGATCCAGAGAAAGGGCGTGAAGGTAATACTCCCGTTAGACCCGACGATGGTCTCACCAACCTTCAAGTCGTTCAGTATGCTTTCAAGTACTTTAACATCTTCAAAGGTCTCATCGTTGATCTTATCTTCACTAACAAGCAACGCGACGAGAGCAGGAAGTTCTTCGACTCTCTCACCCCAGTAGAAGCTCTAAGCATCATCGAAGTCGAGCTCAGCCTCATCTACGAAAGCCTCTTCACCAAAGCGGAGATTCTTCATAACTGGACAGGAGCTGTGTTCCGTGTCATCGCTCTAGCGTGCCTTGTCTCCTCGCTCTGTCTCTTTAGTCTTAAAAGCGAAGCTCAGTACGAAGGATTCGATGTTGCTCTTACTTACGCGCTGCTCATATGTGGAATAGCTCTTGACTCCATTGCTCTTCTCATGTTCTGCGTCTCTGACTGGACCATCGCTACACTGAGGAAACTAAAGGAGGACCTGGACGAGAAAGACCCTTGCGCTTGGGTAGACAGAGTTCTCAACTGGATCCTCGGTTTCAGGACGTTAAGGTGGAAAACATCCGTATGTTTCATGGACGGACATCAAGTCCTCGACAGGAACTTTATGTTTCGCAGATGGTCTGAGTATGTACATGCTCACAACTTGATTGGTTACTGCTTGAAGATACGTCCCAAGAGAATCCATCCTACCAAGGGTATGTTACACAGTTTCATCCCCTGTTCCGGAACTCGCCAGTTTTGTAACTGGATTCACCGAACTCTCAGCAACTTGACCAAGTGTAGCTGCATCCTCCTTCCAGTTACTTTACTTCGCCACCATATTGGAAGTTCAATCACCTACGTCCTAGATTTCTTCGGTCTCACGGAGTTGGTTGAAGAGATAAGATTCACAACCAGTGACCGGCTCACGAGAGAGCTATGGGAGTTCATATTCAAACAAGTGCAACACAAACACCGTTTTGCTGAAGATCTAGAGAGTGCCAAGAGTATATCTTCAGCTAGAGGAGACTGGACTCTAGTTGAGACATCAAGCAAAGCGACAGAAGGAGGACCAGACCATGCGAAGCTTCTTAGATATGTGACGGAAAAAGATTACGACCAGAGCATCCTCATGTGGCACATCGCTACAGAACTCTTGTACCAAAGCCCTGAAGAAGAAGA
Source organism: Brassica carinata (assembly GCA_016771965.1). Classification (NCBI taxonomy): domain Eukaryota; kingdom Viridiplantae; phylum Streptophyta; class Magnoliopsida; order Brassicales; family Brassicaceae; genus Brassica; species Brassica carinata. The sequence goes on from CM028700.1 coordinate 5,823,129, forward strand.
AGTCACAGAGAAGGAAGAATACACTAACCGAGAGTTCAGCAAAATCCTATCTGACTACATGATGTACCTCCTTATCATGCAGCCAACACTCATGTCAGCTGTTTCCGGAATAGCAAAGATACGTTTCCTGGACACATGCGCAGAGGCAAACGAGTTTTTCGAGAGGAGGCATATCAATACAAAAAGGCATGAGAAAGACAACCTGGTGAAAGAAGCTAGCCGAGCTATTCTCTCTGTCAAAACATATGTTGAGCCTATGGATGTCAAAGGAGACCGAAGCAAGTCTGTGCTGTTTGATGGAAGCGTGCTTGCAAAGGAGCTGATGAAGTTAAAGAATGGAAAAGAGAACATGTGGGAGGTAGTGAGCAAAGTGTGGGTTGAGTTGCTTTGCTTTGCAGCGACTCATTGTGACTCTCAAGAGCATGCCTCTCAGCTCAGCAAAGGTGGTGAGCTTATTAACTTTGTGTGGTTGTTAATGGCTCATTTTGGACTCGGAGACCAGTTCCAAATCAACAGGGATGATGCTAGAGCCAAACTGATCGTGGCCAAGTGATTAGTCCAAAAAAAACACAAATATCACCAATAAATTAGTTTCACCCCCTGTGTGTGTTTTGAATTTTTACTTCCTTGAATAATCTGCACTTGTAGTGTAGTCAGCTTATTCGATGTTTATTTAATGAAAATCATCTCTTTTGTTAGTTTATTACCATTGATAATGAACTTGCCATTTTGCGTGCGGTTTCTGAGGCCTATCTGTTTTCCGGATTAGAGTAGACTTTCACATGAGATATATATCATACTTTTAGATATAGTTTTAATAAATATTCTGAAATGGTAAGAAAAATAGAAATATACTCTATTGTAAAAATATAACACACAATACAGTGGTTTATTTATACTTATATAAACAGAATATATATATACATGGTGTTCAAAAAAAAAAAGAATATATATATACATATATATATACATTATTAATTTATAATTTTTATAATTCTAGTGGGGCTATATACTCAAAAGGAATTTTCTAAAAATATTATTTTATCACTTTGTCATATTTTAAATCGCCATACTCAAGACCAACAGACTTCTGACTCCGACGGTTATCATGCTATTCGGCGGAGTGATCAAGTATGTGGAGAGAACATCAGCCTTGTTCTCTGCGAGTCTTGACAAGTTCAAGGACTCTATGCTCGAGGACCCTGATCCTGGTGCTAACTACGCGAGGCTCATGGAGGAATATGCGTTCAAAAGGGATATGAATATGCCGACCGAGGTCATCGTGGAGGAGGATCCAGAGAAAGGGCGTGAAGGTAATACTCCCGTTAGACCCGACGATGGTCTCACCAACCTTCAAGTCGTTCAGTATGCTTTCAAGTACTTTAACATCTTCAAAGGTCTCATCGTTGATCTTATCTTCACTAACAAGCAACGCGACGAGAGCAGGAAGTTCTTCGACTCTCTCACCCCAGTAGAAGCTCTAAGCATCATCGAAGTCGAGCTCAGCCTCATCTACGAAAGCCTCTTCACCAAAGCGGAGATTCTTCATAACTGGACAGGAGCTGTGTTCCGTGTCATCGCTCTAGCGTGCCTTGTCTCCTCGCTCTGTCTCTTTAGTCTTAAAAGCGAAGCTCAGTACGAAGGATTCGATGTTGCTCTTACTTACGCGCTGCTCATATGTGGAATAGCTCTTGACTCCATTGCTCTTCTCATGTTCTGCGTCTCTGACTGGACCATCGCTACACTGAGGAAACTAAAGGAGGACCTGGACGAGAAAGACCCTTGCGCTTGGGTAGACAGAGTTCTCAACTGGATCCTCGGTTTCAGGACGTTAAGGTGGAAAACATCCGTATGTTTCATGGACGGACATCAAGTCCTCGACAGGAACTTTATGTTTCGCAGATGGTCTGAGTATGTACATGCTCACAACTTGATTGGTTACTGCTTGAAGATACGTCCCAAGAGAATCCATCCTACCAAGGGTATGTTACACAGTTTCATCCCCTGTTCCGGAACTCGCCAGTTTTGTAACTGGATTCACCGAACTCTCAGCAACTTGACCAAGTGTAGCTGCATCCTCCTTCCAGTTACTTTACTTCGCCACCATATTGGAAGTTCAATCACCTACGTCCTAGATTTCTTCGGTCTCACGGAGTTGGTTGAAGAGATAAGATTCACAACCAGTGACCGGCTCACGAGAGAGCTATGGGAGTTCATATTCAAACAAGTGCAACACAAACACCGTTTTGCTGAAGATCTAGAGAGTGCCAAGAGTATATCTTCAGCTAGAGGAGACTGGACTCTAGTTGAGACATCAAGCAAAGCGACAGAAGGAGGACCAGACCATGCGAAGCTTCTTAGATATGTGACGGAAAAAGATTACGACCAGAGCATCCTCATGTGGCACATCGCTACAGAACTCTTGTACCAAAGCCCTGAAGAAGAAGAAGTCACAGAGAAGGAAGAATACACTAACCGAGAGTTCAGCAAAATCCTATCTGACTACATGATGTACCTCCTTATCATGCAGCCAACACTCATGTCAGCTGTTTCCGGAATAGCAAAGATACGTTTCCTGGACACATGCGCAGAGGCAAACGAGTTTTTCGAGAGGAGGCATATCAATACAAAAAGGCATGAGAAAGACAACCTGGTGAAAGAAGCTAGCCGAGCTATTCTCTCTGTCAAAACATATGTTGAGCCTATGGATGTCAAAGGAGACCGAAGCAAGTCTGTGCTGTTTGATGGAAGCGTGCTTGCAAAGGAGCTGATGAAGTTAAAGAATGGAAAAGAGAACATGTGGGAGGTAGTGAGCAAAGTGTGGGTTGAGTTGCTTTGCTTTGCAGCGACTCATTGTGACTCTCAAGAGCATGCCTCTCAGCTCAGCAAAGGTGGTGAGCTTATTAACTTTGTGTGGTTGTTAATGGCTCATTTTGGACTCGGAGACCAGTTCCAAATCAACAGGGATGATGCTAGAGCCAAACTGATCGTGGCCAAGTGATTAGTCCAAAAAAAACACAAATATCACCAATAAATTAGTTTCACCCCCTGTGTGTGTTTTGAATTTTTACTTCCTTGAATAATCTGCACTTGTAGTGTAGTCAGCTTATTCGATGTTTATTTAATGAAAATCATCTCTTTTGTTAGTTTATTACCATTGATAATGAACTTGCCATTTTTTGCGTGCGGTTTCTGAGGCCTATCTGTTTTCCGGATTAGAGTAGACTTTCACATGAGATATATATCATACTTTTAGATATAGTTTTAATAAATATTCTGAAATGGTAAGAAAAATAGAAATATACTCTATTGTAAAAATATAACACACAATACAGTGGTTTATTTATACTTATATAAACAGAATATATATATACATTATTAATTTATAATTTTTATAATTCTAGTGGGGCTATATACTCAAAAGGAATTTTCTAAAAATATTATTTTATCACTTTGTCATATTTTAAATCGGCCATACTCAAGACCAATAAAATTTATTAGTTTATCATGTTTATTAATTTATCGAGTATTGATTTATAAAATTTCTATTGTAGTAGTGATTCTTGATCAGTTAGATTAATTAGATTTAACTCAAATAAATTCAAATATGTAGTCACATTTATATTGATATGGTAAGAAGATATAATACATCATTACTTATTGTGTTTTTTTTTTTTGCTATGCAACATTTGAATATTCTTATAGTAGTTATTATTTATTTTTGTGGCCTAATTAAATGTATATACATAGAATGACCAATAATTGGCTACACGCCATATACTAAATTAGGTAAATGGAGTAATGAGTCTCAAGAATATGACAAAACTAACCTTCTGTATATACATACACTCTAGGCAAATATATGAACAACTAGGGTTTGTAAAATAAAAATTGAAAATTATGAAGCTTACATCTATTGCAACCATTCATTCTCTATTCTACTTCGAATGGGACACAGATCAAAAAAATGCAGATCAAACTAAGAATGGAGATCATATGCAGATCAAACCGATAATGCAGATTAAATGCTGATCAAATACAGATCAACAAGGGACGTTCAATCTGGTTAAATCAAACCGAACTGAAATAGAAAAAATCGTTTGAGTTTAGTAATACCGAATAAACCGAATGTATATAATTTTTAAAATAACCATAATATATAGATATGATTTTGGTATATAAACCGATCGACGGTATATATCAAAGAAACTAAGTAATTAAAATTTATTAGTATACTTATATGTAAATTTTCTAATAAAATTAATAATATATACATAATTTATTTTACTAATATGATATTCATAATTAAAATTTTATTTTAATAACTTTTCATTTTGTTTAACAAAAATAGCTGATGATAAATTCCTCACAACATATTTTTTATATATATATATATATATACATTATTAATTTATAATTTTTATAATTCTAGTGGGGCTATATACTCAAAAGGAATTTTCTAAAAATATTATTTTATCACTTTGTCATATTTTAAATCGGCCATACTCAAGACCAATAAAATTTATTAGTATACTTATATGTAAATTTTCTAATAAAATTAATAATATATACATAATTTATTTTACTAATATGATATTCATAATTAAAATTTTATTTTAATAACTTTTCATTTTGTTTAACAAAAATAGCTGATGATAAATTCCTCACAACATATTTTTTATATATATATATGTATGTATTAAATTACAATGAAGAGTAAATATATATATATATATATACATGGAGATCATATGCAGATCAAACTAAGAATGGAGATCATATGCAGATCAAACTAAGAATGGAGATCATATGCAGATCAAACTAAGAATGGAGATCATATGCAGATCAAACTAAGAATGGAGATCATATGCAGATCAAACTAAGAATGGAGATCATATGCAGATCAAACTAAGAATGGAGATCATATGCAGATCAAACTAAGAATGGAGATCATATGCAGATCAAACTAAGAATGGAGATCATATGCAGATCAAACTAAGAATGGAGATCATATGCAGATCAAACTAAGAATGGAGATCATATGCAGATCAAACTAAGAATGGAGATCATATGCAGATCAAACTAAGAATGGAGATCATATGCAGATCAAACTAAGAATGGAGATCATATGCAGATCAAACTAAGAATGGAGATCATATGCAGATCAAACTAAGAATGGAGATCATATGCAGATCAAACTAAGAATGGAGATCATATGCAGATCAAACCGATAATGCAGATTAAATGCTGATCAAATACAGATCAACAAGGGACGTTCAATCTGGTTAAATCAAACCGAACTGAAATAGAAAAAATCGTTTGAGTTTAGTAATACCGAATAAACCGAATGTATATAATTTTAAAATAACCATAATATATAGATATGATTTTGGTATATAAACCGATCGACGGTATATATCAAAGAAACTAAGTAATTAAAATTTATTAGTATACTTATATGTAAATTTTCTAATAAAATTAATAATATATACATAATTTATTTTACTAATATGATATTCATAATTAAAATTTTATTTTAATAACTTTTCATTTTGTTTAACAAAAATAGCTGATGATAAATTCCTCACAACATATTTTTTATATATATAGTGTTGTTCATATTTAAATTAGTATGTCCACTATTTAGCACATCTCTCTTATAGTATGTGTCAATAAATGACAATATGTTCATTCATCGTCTTTATATGTTTGTGTTTTTTTTGCTATGCAACATTTGAATATTCTTATAGTAGTTATTATTTATTTTTGTGGCCTAATTAAATGTATATACATAGAATGACCAATAATTGGCTACACGCCATATACTAAATTAGGTAAATGGAGTAATGAGTCTCAAGAATATGACAAAACTAACCTTCTGTATATACATACACTCTAGGCAAATATATGAACAACTAGGGTTTGTAAAATAAAAATTGAAAATTATGAAGCTTACATCTATTGCAACCATTCATTCTCTATTCTACTTCGAATGGGACACAGATCAAAAAAATGCAGATCAAACTAAGAATGGAGATCATATGCAGATCAAACCGATAATGCAGATTAAATGCTGATCAAATACAGATCAACAAGGGACGTTCAATCTGGTTAAATCAAACCGAACTGAAATAGAAAAAATCGTTTGAGTTTAGTAATACCGAATAAACCGAATGTATATAATTTTTAAAATAACCATAATATATAGATATGATTTTGGTATATAAACCGATCGACGGTATATATCAAAGAAACTAAGTAATTAAAATTTATTAGTATACTTATATGTAAATTTTCTAATAAAATTAATAATATATACATAATTTATTTTACTAATATGATATTCATAATTAAAATTTTATTTTAATAACTTTTCATTTTGTTTAACAAAAAATAGCTGATGATAAATTCCTCACAACATATTTTTTTTATATATATAGTGTTGTTCATATTTAAATTAGTATGTCCACTATTTAGCACATCTCTCTTATAGTATGTGTCAATAAATGACAATATGTTCATTCATCGTCTTTATATGTTTGTGTTTTTTTTGGTGCAAGAACTGTTTGTATTTAATATATATATATATATATATGTATGTATTAAATTACAATGAAGAGTAATTAAATATATATATATATATATATATATATATGTATGTATTAAATTACAATGAAGAGTAAATATATATATATATGTATGTATTAAATTACAATGAAGAGTAAATATATATATATATGTATGTATTAAATTACAATGAAGAGTAAATATATATATATATATATACGATCATATTTATATAATTACAATATACTATAAGTATTAGTAAAATATATTTTATATTTTCTTTATAAATAGAAGAATTTTATTATAGAGATATATATTATGGCAAATCTACCTTTATAATAGAGATTCTCTATTTCAGAGAAAAATATAGAGCAGAAAATAGAAGTCCTTTGGAAATGGTGTTAGACTATGGTGTTAGACAGAAAAAATTCCTGCACCATTATAAGTAACGTGTGTGCGAGACTAAAGTGTAAATTTCTTGATTTTATTATCAACAAGGAAAGAATATTTTATTCTGACACAAAAAAACAATGATTAAAGTTAGCGTGGAATATAAGAAAGGAATGCAAAAAGGGTGAAAATAATTCACGTGGTATTGAATAGCTTCATTTAAAATCTACAGTCAAATATTTAAATATTTACTAACAATTATTCTAATCCTCTAGTATAAATTATGTACCCTGAGTGAGAAACATGGAACTTAAATTTGATACTTAACGAGCTCAAGTATTTTCAGACAACAAAAAAAAGAAGTAAGAGCAGTATGCGAGTGATACCACCAGCAGTCAAAGAGATCTTAGACAAATGGAACATCAGGGGACTTGTAATATTGTCTCTGGTGTTCCAAACGTCTCTTATCTTCCTTGCACCGCTGCGAAAACGTACATCGAAGAAGCTGCTCGCTATGATTCTATGGACAGCGTATCTTTTAGCGGATTGGACAGCTAATTATGCAGTGGCTCAGATCACGAAGAACCAAGGAAAGGAACCAAAACCCGATGATCCTCCGAAGAACAAGAAGCTACTTGCTCTGTGGGCACCGTTCTTGTTGTTGCACCTTGGTGGTCCGGACACGATAACTGCGTTGGCCCTAGAGGATAATGCCTTATGGGCACGTCACTTGTTTGGTCTCGTATCTCAAGCACTTGCTGGTAAGTATGGTTGGATACGATTTGAATATCTGAATATGAAATTGTATATGTCCATTGCATATTGTATAACAGTAGTTACCAAGTAGACAACTAACAAATCACAAATGCAAAATAGGCGTACACAAATTTTTTTTTTTTATAATGCGTTACAGTTACATTAGTTATATATTCATGTAATAAATAGTGTAAGTATTGTGAGATTACACTTTTTAACTGATACCACTATGTAGAATCGTGATTTAGGTAAATTGATTAAGAAAATAAATAATATCACAAATCTGTAGTTAGTTTTTAATGGAATCTTAAAGCATTATTATTCATAAGAACATCATTGGTAGTGTTTCCATTTTAAATGGTGACGATAAATGGTGACTAAATAAAAAATGCAGATCAAACATATCAAATGCAAATTAAACCGGTAATGCATATTAACTAAATTATACAAAACATATATTTATCAAATAAATTGACTAAATTATCATATTTGATAGAATGTTATAAAAAATAAAATAATTAAAATTAAAATCTAAACTAAAGTTACAAGTTCTTAAGTATAAATAAAATATAAATTACCAAATAACATAGGTGAATTTATTAAAATACGTTATATAATATATTTTGAAATAAAAAAATAAATTAATTTATTTTTAGATTATATTACTTATTATAAAAAAATTATAACATATTTGTTTCTCTATCAGTGTAAGTGTTATATATGATTTTGAGTGATGCAAAAATATATATTAGTTGATACAAAAATAACATGTTTAATATATATAATTTTATGTATATAATATAGCCAAAAGTATATAAACTTATGGATATGTTAAATTTATATAATTTTATGTAAATTTATCTGAATATGAAATTGTATATGTCCATTGCATACTGTATAACAGTAGTTACCAAGTAGATATGTAACAAATCACAAATGCAAAATAGGCGTAGACAGATTTATTATAATTAATGTTTTGAAAACCAGACTAGATATTTACTCGGCACTATAAAGCTGCTGAGTCACTGGTCGAACTAATCCAAACCGTTCAAGCATATATTTTAATTTAATTAAATTTAGACTAAGTAGCTATATATATATAAGTATAACTATAAAATTATTTATTTTGATACAATTTTATCATTGTTAAAATCTAAAATAATATGAAACTAAAATTAACTAAATTCAAAAATGATATAAAAATATGTTGAAGATTAGTTTATTTAGACATATATTAGAAAGCAAAATATGAGAATATTAGTAATTAACCAAATACATCTATTTTCCATTAATATATATATATATATTTACATAACTAAAACACACATACATTATATAAATAATTTAGATAAATGTTAAACTTATATGACAGAAAATAAAAAGAGAGATAAGTAGATGATGAGAGTTTTTGGTGTTGTTAGAACTGTAAATAAAATATAATGAAATATGATATTTATAAAAGAATTTTAAATATATTAATAATTTGTAACAAAATCAGTTATTGGTCAAAAAGAAGAAAATGGGTGAACATCACCAAATTTATGGTGTAAAGATCTTCATATAAAAGATCTATTTTTCAGAAAAAGAAAAAAAAATCTGTACTGCTTATAGTTTTCCAGCAAAATAAATTTTAAAAACAAAAAATGTCGAAAGGTGTCTCAAATGCAGTTCTCCTGCAATCTAGATGATCTGTCTTTCTCTTGCCACCCCCATTCATGACATTAATCTGCATGATCTGCTCCACTTGATCTGCATGATATGATCTGCATGATATGATCTGCATGATATGATCTGCTCCGATTAAACGGTTTTTACCATTCAACATTTAAATGATTTGCATTTAAAAGTTGAATGATAAATAAATACAGTCTAATATGCATATTAATTGATCTTTGTTTCTTTTGCATTTATTCTGCACTCATTCAAACCCTGAATAAACACTATCTCTTACTTGATCTAATATTGTACGTCACTAGTGGAGCGGAACGTTTTTCAGAAGATGATCCTCCTGAAAAAAAATTGCTTCCTTCAGTATTAATACTATCTATTATAAATCCACAAGAATTAATGATATTTAAAATGTTTTAAATTTTAACTTTTTAAAAAATATAAAACTGTTATAATTTACAACTAATTTATATGCTTCAAGTTAAATTTAAGTTGAATTTCAGAACTATTTTAGTTATTAGTAGTTTTTCAAAATGTACACTTGTTATCAAAATCATTGGTATGCATAAAAATATTCACAAGTGGCCAAAAAGTCGGTACTATTATTAGTCTTGTTATTATTAATTATTTTACTGATTACTTTCGATCAGAATACTATTATAGTTTTATTTTAGTCTTATTAGATTAATGTTCATTATGTTTTAAGAACATTTTTCACTTCTAAAACAAAGAAAATTCTTGCACCATTATAAGTAACATGTGTGCAAGACTAAAGTTTAAATTTCTTGATTTTATTATCAACAAGGAAAGAATATTTTATTCTGACACAAAAAACAATGATTAAAGTTAGCGTGGAATATAAGAAAGGAATGCAAAAAGGGAGAAAATAATTCACGTGGTATTGAATAGCTTCATTTAAAAATCTCCAGTCAAATATTTAAAAATTTACTAACAATTATTCTAATCCTCTAGTATATATTATGTACCCTGAGTGAGAAACATGGAACTTAAATTTGATACTTAACGAGCTAAAGTATTTTCAGACAACAACAAAAACAGAGTTTGCACCCAAAAAAACGAGGGTAAGAACAGTATGCGAGTGATACCACCAGCTGTCAAAGAGATCTTAGACAAATGGAACATCAGGGGACTTGTAATACTGTCTCTAGTGTTCCAAACGTCTCTTATCTTCCTTGCACCGCTGCGAAAACGTACATCGAAGAAGCTGCTCGCTATGATTTTATGGACAGCATATCTTTTAGCGGATTGGACAGCTAATTATGCGGTGGCTCAGATCACGAAGAACCAAGGAAAGGAACCAAAACCCGATGATCCTCCGAAGAATAAGAAGCTACTTGCTCTGTGGGCACCGTTCTTGTTGTTGCATCTTGGTGGTCCGGACACGATAACTGCGCTGGCCCTAGAGGATAATGCCTTATGGGCACGTCATTTGTTTGGCCTCGTATCTCAAGCACTTGCTGGTAAGTATGGTTGGATACGATTTGAATACCTAAATATAAATTGTACATGTCCATTGCATATTGAAGATATAATAGCAGTATTTAACAAATCACAAATGCAAAATATGCGTACACAGTTACTTTTTTTTATGCGTACACTGTTACATTAGTTATATATTCCTGTAATAGTGAACGTATTGTGAGATTTCACCTTTTTACTGATACTATTCTGCAGAATCATGATTTTAGGTACACTGACTGAGAAAATTATTAATATCACAAATCTGCAGTTAGTTTATAAAATAATATAAATTAGTAATTTTACTTATTTGTTATGTTTTAATTGTTTTAGTTGGTAATTTTAATATTTTACTTATCTGTTATATTTTTTAAACTATTGTTTATGAAGTAGTTTTTCTTATGTATCCAGTATCCATAATTTTAGCTGATTTTGCATATTTGTCAATGTTTTTAATAATTTTTACTTAGTATTTTTACTTATTTGTCATATTTTAATTGTTTTTAGTTAGTAATTTTAATTTTTACTTATCTGTTATATTTTTTAATTTTTATTTATGAAGTGTTTTTCTTATGTGTCTGGTTCTCCATAGTTTTAGTTAATTTTTTTTATTTGTCAATATTTTCAATAATTTTAATTAGTAGTTTTACTCATATGTTATGTTTTTAATTTTTTAGTTAGTAAATTTAATTTTTACTTATCTATTATATTTTAAACTATTATTTATGAAGTGTTTTTCCTAAGTGTCTCGTTCTCCATAGTTTTAGCTAATTTTGTTTATTTGTCAATGTTTTCAATAATTTTAATTAGTAATTTTACTTGATGACCAAAAAAAATTAGTAATTTTACTTATTTGTTATGTTTTAAATTGTTTTTAGTTAGTAATTTTAACTTTTTACTTAGTTATATTTTTTTAACTTATCTGTTATATTTTTATATATTTTAGTTGGTTATTATTAAATTATTAATTAATATAACATGCGATTAGGAAACCTGTTTGACCAAACACATAGATTAATTGAATAATATTCTAGATAAGTACCGAAAAACCATATGTAGTTCGTTAAGGATAATATTAATTATACAAACTCAATAACTATATATATCATTCAAGTTTCTTTCGTTTACATCACCTCAAATAATAGTATGAATATATAATTAAATATAATTACTATAACTATTTAATTGACAATCACCTTTTAATATTAACAATGTGATATTTATATATGCTCTACATACTATTATTTACATTTTGTTTTCTTTAACTTTGTTTTAGAAATATTCAACCAAAAATACGAAAGTTCTATATAAAGTTTTTATCATTTATTTAATTTCAATTTTGATAAGTGTATTTGTCTAAGTAATTTACTGCAGGAATAGGAATGTTTTATTAAGTAGAATTATTTACTTTGTTTATTTAGGAATTGTGATTTGGCTTAAATAATTCAGAAATTATAAAAGCAGTGCTAATATATTAGTTTCTCTGTACCATGGCATGCAAAACAACTTGGAGGATGCTTGTGTTATCTAAACAATTGCAAACAGCTACGGTAGTTAAGTATTGCTTCCATCTATAATGAAACTGATTCTATAGATGATGTTATAATTAATCATAAACTAAAGAGAATATTCATTAATTCTCATAATTATCATTATCTAAAATTTGTATATTGTAATATTCAAGAAAATATGTTCCATCATAATTAAATATTTAAAATTGAGAGAAAAATAAATCTTTGAATATATTTTTTGATAACATGAAACTTAATCACTATTTTGATAAATACATACTTACACATAATAGATACACATTATAATCTTACTAAACCTAACTTTACATACATTCACATTACACAAAAAGTAAATTGCATTTATACATAAAATAAACTATATTATATATCCTTTTAGAATTAATAATCTGCAAAACTTATGTTCGCGTTTGGGTAAATTTATATTCACCTTACTTGTATTATAGATTTGAAAGATATACCTTTTTAGTTTGGGGTTTAATTCCAGTTACACATACATGTGAATATAGAAGATGTTATATATATTTGTATATACATGAATGTTTTAAATTTATTTTACGGTACAAAAAGTATTTATTATATACAAATTTTCATACATAAAGAATTTAAAATTTAATTTATTATTAAATATTTTAAATGCATGATTGTTTGAAAATTTATTTTATTCAATAAAAAGTATCTATTATGATGAAAAACTTTGTCATAATGTTGAATTTTATCATTAAATATTTCAGACATGCAATACAACGGTTTATAAATTGATAATAGATCTATGAATTAATATTTGTTAAAATAGTATGCCCGCAAGTGCAGGCAAAACAACTGATTAATAATATCACAAATGTGCAGTTAGTTTATAATGGGATCTTAAAGCATTATTACTCATAAGAACATCATTAGTAGTGTAGTATCTCCATTTCACATGGTGACACATATCAAAAATGCAGATCAATCAGATCAAATACAAAACAACTAAATTATAAGAAAAATATATATTATTTATCAAATACATTTACTAAATTATCATATTTGATAGAATGTTAAAAAAATAAAATAATTAAAATAAAATATTTAAATTAAACTTACAATTTTTTAATTATAAATAAAAATATAAATTACCAGATAACATATGTGAATTTATAAGACTTTATATAAAATAAACATATATAATAATATTAATTATTTTAAATTATGTTACTTATTATAAATAATAAAAATAAAATAAATTATAAATATATGTTTCTCTATCAGTGTAAATGTTATATATGATTTTGAGTGAAGCAAAAAATTGTATGATACAAAAATAACATGTTAAATATATATAATTTTATGTATATAATATGGCGAAAGGTATATAAAATTATGGATATGTTGAATATATATAATTTTATGTAAATGTTCTTTTATAAAATTAGTGACCTAGCGGCAATCAAAGTCGATAAATACACTTGCCATATTAATATTTAGTTGACAAGTGTAATTAAAATGTTAAAAGACTATCCATATTAATATTTAGTTGGCAAGTCTCTCAAAAAGGGTGAGAAATTCATACCAGAATCATTTATTTAGAAAAGCTGAATGACTTATGTTAAAGTCTTTTAAATAAATAATTCTTGTATGAATCTATCATTTTTTTTGAAGCCTTGCCAACTAAATATTGATACAATTGAAGACATATTTTGGTGATTAATTTTTCACAACAGATATTTTTTTTCCTTTTTTACTCTCTTTCACTTACTTTTTACTTTTAAATGTTTTCTTTAGAAGAATAACTCATCTCGTTTTTTTTATTAATGCTGATGGCTTTTATTTCAAATGTAGATTAGTCTTTAGAATAGCAGTACTTCGAGTACAAACAAATTTTAAATTTTATTTTAATTTATGTTTATTATTAATTACCAATAAAATCCAATTTGAAAATACTGCAAATTTACGGTTTACAAATGAGTTGAATTAAATAAGTTACAACATTATTATTATTATTATTATTATTATTATTATTATTATTATTATTATTATTATTATTATTATTATTATTATTATTATTATTATTATTATTATTATTAGTCTTCTAGTAAAAAACTAAATTCATGTTTTATCGGTATTTGAATTACTCACCGCAAAAATCTCTTAAGTTAAGAAATTTTGGTGTGAATTTTCAATCTTTAATTATTTAACAACAATGTTTTAATTGATTTCTGTACTCATATTTGAGAGATTTTATAATCCTTAAAATTATATATTAATATAATTTTGGATTAAGAAATTATTCATGTTCTAAACTAAACTTAATAACTATATATGCAATAGTATGAACGCTTACTATATTTTTATAAAGACTTTTTATACACCTTTACACCCTAAGTTTGTGCTATTATATTGAGACATTTCAAAAGAATATTGTTGTCTTTTGGTACTAAATTTATGATCCAAAGCTCGAGACCAATGGTGAGACATGTCACATGCAACTTCTATCTGAATTACTCACGTGGTAGTAATAAATTATCAAAACCCACAATCAACATAACATGATAAAAATAGGGATGATACTAAACAAACAATTGCTTAGTTATGTCTTATATATAAGCTTCTTGTTAATTATGTTTTATGATTCTTAGGTGTTTATGCGGTGGTGCAATCAATGGATAACCCTTTATGGCCACCCATAGCGTTACTATTCATCACCGCAGTGATAAAATACACCGAGAGGACACGTGCACTATACACAGCGAGTTTAGACAAGTTCAAAGACCAAATGCGTAAACCAGCAGACACTGGTCCTAACTACGCTAAGCTCATGGAAGAATACGATTCAAGAAAAGACTCCAACCTTCCAACGGACATCGTCCTCATCGACGAACCAGACAAGCACGATAGACCGCCGACACTTAAACCGGGACCAGATCCCTTAACCCATCTCGAAATCGTTCAGTACGGTTTCAGATTCTTCAACACTTTTAAAGGACTCGTTGTTGACCTAATCTTCAGTTTCCGTGAGCGAGACGAAAGCAGAGACTTCTTTAAAGAGTTGGCTCCCGAGGACGCTCTTAGGATAATTGAATCCGAGCTAGGTTTTCTATACGAGTCCATGTATACCAAAACCGCGATTCTTCACACGCATAAGGGTACCGTGTTTCGCGTTATCGCGTTTGGATCGCTTCTTGCTTCCTTCCTTGTCTTCCATTTTAGACCTAAAAAGTCTGTGGATTTCCACGGAGCGGACGTTGTGATTACTTACACTTTGTTCATCGTCGGCATCGCCCTTGAACTCTCCTCGCTTGTCATGTTCTTGCTCTCTGATTGGATGTTCGCGGTATCGAGCGAGCTTAGGGATGATCAAGTGAAAGACAAGAGTTATGTCGGCTCTTTTCTCAACCGTTTGCTCGCGTTTAGGAAGCCACGGTGGACGCCGATGCCTGCATGCAGAGGAAACCGTACGCACGAGGTGCTTACGACGCCGCTTTTGTTGCGGAGGTGGTCAGGTATGATCTACGGTTACAACTTCATTGGGTATTGCCTGAAAGCTAAAGTCTCACGAATCCACCGGAGGAGCGAGTGTGTGTGGGAGTTTGTGGTGTCCATGTTCGATTACGTGATCAGAAGATTCCAGATCTTGTCTGGATGGATTAAGGATCTTGAAAGTTCGGTTAGAATCTTCATCAGGAGATGGTCAAAGAAGAATCATATGATTTATTGCACGGTCTATCCGTTGTACCTCGTGTTCTTCTCGGTGATTCCTTGGGTGTTTAGAAAGCTTTGGGGTTACGTTGATCGAATCTTCAGTATTAAATCTCATCTAGACGAGATCAGATTCGTATCGAGCGAGCCATTGACGAGGAACCAATGGGAGTTTATATATAATGAGCTGAAACATAAGTCAGAGTTCGCGGAAACACCTGAATGTGCAAAGAAAGTGTCTTCGGCGAGAGGAGAATGGGCTTTACAGGATAGCAAGCTGGAGGAGGTTGAGAGACTGATGCGTTACGTAGCGAATGTTGATTATGATCAAAGTCTTCTCCTTTGGCATATTGCTACTGAGCTTTGTTTTCAAGAGGAAGAAAATGAGGAAATGGAGAATCTGAATGGTGAGAGTTGCGATGACCGCGAGTTCAGCAAGATTATATCGGACTACATGATGTATCTGTTGATAATGCAACCTAAGTTGATGTCGGAAGTTGCGGGAATCGGGACTATAAGATTTAGAGACACTTTAGATGAAGCTAAGAGGTTTTTCAAAGGAAGACATTGCAAGAACCTGAGAGATATGAAACGAGGGAGTAAGATGATTTTATCGGTTAGTAATGATATTGAGCCGATGCATGTGAAGGGAGACCGAAGCAAATCGGTTCTTTTCGATGCGAGTATGTTGGCTAAAGAACTTAAGAGACTGGACGGGGTTAGTAGTGGTAGTCATGGAGATGGGAAATGGAGAGTGTTGAGCAAGGTGTGGGTTGAGTTGCTATCTTACGCAGCAAGTCACTGTAAAGCTACGGAGCAGGTGGCCCAACTTAGCAGAGGTGGAGAGCTTCTTAACTTTGTTTGGTTGTTGATGGCTCACTTTGGTTTAGCTGATCAGTTTCAGATCAATAAAGGAGATGCTAGAGCTAAACTCGTTGTAGGCGAGTGATAGCTTCTTTTTTTTAAAAAAAAAAAAGTTGTGTGTGTGTGTGTTTGTAGTTTCTTTTGCTCTGTTTCAAATTTCAGGTAATGTTCTTTGATTTCTTTTAACAAAGGAGATGGGATGGTGAAGTGGTTTGACATACTCCCTCTCCCTCCGTTTCAGATTAATCGTCGTTCTCGAGAAAAATTTTCGTTTCAAAATAAGTGTCGTTTTAGAATTTCAATGCAAAATTTATTAATAAAATTCTTCAGTCTATTTTTCTATTAGTTGAATTATGGTCAGGTGTATAGTTAATTGTGTTTTTATCTTGGAAATATATAAAATTATATGTTTCCTTAATATGTGTGCATAAGTCTAAAGACAATTAAAATGAAACGGGGGAATACATTTCTAACACCATAGAAGAAGGAAAAGCCTCTTTCATATTTTTGAAATTTTGTTTGAAATAAGAGTATTATATCCCCTATAAACACGAAACTTTTTTTATTTAAATATAATTTTACATTTTTTAAAAAGAAAATTGATTAACAAAAAATTATTGTCTCCTATCATTGCAGGTTCTTCGGTTATAGAATATATGGTGTTTGAGAAATAAGTATGAACCACAAACAAATTTTACTTCAATTTTGTTTTAAAACTTGGTTATGCCTTGACTTGTTTAGAGTGACAAAACTAGAGAAAAGTAATTAGTGGAACCTCATTATTCGAGTAGTTGGGTTAAGTATTTATTATTCATATATCATATATTTGGGTTTTCGAGTCCAAAAAATATAATCTAGCATCATTTATACAATTTAATAGAGAAAAATTTATATAAGATTTTTCCAATATGGTGCAAGCAAAACCGCTTGATATATGGATCTTCGTTAGTCAACTAGTCTGGATTTTGAGCTATATGGTTTGTTTCATTCGGTTAAATAAAATCTGGTTTTTGATTTTAGTTCAGCTCCGTTAATTTGAAATAATAATTTCTTTTACGTTTGGGTTTGATAAGTTTGGAGGAAACCTTTGAAGTTTGAAGTATAATAGCTTCTCTTTTTATTAACTTAGCAAAGTACATAACTTGTTTAACAAATTCTTTATATAATAGAATATGGAATCTAACTTATAAATTGATGCTAACTTTCCTAATAGTTAAATGAAAATACCTCCTAGGTGATCTCGTAATCACCGAGATCTCCTAATAGGGTTACACATTTGGTTCAGTTTAAGGTTGATGAATTTCAGTTCAATTGTTTTTCTCAGCCCATATCAAATGACCAGATTCCCTATTGCTTACCAGAGATGAGAGTCTGATTTGCGTGAACCTTAACCTACACGAGACAATCTAGGGTTTCATATTAACTTGGCTTAAAAAAGTAGCTCGGGAGATTTTTATAAGCTTTTGAAGAAATTGGTGAGAAGTCGATACGTCGATACGATAGATTAAAGTTTTGTTTAACCATGCACGGGGCTATGTGAGGTAATTACAACCTTGTGTTTTTCATGAATTAATCAATGATATTAATTAAAAGTTTTGATTAGTAAGTGAAATTGAGTTTTGGGATTTTAAAACTTCATTTGAAGTCTACTAGTATATGGTGATTTTAGATTTAGTAGACTTCTTTGAAATCTCCTACACCGTAAATTTTTACTTAGTTTAAATTTTTGTCTCTTTATATAAATAAATTTACACATTTCTCTCTAAAACACGATCAATATTCTCTAATCTCTTTGAATGTAAAGATAAAATTTAATTTAATTTCTTTGTTGTGTGTCTTTCTCACAATATCATATTGATTCGGTAGGTGTTCTTATTCATAGTTTTTATATTCGTACACAACATATAAATGAATCATTCTCTACAAAGAAACTCAGTGAACAATTTATTCCAATTTTGATAAAATTATAGAAGTAGACTTCTAATGAAGTATACGCTTCTTAGTAAACAATCTAAGCAAGGAAAAACTTTGATAGTTCAATAGTTGTAACATACTAACTTTTGAAATTCATTCAAGACCAACATGATTCAATAACACACATTGCAAAACAATAAAATAGTAAAACAAATATGATAAATAAAATCCAAATGCATTTTAATAGAATTTTTGATGCGGACTTCAAGTGAAGTCCATTCCATCTGAACAAGGTCGACTTCATTTACCATCTACTATGGTAGATCTCCTATGAAATTTGTTATTTGGGTGAATTTTACAGTTACATAATTTGTAAGGTTATTTTTAGTGTTTGGAAAAAGGTTTAGATTTTAAATGCATCGAATTCAACACAAGTCTACAAAAAAGGTTTTGCAAATGGCCAAATTTGAATTTCAATAAGCAGACTTTCTAAGAAGTCTAAAGAAGTATATACTTCATCCGAAGTCTACTCTCAAAATTTTGGATTAATTAAACATCATATTTCATTTGAAAAGTAGTAGACAATACCACCAGTTTGCTTTTTAATTAATTTGTTTCAAACATTTTAGTCGAACACAAAACTACACTATCTTTATATAGTAAATTTCAGACGACGTCTACAAAAAAGTCAAAATTTTGGTTAAGTGCTAAACTAAGTTCTCAGACACTTATGTTGAGTGTATACTTTAGATGAAGTGTACTCTTAAAAGTCAAAGATTCGGTCAAATGATATGTTAACTTCATATAAGTAGAATTTATCTTAATTAAGTATACAATATTTTTCAAAGGAAAAAGAACATACTTCACATGAAGTATGGTGGTGCAAAACTATCAATTTAATCAATTGAAAAACTAACGTATGTATTGACTAGAATACTGCATGAGAAGTATACACTTAAGCGTAGACATCCAGAGAAGTCTGATATCGCAACACATATCAGAACAGTGATGAAAACCAAGTGAATAGTTACTTTTTCGGGGTAAAACTGTTTTCAGATTCTTCAACTTTCCAAACTTTCGAATATCAACAGAATAAGAGATGCTCAAACGTTTCTTAATCAAGAATTACCAAAATATGAAAATTGTGTTTTGGAAATAAAAATGAGTGGTTTATTAGATAATAATGGAGAGGAAATATAAGAAATGAAAATTTAGTGTATAGTGAGAAGATAATAAATATAAATTCATGTTTGAGCTTTAAAAATCTAAATTTGGATATTCATGGTGGTAGGGAAAATATACGATAATGACATTGTTGTAAATAAGCAAAAGTTCTATAGGTGGTTATTGAATTTTAAACAATTTTAGGAAATAAATTTTTTAAAAAGGTGGCATTTTTAAATATTTGGAAAAATTAAGTTTTATGTTGAAAGTAAATGACAAAATATGGTGGAGAAAAAGAGGGTTAGTTTGTGTTTGACTTCAATATATGTGTTATTTTGTTTTTGGAAAACTCTCATATTTTATACCATAAATTTGTGTTTTCAATCCCCAAAACATATAATTTATCATCATTTACAAATATTAATAGTAAGAAGCTTATATGAGATTTTTCAGCATGATGCAAGTCGTAAGATATGGATCTTCATTAGGCGGCTCAATACGATGTAAGCAATGTGGTGTCAGTAAAACTTTGTCAGTTGTATAGCTGTCTTGTAATAATTCTCACTAGACCATGATCCGCACGACCGTGCGGATATTTATTTTCAATATTTAATTTGTGTTTGTACTAAATGTTTTATTCGTATTAGGTAGTTGGTTTAATATAACATTGTGAAGATAAGAGTTTTAAAAATTACATCAAGTAAATTTTTATTTCGTTTTACCGTAAATTGTTTCAACAATATTTGGGTACTATATAAAAAAATCCAACATTTATTTAATTAGACTTATGTATACTGTATATAGAAAGCAATTTTATGAATTAAAAGTACGGAAATAAACAACTATGAGTTATTACGATATTAAAAATAATACATTATTTATAAAATTTGTAAGAAGTTTAATTGATTTAAACTATATCATAATAGTTTGTTTTCGTTATTAATAATCTATTATAAGTTTGTATTTTTTTATTTTTTATTTAAAATTTAAATTTATGATAATTTTAAAATATTCTTAAAAATTCATAACTGGCATATCAATTTTATGTATAAATGACACAGTAAATAATATTTTTAGATTTTTGTAAACATATTAGTTTTCGGTCGTTAAATAATATTATACATGAAAAATAATATTCAAATATGTAAATGATATATGGTGTAGGATATAAATTTTTTCGTTTGTATTGAAATTATGCATAATATTCGAATGATCTATTTTGAATATTGATACATAGGTTTAAGGAAATAATATTTTGATGTCATTATGTTTGTTAATTTACATAGGGTTCATAATATATGTAAGTTCAATATTTAAACTTAGAATATTTATATTATATTTAAGGTTAACATATGTAAGATCAATATTTATTAATCTATTTAGGTGTATATGTATACCCAAAACCAAAAAATTTAAATATCATTAATAAATATTAGTAATCATTTGTAAAAGTAAATGTATTTTGGTAAAGTTACAATTTTTATTAAGGGTTTAAATCATGAATGATTTTATTTTAATAGTATTGATGATTTTAATATATGTAAAGAGGAAATGATATGTGTTATAATAAAAGGAAAAAAAATTAAGTTGAATTATTTAAGGAAAGACAAAACAGACAAAGTACCATTTAATGTAATTCTATGTAACATAAAAATATGTAAGATATCACTATGTAATAGAAACGACCGAGTAAGTTCAATAATATTTTGGAAAATTGATTTTGTCGGTTTTAGATTTTAACTAATAATGGTTAGCTAAAATTAAGGAGTGACATGTCTTGTAAATAACAAAATAAATCAAGAGTAATATCATTGTTTCCTATTTTTGTGTAAATTAGAATAAGGAAAATACGATTTTCTAATATTACTGTTGCCGATTTTTTGGAAAAAATAAAATAAGAAATATTTATTAATAAACTGGAAAAGACAACCATAATTAATTATAGTTAAATTTATTACTTCGGTGGCATTCTAGTGTAAATAAGTTGAAAAATTAATGGATAATTTTAAATGATACTTCTCTTTTAATAATATAGATATAATAGATAAAGCAATATTAAAAATTTTAAACAATTAAATAACTCTAATTAATTATTTTAGTACATTAAACTGGATTTGGGCTATTTGGTTTGTTCCATTCGGTTGAATAAAATATGTTTTGTGATATTAGATCAGCTCAGTTAATTTGATATTATAATTTATTCAACCGTTTGGGTTATTACAAATTTGGTTCAGTTTAAGGTTGATGAAATTTAGTTCAGTTGTTTTTTCCCGCCCATATCAAATGCCCAGATTCCTCTTGTTGATGAAAGTCTGTTTCACCTACACGAAATAATCTAGGGTTTCATATTAACTTAGGGCTTAAAAAAATAGTAATGGCTTCATAATTAAAGAGATACAATAGACTAGAGACTTAGAGCATGATTAACAATCGGTTTTTAGTTTTTTTAGTTAAAAATTAAGAGCATGACTTCTCTCTCCATGAAGAATCTCAACCTAAGAATCTTCCACTAATCATGTTTTTAGAGCATCCACAATGATATGTCTATCTCTTTTGGTACCTCAATATATAATAACAATATAAATTAATTAAATTAATAAATTTTAAATGAAATATAATTTGACCATTTAGATGTCGACAAGTGTAGAATTCAAAGGCAAACGTTAAATGAGATACTTCATGGAGGGAGAAGTTTGTTTTAGGTGGGTCATTACTTGCTTTAAAACACCCAATGGAGTAGCTCTTAAGAGTTTTGGTTTAACCATGGGGTTATGTGAGGTTAATTAGAACCATGTGTTTTGCATGGATATGGATACTTTGCGTTTTACACATGATGAGTTTCTTCTGTTCCCTTTCTTGGAAACAAAGAACAACTGTATCGGATGCTTTCTTTATTGTTGTTTGTTTCAGCGTGCAAGCTAGCTTCGATACCATGAAGAAGTAGTTATATAAAGCAAGATGTCTCTTTAGTATTTTTTTTTTAATTCAGAAACAGAGGATCACTTCATAAGGTGTTGGATACAATCATACCTGAACGTCACTTTATAGACAAAAGACTTTGTAAGGTACAATATTCTTTACCTTTTGTTTTTCTTTATTTTTTACCTAATTAGATGTTGTACATCCTTTAACATGCAAACTATGGAATACCAATTCGAATGTGAACCGAACGCAATATTTAGTAAAACTCGAATGTAAAATACATATGTCAAAATAATATTTTATAATATATAAACAAAATAATATATTACATATAGATTTGAAAAACGTATGTCAAAATACGTAAACCTAACATATAAATTGATTTTGTTTGAATATTTGGATAGAAAATCAATAGACATTTAAGTATTTTTGGTGTTTTGAGTATACTTTAGCTATTTTATACATTTACTTTTAACTATTTGTATATATTTTTTGAGTATTTTGGAAAACCTAAAAGTATCTTATATATTTTAGATGTTATTAGTATACATTATAACTAAAAATAATTAATATATTTAGGTATATAAATCTATTTCGTATACATTCGGGTACCCGAAATACTTCGGTTCATATCGAATTCGGTTTCGGTTTTTTAAATACCAAAATTTTGAACCTATTCGGATATTTATTCAATTTCGACTCGGGTTCGGTGCTACTTTTTCGGATCGGGTTTGATTCGGTTCTTCGGATTCGAATTTTTTGCCTAACCCTACAAAAAACTAGTTGAAATGTTTAGTACGTATACAAAGTCTTTTGTTTTGGTTTAATTGGTTTAATTTTCTTTCATCCATTTGTGCATATGCTTGAGTGAGGCCTTGTCTTGGTTATTCAAATAATCACATTGCTCGCAAATGGAACTGTTAGGTTTAGGTATTTGCAAATTGTCTCTCTGTTTTTTTTATTCATTTTTTATTTAACTTTTGAAAAACAAGTACTAACATAGAAGGTTATTTGAGCATCATCAAACGCTGAATCACACACATCAAATTCTACATTATTTCTAGGGAAGTTGCAGGCGTTTGCTTCCCCACTGTCATTGCCATTATGACGACGGCGACAATGTGTACCATCGATCAGATTAAACACTTCCTAAATGACCTGCAGTTTCAGTTAGATGCCATAAAAGAATCCAAGCAAGATACGGTTGTTGACTTACAGTCCGAGTTAGATGCTACAATTCAATCCGAGAAAGGTGATGAGGAACCAGTCCAAAAACCAGTCGAGGAGAAGAGACCATCGTCTTCTTTGTGGGGTCGGATCAGAGAAGCAGTCAGAAAAAGTTTTAAAGCGAAGAAAGAGAGCTCAACCTACGCAAGTGACAGCGGCGAAGGCAGCAGTAGCAGAAGAAGCAAGAGAAACAACTCCCGCCAAGATCAAGAAGAAGCAAACCTCGAGATCTTGAAACTGCAGAACGACATTCGTCAGATGAAGGCTGCGTTTGAGAAACTGGCTCATTTCCAAAGCAGTATCAGCAAGTCGCTGGAGATTGAAGTACCTTTAAATAAACTAAAAGCAATACTGCAGAAGACTGACTCAGTCAAGTCCCGGGCTCGGGATCTCAAGGAAATCAGAAGAAGGGTCCTCAACTTGAAGGGCCAGATCCCATCATTGCTCAAGAAACAATCATCCATAGGTTTAAGCATAACAGATTCTCAAACCGGTGAGGAAAACGGTCAGATCGTTGAGACGGGAAGCGACATATCCTTGCCTGGCCTCCCCGTTTCCGAGGATCTCGAACATTTGTCAGCTTTTGAAGAAGTTTTGGAGACGTTTGAAGTCCTCGGGTTCACAGACATGCAGTGTTTGCTGTCCTTCGCCGTGTTCCCGGAGAACAAAGAGGTTAAGAAGACAATGTTGATGTATTGGTGGATCGGAGAAGGTTTCATCAGCTACGAAGATTCCGAAAACACGGTAACGAGAGTTCTCGATGAGTTTTCAAGAAAAGGATTGATTGAGCCGGTCGAAGATGAGAGGAAACTGAAACCAAGTGGTTATAAGATGGAGCCTCATGTGCACGCTGCAGTTGTCCACCTAGCCTGCCGCATGGAGCTATTCAAACTCTACTCCGAAAGGAAGCTTAAGATGCAACCTTCGGAAATGGGAAACGTCTGCCTGGTAAAACGCTCGTCCTTGCAACAAGAGGCTAAAGCATCCAAAATGCCGCTGAAAAGTTTGAACTCGGTTTTCAATTCCTCTGAACGGTACCCTGATTTCACATTCAAGTGGTTCCCGGAGATGGAGTCGCTCAAGGTGCTTTATCTAGGAAGATGGGAACGCACCGCGAAGCGTCACATCGAGGTGGAGAGCACGGAGTTTCTCAAGGATATGAAGTCTCTCAAGAGCCTCAGGCTGGCGAGTTTTCAAGGGATCTCGAGGATCGAGAACCTCAAAGATCTCGCTTGCTCGCTTCCGAAGCTGGTTATACTGGATCTTAGAGCGTGCTACAATCTAGAGGGTCTTCCTGAAGACATAGGCTCGCTCGAGAGTCTGATTTACTTGGATGTATCGGAGTGCTATATGCTTGATCGCATGCCTGTTGGGATTGCGGATCTTATGAAGCTACAGGTTCTTAAGGGATTTGTGATTAGTCAGTCAGATGATGAGAAAGAGTGTGCAGTTAAATACTTGGTGAATCTAAGGAAGCTAAGCATTACGGTAAACAGATACCAATTCAAGGTGGAAGATTTCATGGAGTCGTTGAAAGACCTCAAGCAACTTGAGAGTCTGAAGATAGCATGGGGAGCTCGGTTCTCGGATGAAGAAACTAAAAAAGAAAAGACTCAGAAACATAAAGGTTCAAAGGAAGGAGAAGATGATCAAGCGCATAAGAAGGGAGAGACAAGCGAGGAGAAGAACAACGAAGATGGAAATAAGAAAGCTAAGCTAGAAGAGGAAGGAAAGAAGCGCCATGAGGTTAATGCAGAGGGCTTGAAGTCTGATGAGGTCGTTGAGGGAGATAAGGGGAAGGCTGCTACAGAAAAAGAAGGAAAGAAGCAAGATAAGGTAGATGCAGAGAAATCAAGATCAGAAGAAGATGGTGTTGAAAAGGCGAGTCCATCCTCGGAATCAACAGACACAATAGAGAACAAGAAAACAGGTGACAAACAAGAAGAGAAAAGAGATGGAGAAAAGGAGAAGGTTAATCCAGAAGAAGGAAAGAAGAAAGATGAGGTCTCAAAACCAGAAGATGAGAAAACAAGTCCACCACAAGAATCCAAAGACAGCAAGCCAGGTGATCACCAAAGAGGTGACAAACAAGAAGAGAAAAGAGACGGAGAAAAGGATAAAACCGAAGGAGAGAAGAAAGATGAGTTAAAAGCAGAGAACTCTGAACCAGGCAAGGTAGATAAGAAGACAAGTCCACCACAAGAATCCAAAGACACTGTCACGAGCAAGCCAGATGATCATCAGAGAGGTGACAAACAAGAAGAGAAAAGAGACGGAGAAAAGGATATAATAGAAGAAGGAGAGAAGAAAGATGAGTTAAAAGCAGAGAACTCAAAACCAGACAAGGTAGATGAGAAGACAAGTCCAGCACAAGAATCCAAAGACACTGTCACGAGCAAGCCAGACGATCATCAAAGAGGTGACAAACAAGAAGAGAAAAGAGACGGAGAAAAGGATAAAACCGAAGGAGAGAAGAAAGATGAGTTAAAAGCAGAGAACTCTGAACCAGGCAAGGTAGATAAGAAGACAAGTCCACCACAAGAATCCAAAGACACTGTCACGAGCAAGCCAGATGATCATCAGAGAGGTGACAAACAAGAAGAGAAAAGAGACGGAGAAAAGGATATAATAGAAGAAGGAGAGAAGAAAGATGAGTTAAAAGCAGAGAACTCAAAACCAGACAAGGTAGATGAGAAGACAAGTCCAGCACAAGAATCCAAAGACACTGTCACGAGCAAGCCAGACGATCATCAAAGAGGTGACATACAAGAAGAGAAAAGAGACGGAGAAAAGGATAAAACCGAAGGAGAGAAGAAAGATGAGTTAAAAGCAGAGAACTCTGAACCAGGCAAGGTAGATAAGAAGACAAGTCCACCACAAGAATCCAAAGACACTGTCACGAGCAAGCCAGGTGATCACCAAAGAGGTGACAAACAAGAAGAGAAAAGAGACGGAGAAAAGGATAAAACCGAAGGAGAGAAGAAAGATGAGTTAAAAGCAGAGAACTCTGAACCAGGCAAGGTAGATAAGAAGACAAGTCCACCACAAGAATCCAAAGACACTGTCACGAGCAAGCCAGATGATCATCAGAGAGGTGACAAACAAGAAGAGAAAAGAGACGGAGAAAAGGATATAATAGAAGAAGGAGAGAAGAAAGATGAGTTAAAAGCAGAGAACTCAAAACCAGACAAGGTAGATGAGAAGACAAGTCCAGCACAAGAATCCAAAGACACTGTCACGAGCAAGCCAGACGATCATCAAAGAGGTGACAAACAAGAAGAGAAAAGAGACGGAGAAAAGGATAAAACCGAAGGAGAGAAGAAAGATGAGTTAAAAGCAGAGAACTCTGAACCAGGCAAGGTAGATAAGAAGACAAGTCCACCACAAGAATCCAAAGACACTGTCACGAGCAAGCCAGATGATCATCAGAGAGGTGACAAACAAGAAGAGAAAAGAGACGGAGAAAAGGATATAATAGAAGAAGGAGAGAAGAAAGATGAGTTAAAAGCAGAGAACTCAAAACCAGACAAGGTAGATGAGAAGACAAGTCCAGCACAAGAATCCAAAGACACTGTCACGAGCAAGCCAGACGATCATCAAAGAGGTGACATACAAGAAGAGAAAAGAGACGGAGAAAAGAATATAATAGAAGAAGGAGAGAAGAAAAATGAGTTAAAAGCAGAGAACTCAAAACCAGACAAGGTAGATGAGAAGACAAGTCCAGCGCAAGAATCCAAAGACAGCAAGGCAGATGATCACAAAGAAAACAGTAAAGATGGAGAAAAGATCAAGGCTGCTTTAAAGAAGCCTGATGAAGGAGAAGCAAAGACTCAGAAGTTAGATAAGAACAAGCTTGGTAAGAAAGTAAGCTTTTCAGAAGAACCGAGAGCTCCCGTCCAAAAGAAGCCAGCTACCAAGGAATCTGGATCAAGAATATCGAAACTGTTCACTATGACGAGAACAGAAACCAAGAAACAAGGGAAAGGAAAGCAAGAAGATTCGGGAATAGATACCTCTAAGCTTCCTTCTAGCTTGAAGAAGTTGGAGCTAGAATGTTACCCTGAAAGGGAACCTCCACTTTGGTTAAATCCCAAAACATTTGACAATCTTGAAAAGCTCTCAATCAAAGGAGGAAACCTTAGAAGATTCAGTGATGAACCTTTAACTGCAGAAAACAAATGTGGCGTTCAGATCTTACGTTTGAAGTACTTACATGAATTCAAGGCTAGGTGGAAAGATTTGCATGCACTGTTTCCACAACTGAAACTGTTGGAGAAATATAAATGCCCGGAAGTTGCATTCTGTCCCACAGATGGTAATGGAGTTTGGAGATCACAGCCATAGACATCACTAAGTATTCCAATAACACTTATTATTTCTCATGTTTCATTAAGGGCAAAAGCCTTTGTAACTTCTTTAGCGCTTGTGTATCTGTCTTCCTGACACTAAATATATATATACTTATGTAATCCAAATATTTAGCATAAACTGTTGTCTAAAACATGACTATTATACTAGTGTTTGAGAAAGCAAAGGTCTTGTTCACCCAGACAAAAAGAAAACGCCATGCATGTGATTTACAGCAGAAAATATCTTACAAAATAAAAAGACCAGGCCCGGTAAGATGATGTTGGAAAGCCGGTCGTTATTCAGACACACGCCGAAAGAGTAGGTAAATCATTACAGGCAACAACGATCAAGATGCTTAGTGCAGAGCAAAGTAGATCATGTTGCTCCCTCTACTTCTGTGATCTTTCACTCTTGTGGTGATACTTCAGGGTACTCTACCATAACCCAGTCCTGCAAATACACGTCGTGTAAAATAATACTAAGTGAATCTGAGAAGTGACAAGATTTCGTGCAAGACGACTCAAGAACCACCGTCCTGTAAGTAAAACATTGTAAAGAATGATTCAACTTATTTTTGACTATTTGGAATCAAAACTGTTCCTTTCCTGATGAGTTGTGACATGTGCTTCAACGTTAGGCAGGCAAAAGATAGCTACAAAAGTTCATTTCTCAAGAAAAAGACAATTTAAAAAAAAAAGGCAAGAGAGAATGTTGGAGAGAGTGGAAAGTGGCGACTTACCGAGCTTTCTGAAGTTTCCGGCAACTTTGGGCAATTCTTGACTTGCAGTTTCAGGCTACTTGACAGTTGGACTCCTTCAACAACTTTCTCAAGCTTCTCACAATAGTTTATGTTCAGCTCCGCTAGGCTGCTAGGCATCTGTGATGCTTCCGGGAAAAGCATTTTTATTTTCGGACAGCAATCTATGCTTAGCGTCTTCAGATTCTTGAAGTTACCACCCCAGCAGATAGTCTCTAACAATGGGAAGTTTGAAATAGACAAAGTCTCCAGTGATCCCAAACTTTCCTCATCCACCTCAACGAAAAGGTCTTTTCTATCCATGCACATCCGTAGTGAGCAACCCTTCACCGATTTGGCCTCGTTAAAGAAAGATTTGAGCTTCGTTGAGTTAACGTCCACAAAAGATACAAACTCAGTATTCGTGACTTCCTGCTGACTTGCGGAATCAAAACGTGAGAGTATATTCTTATATATCTCCCTCTCAATGGGGACGTGGAGAAGACGTTCCTTGATGACATCTCCCTTCTCAGTACTATCACTAGCCGGAGCATTATTCTTCTGCTGAATCTCCTCTCTTATTTCTTCAGACTTGACAATTGAGTTGGAGGAGCTTGCCTCGTCAGATCTTTTACTGTCAATCTCATCCCTTATCTTGCTCCATTCCTCACCTTCAAAACGCTTTCCATCAGCCAGAATAATATGCTTTAGACAACTGATTTTTGTCTCCTTTGGCAACTCTGGTGTCTTCACTTTGGTTCCAGAGAGATTCACTTCACATAGGTAAGACATGTCCTCAAATGATCCCTCAATCGTATGCAACTTAGTACATCCTGAAACATCAATGACCTCAAGATTTGTGAGTTTTTTGATGTTTGGGAGAACTTCTAGATTGGTGCAATCCTTTAGAAGCAGTTTGTTGAGATTGGACAGCTCCTCAATGGTTGTCGCCAACTCGTTAAGATTAGTGCCCGAGAGATTAAGAGTTTTGAGTTCCTTCTTATCTTCAAAGCACACTTCAAGCATCTCCACTAAGCTTGTAGTGCCCGAAAGATCAAGAATTTGCAGACCTGACAAGGGCTTCAAACTAGGCAACCTTCTCAACTTGCTACAGTCACGCAGCAAGAGCCGCTTAACGGAGGGAAGCTTGTCGCCTACCGCAGAGTCTTGGAATAGTGGTAGCCGCTCTATCTGGCTCTCGGAGAAGTCAAGGAGTTGGAGTCTTGTAAGATGATAGAAGTTTTTGTTCTTGCTTTTATTTTTCTTTTCGCCTTTTGTGTTGTCGAAACAAGTCTGAAGCCCACGAGCACCAGAAACATCAACAACCTCAAGCTTTACGAGTTCCTGTATATCTGGCAAATCTTCCAGTAGAGGGCAGTCCTTGATGATGAGACAGTGAAGTTCTTTCAGCTCAGAGATGCTGGAAGGAGAAGTTGTGATCTGAGGACCAGATAGGTGAAGACTTTGAAGTTTAGACAGTTCCTTGAAGAAATCATCAGAGATTTTCTTCAGGGAGCTAGCACCAGAGACTTCAAGAGCATGCAGCTCTTTAAGAGCCTTAAGCTCTTCAATATCAGTCAGTAAATCACAGTCCCTGATTACAAGAACCCGGAGTTTGAGAAGACTCGAAAAGGCCGACACAAAAGGCTCCAGTGTGGGTTCGAACAGGCAAAGTACTTCAAGATCACTCAGCTTCTTGAAATACTTCCCAGGACTTTCACGACGTAGACGGTCTCCACTGACCAGAAGGGTGGAAACCTTGGCTGCTTTCTTTGCTTGCACTGTCTTGATCATATCGTCTATCTGTGTGATTTTCCCTATACCTTTTTTCTTGTCACCACAATAGACTCTAGAGAATCTAAGCCGTGATCTCCCGAGAACAGGCAAATTAAATTTTGTAGCCACTGAAATTAGGGGTGGACATTCGGGTACACATTTGGATTCGGTTCAGATTGATTCGAATTTTGGATTTTCAGATTTAAAAATTTCTCCCCATTTAGGTATTTATAAATTTTGATTCGTCTTCGATTCAAATATCTGCGGGTTTGGTTCAAGTTCAGATAATCCATTTAAATTATTTAAAATTCATATATACTTAAAAAATTTCAAAATTTAAAAATAAAAAATAAAATATAATATTTAAATTTGAATAATTTACGTATTTTTGGAAGGAGAGTTTTAGATTTTTAAGTATTGTTTAACTATTTTAAATATTTTTTTGACTACTTGTATATACTTTCAAATATTTTAGAAAACTTAAAAATATCTTATATATTTTAGATATTTTTCTTAGATATTGAATCCAAACATAACTACTTTATTAAGATATAAATCTGTTACTGATGCAATTTAATATCCAAAATATTTTGGTTCGGATCGAATTCAGTTTCAGTTTTTTTTTTTGTAACACTGATTCCAGTTGTTTAAATACCAAAATTTTGAACTTATTCATATATTAAATCAGCTTTTGTTCAGATTTAGTATTATTTTTTAGATTGGATTCGGTTTGGTTTTTCATATTCTTTTTTCTTTCCTAGTTTTAACTTTTAACTGAAATAGTTGAGCCACAAATTTCATATTTTTTATCCCTTTTTGACAGTTGACCTGAAGTTGCAAGGAGACTTAGAGTCGCTTCTTCTCCGGGGAAACAGGTAAGCTTCTGTTCCAAAGCTTTCTGTAGAAATGATAAAACCTTTCTTGATGATTAATTTCGCCGATTGACCAGTATTTGGTTATGGAATCGCTTCGATCTACAGAAATCTTGAAAAATTCATTGCTGTTTAACACATTTTGTCTCTCTTGATTTTGCTTCTTCGATTTTTTTTTCATAGCTTGAGAGAGAGAGAGAGAGAGAGAGAGAGAGAGAGAGAGAGAGAGAGAGAGAGAGAGAGAGAGAGAGAGAGAGAGAGAGAGAGAGAGAGAGGGTCGCTGTAAAATTTCAGACATGGACTGTGTGTTATGAGTTGTGCTATTTTCTTGGATATATTTGTTTTCTTGGAAAGATAACTTATCCCCTGTTATAACCTTTCTCGTTTTGGTTATTCTCTGTTTGATTTAGCTGAGAAGAAAGTTGTTTGAGTTCTCATGGCTTCTGAGGAACCCTCGAAGCAGCAGACAGAGATGTTACCGCCGAAGCCAAAAGATGCTCCAAAAGATGATCCAACGCCGGCCATCAGAGACATCCTCGAAATCGTGGATAAGTTGCATAACAAGTTTGTCCCTCCATCCCAAAAGGAACAAGTTTTAATAACGTCTAGAAGCGATGTTGCGCATCTCACCAATCCTTCACAAGTCCCTGAGCTGAAGAAAACCACCAGTCTCCCTGTACCTTCTTCAACCGAGCAGGATGATACGGAGCGTTACATTCCTAAGCTGAGACGTAACCTACGTTTGCTCAAGGAGGACGTGGTGAAGCTGCAAGACCTTCGCTGCGAAGTTGCGGAGGAGGTCGGGAAACACATCACTCCGCTTGAAAAGCTGCTCAAGAAAGTGGAAAAGGTTTCTTCAGAAGCTGTGTTGACCAAGGGTATGAAGAAAGATCTTGAGGATATCAACAAGAAGATCTTTAACTTGATGTGTCAGGTCCCTTTGCTGCCTAACAAACGGAGAAAGCCTGGCGGGTTAGACTCCGAGGGTGGCGATGGAGAGAACAACGGAAAAGGTATTGAATGCTTGCCTGGTATCCATGCAAATGAAGAAGATCTCAAACGACTCGCCGTTTTCAGAGATGTTCGAGAAAAGTTCAAGAAGCTTAATGTTGAACGCAAGATCTGTCTGCTGAGCTTTGCTGTTTTCCCTGAGAATCAAGAGGTGAACAGAACAATGCTGATGTACTGGTGGATCGGTGAAGGGATTCTACCTGATAAAGAGAGACCTGAAGAGGTTGTGGAGGCTATTCTTGACGAGTTCGTTAAGGAAAAGTTGATTGAACCTGTTGAAAACAAACGCAAAGTGGAGCCCAACAGCTACAAGATGACACCCTTTGTGCATTCTTCAGTGGTTCTCATCTCAAAGGAGATCAAACTCTTTGACATCTATCATAAAGGGAAGAAGCCAACGATGCACAAATCAGAACTCAACAAGGTCTGCCTTGTGGAAGGGTCGTCAAGCCAGCCAGAAGCAAAAGCGACAAAAATGCCAGGCGTGAATGATATCGAGACGGTGTTCAACGTCTCCGAGCGGTTTCCTGATTTCGCGTTCAAATGGTTCTCAGAGGACCAACCAGCAGCGAAGAAGAAGTTCGGTCCCATGTCAAAAACTGTCTTTAAGTCTCTCAAAGTGTTTTACTTAGGTAGATGGGAGAGAACCGCCAAGCGACACATCGAGGTAGAGAATCCAGAGCTCATGAGACACTTGAAGCATATGACTAAACTCAGACTTCTGAGTTTCCAAGGGATCTCGAGAATCGAAAGACTCGACGACGCTGTCTGTAAGCTCCGTGAGCTGATCATCTTGGACCTTAGAGCATGCTATAACTTGGAGAAGCTTCCCGAGAAGATAGATTCGCTCAAGGCGCTGACTTACTTGGACATTACGGACTGCTACATGATAGACCGTATGCCCAAGAGGTTGTCGTGGCTGAACAACTTGGTGGTTCTCAAGGGCTTTGTTGTGAGTGATGCTAATGACGAGGAGAAGGTCTGCACGCTGGCTGAGCTGGTGCACTTGGAGAAGCTGAGGAAGCTCAGCATTACAATAAATAAAGGTGATTTCAGCGTTAATGATCTGTTTCTGGCTGTTGCGGAGTTCAAAAGTCTTGAGAAGTTTAAAGTGGCATGGGGAGGTATTAATGAACACAAGAAAGTTGAAGCTACTGGTGGGGTAGTAAGAGGGCTCATAAGAACGTTGTCAAAGGTTTCTAAGGGCCCAGATGCCCAAGCAGGAAAGCCTCCCAAGCTTCCTGAGACACTGAAGAAACTGGATCTGCAGTGTTTTCCTGATCGGGAGCTTCCCACATGGCTTAAGCCACATAACCTTGGTGGTCTGGATAAACTCTACATTAAAGGTGGAACCGAACTTATTGGATTTGGAGAGTTTAACCGTAATAAGACAAAGAAGTGCGAAGTCACGGTCTTACGTCTGAAATTTCTTCCCAGGTTTAAAGTGGAGTGGAGGGAGCTGGGGGAACTCTTTCCGAATCTGAAGTTCTTGGATAAGTATCAGTCTCCTCAAGTTAGCTTCTGCCCCTGCGATGGAATTGGAATCTGGCGTGAAAAAAACGTCAAGTCTAAGTAACTCTAAACCATGAGTTCTCAGCTGTCCTAAGCCCTTCTTCTGTTATTGTGTTCTGTTCCTGTTAGTTCTTATTGTTGTTGTATTTGCTTCTCATTTCGTATTTTATGTATTGCTGTTTTGCTTTCAAGTGGTGTTGTTTGTGAACTGTTGAATAAAAGAGCTTGGAGTGTTTGCTTTCTTATTTATAAATGTGTTATGATTAACGATGTCTCTATCTACATGTGCAGAGAGGCTAAGAGTAAATAACTCGGATAAACTGCAGATGCAAGAGTAGTTAGACAAGAATTAATATATATCTCTTATGGTTTGTTCAGTTAAAAACTCAACACTTTCAGATACTAACTCAAGAAACATTGTTGACGTTGAGAAAATTCCACATAGAGATATGACAGAAAGACAAACATCATACAAGAAATCAAGAAAACGAATACAAGCTCAAGTCTGCAGAAGTGGAGTAGTTATGTTCTCTTCAGAAGTAGAAGGACCATCCTGCGCAGTACTTTCAGTGTCAAGAAACACGGGAAGAAGCGTGGCCAACACTTAATAGCGGTTGTTCCAGTTATTTTGGAACCATCTTTATCAAATAGCAAAAGTTGCAGAATCATTTCCATCATCCACTGTTATTTCAATTCTGAAACTGTAGAAAATTTGATTTAATTTTAAAATTTAATAATAAATAAATATATGTAGAATTTTTTTAAACATAAAATATATAAAATAGTGAATAATATCTCAAAACTCCGACAGATAGCGATTTAACACATTTTTGGCAATAAAGTAACGATTCGGATTTTCTCAATTTTGTTGAGCAACTAGAACATGATAATATAATACAATATTAGTAGTGGTTGCCATACACATCAATGTCTTTTTCTGCAGTTTATAAGCTTATAAAATATTGGAAATAGTTTTATACCATAACAATTTTATTTGATATTTCATATGATGAAGAATTATTTATTCATATGAAATGAAATCCTAAATATCATTAATAGAATGTTAGACTTCAGAAATCTCATTATTTATTGAAGGGTTTTCAACCATATTGCCAAGATTGACCAAACAACCATTATCATAGTTGAGACTAAAAGAAACAAATAAAAATTAGTTAGTTAATTTTTTTTCAACTAATTAGACTTAATTTTTTCAATTATTTTTACGGATCCGGATCTACATACTCGCAGATATCATGACATCTAGACGGATATCCGAAACCCGGATATCCGGAAGTCACGAATCAAAATTTGAATACTAAAATCACGGATCCGACGGATACGGATCCAGAATCGAGTACCCTAAATATCCTAAATATCCGGATCCGCCCTAGACCTAACCATACATGTTTAGTGTAGTGGGATTGTTTAAACTCAGATCACTTAACTTACCGAAATACGGCTACCAGTAGACCATCTATGTATAATTTTTTTTCTTTCTAATTGTTTCATTATTAAGATACTCACTTAGAACCTACTGATGGCCATGCTCTTATGCGCAGAGTGACAACTCACTACTAAGTCACACATCTCTCAGGGATAGTCTTTCATGCAATTGCTGGTATTTATTTTAACTAATGCTATAAAGATGAGTATATTTATTTTACGATTTAATGAATACTATTTTTTGTGTATTCTATTTGAGGATACAAACTTGTTTTAGTGCTATTTAAGGGTATCTCAATTTTCTTTGTATAAAGTTAAATCCATAATTTATAAACACCAAACTAACCAGTTCTATTATTTTCAATAATAATACCAAAATGTCATAATTTATGATAAATTAATTCATTTTGTTTTCAAATAAAATTAGAAAACAAAATATATTTTTTCTAGAAGTCTTTAAATTGTTGTTATTCTATTACACCTAGCCGCTAAGTCCTCATGCAAATGTCATTGAGATAATCTAATTTACTGAACTTTAATAAGCTTATTAAACTCTTGAGTCTTTGTTTATTCCATCTCGTCTCATTTGCAATTGACTGATGTTGCAGGTGAGACCCAGTCTCACTTTCTTTACGAGTGGGACAACAGCGAGCAGGTAAGAAGAACAACTTTTCTTTGACAAGTGTGTGATCTTTAATAGTTTGTGAGAACGGTAAAAGCTTTTTAGGTAGGGAAAAGATAAACCCTTTCTAACCAGTTACCTCAAGTTGATTACTGATTTGGTTTTTGTTATGGAATCTCTTCAAGAAACTTGATCTAGAGATTTTTTTGCAGAGTGTTTTTATGTTTCTTCTGAGAGCTGAGAAGAAAGGGTTTTCATGGCTTCCAAGGAGTTATCACCACAGGTGGCAAAGCCAAAAGATGATCCAAAGACTACAATCCAGGAGATCCTCAAGATCGTAGACCAACTGCATACAAAGCTTCTTCCATCTCAGAGGCAAGATATAATAAGGACATCTAGGAGCACTGCTGCTGGACTCAATAACCAAACATGCTCACAGACCAATAACAAAAACAAGAGACTTGAGTCAGTGTCAAGTTCACCTGCTATTGTAGTTGGCCAAGAAGATTCTGAGGATGTGGTTCCCAAACTGCAACGTAATCTACGTATGTTGAACAGTGATCTGATTAAGCTACAAGAACTTAACGAAGACGTTGGATATGAGGTGAGGAAACATTTTGCTCCACTTAACAACTTGCTCAAGAAAGTGGAGTCGTCAAAACCTGATTTGACCAAAGGTATGAAAAAGATCTGGAGGATATCAACATGAAGATGTTTAACTTGATGAAGAAAGTACCCATGTTTCCCAACAAGGGTAAGAAACCAAAAGGATTTGATTCTCATGATGGTGATGGCGACGGAGACGGAGACAACTATGGGAAATGCATTGCTTGCTTGCCCGGCATTCATGGAAATGAAGAAGATCTCAAAAGACTAGCAGTGTTCAGAGATGTACAAAACAAGTTCAAGGAGCTTAGTACTGACCGCAAGTTCTGCCTGCTGAGCTTAGCCGTGTTCCCGGAGAATCATAAGGTGAATAGAACGATGCTTATGTACTGGTGGATAGGGGAGGGCATTATTCCTTATAGGGGCACTCTGCCGGATAAAGAGAAACCTGAAAATGTCGTGAAGGAGATTCTTAAAGATTTTACGGATAGAAACTTGATTGAACCTGTC
The DNA here is from genome assembly GCA_016771965.1 of Brassica carinata. NCBI lineage: Eukaryota > Viridiplantae > Streptophyta > Magnoliopsida > Brassicales > Brassicaceae > Brassica > Brassica carinata. The sequence continues at coordinate 5,860,725 of CM028700.1, forward strand.
GAGAACAGACGCAAGGTGGAGCCAAATAGCTATATGATGACGCCTTTCGTGCATTCTTCTGTCGTTGTTATCTCCAGGGAGATAGGTCTTTTTGATATGTATCGTAAAGGGGAGAAGCCAAGGATGAGAAAATCAGAGTTGAAAAAGGTTTGCCTTGTGGAAGGGTCTTCAAGCCAGCCGGAAGCACAAGCTAAAAAGATGCCAGCTGAGGACATCGAGACAGTGTTCAATGTTTCCGAGAGGTTCCCAGATTTCACATTGAAATGGTTCTCAGAGGAGCAATCACAAAAGAGGAATATTCTGTCAAAAACTAGTTTTGATGCCCTCAAGGTTTTCTATATGGGGAGATGGGAAAGAACTCCATACCGCCACATTGACGCAGAGAGTCCAGAGCTTATGAAATACTTGAAGCACATGAGTAAACTCAGACTCTTGAGCTTTCAAGGAATCTCAAGAATTGAAAAACTTGACGATGGTGTTTGTGAGCTACATAAACTGGTCATCTTAGACCTCCGAGCCTGCTATAACCTCGAGAGACTTCCAGAAAACATAGATTCCCTCAAGGCGCTGGTTTACTTGGACATATCAGAGTGCTACATGATAGATCGCATGCCCAAGAGGTTGTCATGGCTGAATAACTTGGAGGTTTTCAAGGATTTGTTGTTAGTCATGCTTTTAATGAGGAGAAGTTCTGCACTCTGGCTGAGTTGGTGCTCTTGAGGAAGCTGAGAAAGCTAAGTATTACAGTAAACAAAAAGGATTTTGGTGTTGTTCAACTCTTCGAGGCTATTAAGGGTTTTCCAGAGCTGGAAAATCTGAAAGTGGCGTGGGGACTAATAAATGAACAAAAAAATGATGGTGAGGGAGCAAGAACGTTGTTAAGAACATTAACATTATTTCCTAAGAGTCAAGCTAGGCCACTACCGGTACTACAGCTTCCCAAGAAACTGAAGAAACTGGATCTGCAGTGTTTTCCTGATCCAGATCTTCCTACATGCCTAAGGCCTCAAAACCTTGATGTTCTGGAAAAACTCTACATTAAAGGAGCTACGAAGCTGACTGGATTTGGAAAGTTACCACCTGACAATCCCACTCAATGCAATGTCAAGGTTTTACGTCTGAAGTATCTTCCCAGGCTACAAGTGGATTGGATAGAACTGAGAAACCTCTACTTTCCGAGAGTGGAGTTCTTGGAGAAGTATCAATGCCCACATGTTAGTTTCTGCCCCTCTGATGGAATGGGAATCTGGCGTCAGCCCTGAAAAAGGTTTCACTCAAAGCAATTTGGAATTGAGTCCATCGAGCTTTTCTTACCCATTGTATTTCATTGCCTTTCAAGCGTTACTGTGAGCAGTTGTTGAATAAATGAGTTGGTAATGTTTGCTTTGCATTTCCTATCATGCTTCTTGATTTAGCTACATATAAGTTGTTGGTCACAATATAGTACATAAGTTCTAAAGAAGTTATCAAGAAAAATTTTTCAAACCAGGAGATGGTCTCAGGTTTATATCTTTTGCTTGTCCACCGAAGCCTCGTAGTGCATTCCATTAGCTTTCCACCCACAAGCCTTTGGACCCACCAACTCTACCCATCATACCACAAACCTTCTGGCAAGAAAACAGGATATTTAGGATATTAATCTCTTTAAAACTATATATATTTATAGTAGATATCACCCTTTTGAAGCGCAATTATAGCAGAGCTGAGCTAAGCATTGCACAAGTCGTCTTTACTTTCAACTAGCTTTGATTTAGTCTTTCAAAATATAATATAAAGTTTAACCACAGACAAGACCTATAGAAAACTATGAAAATTAACATAAATGATTTTCGAGCCCCAAGAACAATGTTGACTAACAACAACTTTCACAAGGTAAAAAAAAAAAGAAAATCAGAAGCAAAACCAAATAGGAAGTCATATATCTCTTTAGATATTTAGATACTTTTGTGTTGGGTCTCAGAAACCTCCAACGAAACAGGAATATTAGTAGTCACAAGATGGTAAATGCGATCCCAAATCCTGTAAAAGAAGTGTGGGAGGCATGGAGTATTCGTGCTACTTTGATATTCAGTCTCAGCCTGCAAACATTCCTCACTTTCTTTGCACCTCAAAGGAAACGCACATCCAAAAAGTTGTTGCTCTTTCTCATCTGGTCAGCTTATCTTCTAGCAGATTGGGTAGCCACTTTCGCCGTCGGACAAATCTCAGATAGCCATGGAGAAGATCCAAAGCCCGGAGAACCGCCCAGGAACAGCGAGCTCTTAGCTTTTTGGGTTCCCTTCTTGCTCTTGCATCTCGGTGGTCCAGATACAATCACAGCTCTTGCCCTTGAAGATAATGAATTGTGGCTCAGACATCTGTTGGGTCTTGCCTTTCAAACAGTCGCAACGGTATATGTGCTTTTGCAGTCGTTACCCAACTCTCTCTGGATACCCATCTTGCTGGTGTTTGCAACCGGAGTGATCAAGTATATCGAGAGGACGTTAGCGTTGTACCTTGCAAGTCTTGACAAGTTCAAGGATTTCTTGATTCAGAAGCCTGATCCTGGACCTAACTATGCAAAGCTCATGGAGGAATATGTGGCTAAAAAGCACATGATGATGCCTACACAGATCATAACTATTGAAGAGCCTGAAAACAATCGAAAAGCCAGCATTGAGGTTAGGCCTAAAGTCCTCACTCATCTCAAGATTCTCCAGTATGCTTATAAGTACTTCAATATCTTCAAAGGTCTTGTGGTTAATCTCATCTTTACCTCTCAACAACGAGCTGAGAGCAAGACGTTCTTTAGCTCGCTGAACGCAGATGAAGCTTTGGAAATCTTAGAGGTTGAGCTCAACTTCATCTATGAAGCTCTATTCACGAAAGCTGAGGTTCTGCATAATCGTTTAGGACTCAGCTTCAGGTTTATTACCCTTGGATGCCTTATAGCATCCCTCTGCATCTTCCAATACAAGAACAAGGACCAGTATGATGAATTTGATGTTGGCCTTAGTTACGCATTGTTGATAGGAGGAATAGCTCTGGATACCATTTCTTTCATCATGTTCTGTGTATCTGACTGGACGTTTGTCAGACTGAGGAAGATGAAGGATGAGCTGCAAGTTTCGGACAACTGGTTCGACAAGATTCTAAACAGGATCCTCTGTTTTAGGGAACTGAGGACGAAGGAATACGAATGTTCCAAGAATGAAAAGGGTAAACGATATATAAAGACGCACAGAGTGCTCAACACATTTTTCATGGTACGCAGATGGTCTGAGTACGTACATGCACACAACCTGATCGAATTTTGTCTAGGGATAAGCCCGAAGCGATTGCACCATACCAAGTGTTGGATACCCAACTCTTTTGACTGGCTTGTAAGGAACTGCAAGAGACAAGTAGAATATGAATAGTCTACTAGAATTTACCCTTACATAAGTCGGTGGTTGGCGATGCATAGGGTGAGAGAAGAGCATTTTAGGCGGTGCATCTATTGCATATTGTTCATTCCTTGTCTTCCTGGGCGTCTGATTAAAAAAATTATGGACTTATTTGGCATCCAAGCTCAGGTAGAGGAGATGTTATACACATCCAGTGATCGTCTCACACTGGATCTGTGGGAGCACATATTCACAGAGGTGAAAAACAAGTCTCATTTTGCTGGCGACTCAGAAAGCGCCATGAGGGTATCTTCGGCTAGAGGTGACTGGACTCTGCAAAATGTACAAGGAGAAGGAGACAAAACACGTGAGAAACTTCTACGGTATGTAATGGCTATGGATTTTGATCAAAGCCTTCTTGTGTGGCATATTGCCACTGAACTCTTATACCAAACTGAACAAGGCACTGAAGATAACCATAGTTACCGTGAGTTCAGTAAAACCCTTTCAGACTATATGATCTACCTCATAATGATGCAACCCATCCTGATGTCAGCTGTTTTGGGTATCGGAAAGATAAGATTCAGGGACACGTGTGCAGAAGCCAACAGGTTCTTTTTTGAGGGACGAAGATCGGATAAGCCTTATCAAGCATACTCAAACGCAAATTTAGCTAGCCGAATGCTTTTATCTGTGGCAGTTCCTGCAAATGCTGAACCCATCGACGTGAAAGGTGATCGAAGTAAGTCTGTGCTGTTTGATGGTACCAAGCTGGCAAAGGAGCTTAAGGGTTTAATAAAGGGAGACAAAGGCGAGACAAGATACATGTGGTAAGTAGTGAGCAAAGTGTGGGTTGAGTTGCTTTCTTATGCAGCAACTAAGTGTGGCGCTATCGAACACACAGCTCAGCTAAGCAAAGGTGGAGAGCTCATCAGCTTTGTCTGGCTATTGATGGCTCATTTGGGACTAGGAGACCAATTCCAGATCAACCAAGGAGGTGCCATAGCCAAAATGATAGTAGCCAAGTGATAATAAAAAATCTGCAAAAAAAGGCAGCTTATGTTGTGAACTGTTGCAGCTAACGTATCATACCAGCAATTATCTGTTCTTAAACTATCTGCATTGTAACTTAGGTTCCTTTTTAACATTCTGTCGTGTATGCAACCATTACGTGTAGGAAAATTGGTCCAAAATCGGGAGCTTTATTGCAGAAAATAAAAAACTTCATACAGAATGTTCGAGCCGTGACCGAAACATTAAAGGCAGTACAGCCGAAATAAGCTCCATGGACAAGCAAAAGAGGTTTTTAATTTTTTTAAAGGATATTAAACAGTCTTCAAATGACTTTGGACTCTGGGATAGTAGTGACGATGATGATAATCAAAAGCAAAACGATGACTCAGAAGATCAACTTATGCGTGAGTCATAACTCATAAGAAAGAGCCCTTCGGTTTTAACCAGCGATACTCCTCGAGCACGGATTGGGAGGCTGTGTAGGTCTGAGGAACATCTCACCACTTTCTCCCACCCACCCTGCCTTCATCGCTGGCTGTTGCATCTGCCTTTGACTTTGACCCCATCTTCCTCCGCCAACCGCTGCATTTGCCTGTTTATTTGCAGTCTCTGATGGCCCACGAGGAAAGACCCAATTCTTGCTCATAGCTGCTGCAAATGTGCATCATTTTTTTATTTCCCGTCAGTTGAGTAATCAAACTATGCGAACAAAAGAACAAAAGTTCGTGATTTTTACTTACAAGGACTCTTCCTTCCAGGCGGGGGTATATACTTAGCATCTCTGACATGATAACTTCCGACAGGTTTGTTGTTCCATGTTGTGTCCTGGTTAATCTTATTAGACATTTCCAGCTTCCGCTGCGTCTGAAAAGCGCCGAAAGGAGGAGCATTCGCCTTTGGAGCAGCATAACTGTTGAATGGCTTATTATTGGCAGTATTAGTCAAAGTCGCTGGCAACCTCTTGACGGATTGCTGCTGATGCTCGAGAGGCCATCTCTGTCCAACAGACTGTTTGGCACGGAAAGATGGTGGAACATAGTAACAACCCTGGAAGAACGGATGCTGCAAAGCCTCTGCAGCCGTCGGCCTATTGCTGGGATCCCACGAGCAGAGGCGTTCAACAAGGTTAACCGCCTCTGCACTAGCAGACGGCATCAAGCTTGAAAGGGGTACACCGGGAAGCTGCAAGATAGACAAACAAATCGTTACTAGTATCCAAAATTTAGAAAATCCGTGACTCTTTTTTCTCCAGAAACATTGACTATTTGAGCGAGCGTTTACCTGAGGGAATTGGTAATTGATTACGCTAGCAAGATTAAGCCCCTCCAACCATGTATGTTCAGTTGGGCTGCCTATCACACTGCAGATTTTATAGATCTCATCTGCTTCACTGCATCATAAGAAGAGAATTTGGTGGCTTACAATCACATCCGCAACATTGTTTAATCAGGAAAACTGTAATCAAACAACATTGATATATACCTAGCTCCAGGAAAAAGAGGGCGCAGAGACAACAGCTCAGCCAGAATAGCGCCCATCGCCCACATATCTGAAACACAAAAAATACCCCCATTGTTAAGAAATGGGCCAACAAGTAGGGGAGTACTTCAGGTAAACACAAGAAAAGATTTCTTTAACACTAACCAACTTTTGACGTGTATACATATGACCGTAGAAGTACTTCAGGTGCCCTGTACCTGTTAGAAACACAGACTTTAGCATATATATTTACTGAACTACAAACAGATTGATTTTCTTAGAAAAGCATTTCAACAGAGCAGGGAAGTGAATCTTACCAGCGTGTAGAGACATACTCTGTATAAGGTGGACTTGAGTTAATCTCACGGGCCAGGCCAAGATCAGCAATCTTAATAACATCTTTAGAGACTAATAGATTTTCTGCATCAGAATAAATACACATGTTTCATTGACAACATATTGAACTACGACTGCGGTAGAACAACTTGGAAATTTTGATTTAATAAAGTCGAACTCTATCGCACATGTGCTGGTGTCTATTGGTAACACAAGGCTATCAATTACCTGGCTTAAGATCACGGTGGAAGTATCCACGCTGATGCATGTAAGAAAGGCCTTGAAAGACTTGAAAGCACCAATTTCGGATATCAGATTCGGCAAATAGCTTAGGGCGATCCTTCATAAGCTGGTAAAGGTTGCATTCCTGATGGAGTAAGAACGGAAAGGATGTTTAGGGAAATGGAGAATAAAAAGATATGGCAAACAGATCAAACAAAAAGTAGCAGAGGCATACCATGTACTCGAAAACAAAGTATAGAATATCATTTTCCCGGATGACTTCCTTCAGCTTCACAATGTTTGGATTGTTCATTCTGCTAAGCGACTAATATGAGAAAAGAGTGGAATCAGTAAACATACAAGAAGAAAACTGAGAACATTTTCAGTGAAGGAGAAACAAGACCTTCACTTCTTTCAGATTAATACATTCTTCCCAAGAGTAATACTTCTTCTTCATCTTTTTAATCGCAACCTGTCCATAGAAAACCTCAGTACCATAAAAAGCAAGTACAAATAGTATAGAAGCCTTGATAATTTTTTTCGGAAAAAACTTACAACTTCACCCGTCTGTTTATTGACAGCTCGCCAAACATTCCCAAAAGTTCCATCACCAACTTCTTTGATTAAATTATACCTACGGTTGCATAAGGCATCGAAAAGTAAACAGGAAATATATATAAATCAAGGGGTCTGCAGCCAAAAATAAGAGAAAAACATGGTAGAAATCAAACCTACCTCTCCATCTCCTCTATAGTAAAGCAAAGTATCTCCTTTGGTTTTTATCTCTAGAGAACTGAAATATTTCACTTCTTCGTATGCCAGCAAAACTCGAAGATTCTCCAGCTAAGTAGGCTGGCCGTTATTTACTTGGAAAACCAATTGGTTGACCATCAAGGCAAACGAAAGACACCAAGAGAAGAAGAACTGGAAGACTCAATGAACCAACAAGTAGGAATGTGGTGGTAAGAAACCCACGTTCACAACATTTCACTCGAGGGGTTCGGAGACTCAGAAGACAATACTATCAAAGCTACGACATGTCAAAACTTGAAAAGAAACTGATACATCCTTGTTCAGTGAGCTCCTACAAGAACCAGATATGGAATAGGGACCAGGTTTAGATGAGAGACTCTAGGCCTATGCGAAGGAATGATAACTTGCAGACACCAACCCTGCACAAAACAAAGATGCCACACAAACAATCATGTTTCAACAAATATGGCGTCGAAGAATATCCACACAAACAATCATGTTTCAATCTACAGAAGAAAAATAAAAAACTGAGGGCGCCACGCAAGACAATATTCTAAACTCAGGAAAACCATATACCTGACTCGCACCTTCAATAAAGATCGCGGAAGAAGGGCAGAGCACTAAGTGCAGTTAACGAAAGAGCCAACAAGGAAGTCGGAACGAGCAAGAAACCGCAGATCGAGTGCTTCTTGCATTGAGAAAACCCGAAAATGGTAGCAGCCTGAGCAGATGTAATCTAGTTCCATATCTCAAAAGAAGCAATTCCTCTACAAATGAAAGCTTAATATAACCTGCACAACAGCGGTAAGAGAATCAGTATCAGAAGCAAAACCTCATACATGAAATATAAACAATAAAGGGGGAAAAAAATAAAATCAAATTCCAATAGACTCCAAAGAATATCAGGAAACGTTACAACCAGTCCACAAAACCCTAAGAAACCTCTCCAATTGCAATCCCAAATAATCCTAATCCTACTAAAAATAACTCGGATACGTCAAATTTGACTCCATCAGATCTCAGAAACGCGACGCCAGATCATAAACATCAGAGCTGAAGAACAAAAAATTCGCAAATTACGAAGATCTTTGACTAACCTCAAGGGCCAATAGGCATAAGCTCCGTCACCGACGACGAGGAAAATACGTTATCCAAAAAGCTTCTCCTTCCCAGATTCCACCGCTCTCTCTCTCTCTCTCTATCTCCTTGCCGCGTATTTTTTGTGAGGTTCACTCGTGATAATAAACAAAAAAAGAAACCTACTTTTATAACATCTCAGCAATGTTATTATGGTCGTGTCTTGTGGGGTGCTAGCTCATCTCGAGTCCTTACATATAAACCGTTGATTTAATTGGTGATGACCTCATCACTAATTTGAACCGTATGATTTTGAGATTTTGACGACCGCCTTCTCCAAACCTTTATCCGTTTATTATTATTCTCTGCTTTCCATTCCACGTTGCTACACGTGATACACCTCCTAATCTGAGTATGTATCCATCAACATCGTAGATTCATCTGGTCCAACTATATGGGCTTTACTGTATACGAAAGCCCAAGCTAAAAAGGGCCAAGACTAATTTCCAGCATCGATTTATTTCAGCTTCTTCTACACAGAAACAGTACAGACAAATCGGGAGAGAGAGAGCAATGGAGTTTTACGACGAAGACAAGCCAAGATTCGTCTTCCAATCTCGTCCTTCCTCTTCCCGCAAGACGGAAGACGATGACCCGAAAACCCCTAACAAGATCTTCATCTCAATCTCCGTCGTTATCTCTCTCTTCACTCTATCACTCTCCTTCTTCTACTTCGAATCCGAGCCCACCCAATCGCTTCTCTTATGGCTCGCGATCTCCTTCCTCGTCGGTCCGTTCGCGCCTCCTTCCCTCACCGGCGGCAAAATCCGCGTCGGTTACGGTCAGATCTTGGAGCCAGAGCAGATCAACGACGAACATTCGACCGATAACGAACGCGATTTGAGGAGGAATAGGAGATCTAATAAAGGGACGAAGAACGAGAAACCGCCGGAGAATCCACCTCCGGTGACAACGGAAGTTCCGAGTAAAGCGGATCGAAATGGATCTGTGAAGGAAACTAAGGACTGGAGTGGAGAAGAGATCGAGATACTGAAGAAGCAGCTGGCAAAGCATCCGGCGGGGAAGCCTGGGCGTTGGGAAACGGTGGCATCGGCGTTTGGAGGGAAGTACAAGACGGAGAACGTGATCAAGAAGGCGAAAGAGATTGGAGAGAAGAAGGTATACGAGAGTGACGATTACGCTCAGTTTCTGAAGAACCGGAAAGCTTCTTCGGATCCTAGATTGGCTGGTGAAGAAGAAGAAGACGGTGAGAAGAATGGAGGAGATGACGAGACTTGGAGTAATGGAGAAGACATTGCACTGCTCAATGCTCTCAAGGCTTTTCCGAAGGAGGCAGCTATGAGATGGGAGAAGGTCGCAGCTGCGGTGCCTGGGAAGTCCAAGGCAGCTTGTATGAAGAGAGTTACTGAGCTTAAGAAAGGGTTTAGGAGCTCGAAGTCTGGAGCTAATTAGCTAGGGAGAGAACCTGTTGAGGTAATTGAGAGAGAGTCTTTAGATTATAAAGCCACGAGATCACTTCTTTTTTACTTTCCATTGTAGTTGTTTTCTGAATAATTGTATGAGGCTTCGTGATCTCTCCACTGAATGAATGTAAGTTACCTGAAATGCTGATAGTATGTTCTTGATCTGATGTATTAGATGGTTTCTCTCCACTGAATGTGTTACCTACTTACCTGAAATGCTGATAGTATGTTCTTGATCTGTTCGTATCAGTAAAGGAGAAGGGAGAAGAAACTTTAGTGTACCTACAGGTGAGGTCATGAGTCGTGTTCTTGATGTTGGGAAAATGGGAATGCATGCTATTTCATCCCATGGTTGTATGATTGATAGTTGGTCAAAGTGTCTTGGGCATTTTTCTCATTTCATCTTGTCGAACTAACCCCATTGCTTTGCATCAAAACAGTCCTATTTCCCTTGGTTTATTTAACTCCCATTTACATCTGCTGGTTTCTGGTCCAATTTCATTATGAATGTAATGCAAAAGGCATATAATATAACGGATTTGGTGAGAGTATAAAGGGGTGTGAAACATGGCATGAAACTGGTTCAGGTTCATAATTGTTTTCGGTTTATGATTGTGTTTTCCTAGTACTAGGGTAATAATATATCCATTGGCAGAAGAAATCTTGTATGAACAGCTATAAGACCTCCAAGAACACTTGTATGATCTCAGAGTCCTCAGTCACGTAACCTTCGATCTTTAGGGGAAAAATATTCCTGCATCTGCTCGTGGTTTTCTATCTCATTTTGGTAGGTATGTATAAGATGAGATTCATGTTATAAGTAACACATTAGTATACGGATTTTATCTGAATACACAATCGACTTTATCTCTTTTTTGGTGTCACATAATTCGTACCAAATAGTCACGGTACTTCGGTTTCTCACCGAATACACCCACGTCCACGTGCTTCATACAAACTAAGTCAAACTACAAAGGACTTTAACAACCGGCGATCACAGGTTATTTTTAAAAGGAGGAATAGTACGGTTAACCGGCCCAACCGGTAACAATCAGACCAGCTCCTTCCTATACACACTCTCTGTGCTCGCCACACGTTGCTTCGAAATCTAAAAGCTGCTCTGCAAATTTCTTTCCGGCGAGCGCAATAAAAATTCTCAGGTAATTTTTCTCCCTTCGATTTCCTGATTCATTATCGATTCTTTATTTTTCTTTATTCTGACCGAATTTGAAGTATATCTCATGTCTAAGTTTCGCGATTAACTTTTTTTTAAAAAAAAACCTTTGAAGATATAGCTCATTCGAAATCTGTGAATGATTTTTTTTTTTTCAGTTTGATGTTTTGGGTATTCCGGTTGGTTTCTTAGCATCCTGGGTCTGCTTTCTCATAACTCAATTTTGGAGTATTGAATTCGATTTCTTAGGCTATTTTCTCAGAGAAAAGGAAATCAATGGATAAAGAATCATCTCAGTGTCCCTTTGTTGCGGAAAGCATCATCCAAAAATGCCCTTTCCTCAGAAACATCAACAAACCTACCAGTTTCTCCCTCTCCTCCTTGAGTTTTGCATCTCCTGTAAAGTTTTCTTACCCTTTAACCTGAAAAATTATATGCTCTGTTTGATTAAATGGCGAACATTAAGTTTGTATTGAATTTGCTTCAGGGGCAAGGAGGTAGTAAAGGTCCAATTTTTGAAGATGGTGCTGCATTTGATTCAGCTTTCAAGCTCTTCCATGGCAAGGACGGTATTGTGCCTCTTTCTGAACATTCGAGTTTCGGAGATGGTCTTCAAGACCAGACTCCTCTGCTATTCAATCCTCTTGCGGGAAAGGTCGCTACCATAAGCCTATCAGCTTTTGGTCCTGGAGGACCTTTTAGCTTTGGTCCCTTCTCAGACAAATTCAAGAACCAAAACACAAGAAACCCAACAAACAACAGGTAAGATTGTACAAAAGACTTTTACTAAGGAGATCAGATACTTATTCTGTTTTGCTTTATTGCAGTCTGGGGAGTCATCGAAACACGAGGCGGTTGGAGACGAATGGTTAAAAACTGGGAACTGTCCGATCGCAAAATCTTACAGAGCTGCAAGCAAAGTCATGCCTCTCGTAGCTAAAGCAATACAGCCACCACCTGGTATGAAATTTAGATGTCCTGCTCCTATAGTGGCTGCAAGAGCTGCACTTTCCAAGACCCCTTTGGTTAAAACCCTTCGCCCTCAACCTTTACCTGAAAAGATGCTCGCCATCGCTCTCATGGGGATGGCTGCAAACGCATTCTCGGTGTTTGGAGAGAACACACAGTAAAGTTTTCGCTTCTTGGTTTGTGGCGGTTCATGCTGCAGTGCCTTTCATAGCTATGCTCAGGAAATCTGTACTGATGCCGAAAACAGCCATGGCTTTGACCATTGGAGCTTCCATCCTGGGACAGGTCATTGGGTCAAGAGCTGAACGTTACCGTCTCAGAGCGGTATCTGAGAGAACAGTTGCTGAAACATCTACTGTTAGAGCGGGTTCTGGAGACAACCAAATCTCTGATGATTCAGGATGTTCTAAAGGACATTGTGGAGCCGGGGAAGGAGTGAAGGAAGTTTATTACCGTGTGAATGTTGGAGAATCTGCTACATCAACTGGACTCTGCTATTGATACATGTTTACTTTATTCAGTCTACAGATTACTCCATGTTCAAAGTTATGTAATACGGTAATATTTGTGTAAACCAGAACAATGGTGCCGTATTAACCCTTCTTTCTGAATAAAAGGTGAATAAATTCCCAGGGACTATCTTATAATTGCAAGAGAGTAATTTTAACAACAAATATCTTTCTGAACAAGCAAAATATGAGATACAAAGGCAAGCAATGTCTGTCAACTTCGATTTCGTAAAGCCTGATGAAGTTGTCAGCAAGCTTTTCCCACTAAACTTACAACTCTCAGTCGCATTGGAAGATCCCTGGAGATAGAAAAAGATAAAGAAACTTTAGATTACACTTCAATAAAAACCAAAAGCTTTTACTCATCTTAGTCTAGTATTTTACTCATCCTAACAAATAAGATTCAAGCATATTATATGTTAAGGAAACATTAGCCAGAAACTAGCTACAGTCTCATAAATAATCACCTGGTTCTATGTGAGAGTTGGCTTTTCAGTAAATCTCATCATCAGGTATCTCAGGAGTCAAGAACTTCATCGGATCTTTGCTAATCTCCTCATAATTCACCCTCGGTTTCACCCTATCCGAACAGGCTCCAGAGGAATGATGCTGTCCCCATCGATAACTCCATCAATCAAACCATACTCAACCGCTTCAATCGGAGACATGTACCGTCCCTATCAATATCTTTCAGGACCTGCTCAAACGACCGGCTAGTACATCCAGCGATAATGCTGGTGACATTGTTCTTGTTGTGCATGACTTCTTTAGCTTGGATCTCAACATCAATAGCTTGACCGCTCGCACCTCCAAGAGGCTGATGAATCATTATCCTCGTGTTGGGCATAGCAAAGCGCTTGCCTTTAGTTCCCGCACCGAGAATGATGGAAGCTGTTGACGCAGCAATGCCGAGGGCAATTGTGGAAACATCAGCTCTCACAAGTTGAACCACATCGTATATAGCCATGGTAGCACTAAACAGATAACAAAGGGACATAGATAAAGTTAAATCATATGAAGCAGAACTAAACGCAATCAAACACTAGTCAACAACAAAACTGAGTTACTTAGAAATGCCAACTAAAACACTAGTAAAGACTGAAACTTTTGCCACTAAGGCAGAAACCCAGATTGAGAATGAACCTGAGGGAACCACCGGAGGAATTGATGAAGAGTTTGATGTCTTTCTTAGGATCTTTAGCATCTAAGAGCAGCAACTGACTCATGATTGCGTCGGCGACGAAATCGTCGATACTGCTACCGAGGAAGACGATTCGTTCCCTGAGGAGAAGACCCATGACGTCGGACTCGGCGCCGCGAATAGCTGACTCCTGGGTCTGCGACATCTCGATTGAAGCGTTTGCGAATCTCAGTGGAGACGGAGAAGTTCTCAAGGGAGGTGAAATGAGTTTGGCGGGTTTGAGGGTGAGGTTGTTGGGTTTGGGGAAAGAAGAAGAAGAGGCGGAGGAAGAGGGGCTGAGTCTTGATGAAACGAGGGAAGGTTTGAGAGAAGATGAGAGAGATAGGGTTCCCATGGCTGAAGCGAAGAAGCAAGAGTTTGGGATGAGAAATAGAGGAAAGTAGATTTGATAAAACTCCGGAGGACGAAAGAAACACGCGACTTATGGACCCGGTTACATTTTCGGATCGATTATTGGTTTGTTTAACCAGATGTTTTCAAAACCGGAAAAGAAACTAAACCGGAAAAGTTTTTAGATGATGGATAAATATGGTTCGATCGGATTCAACTTGGTTTCAATAAGCTGAATCATAATAAAACGTAGAGTTATATCTACATGCATTTTTTCTAATTCTTTGATGTTTTGGGTATTCCGGTTGGTTTCTTAGCATCCTGGGTCTGCTTTCTCATAACTCAATTTTGGAGTATTGAATTCGATTTCTTAGGCTATTTTCTCAGAGAAAAGGAAATCAATGGATAAAGAATCATCTCAGTGTCCCTTTGTTGCGGAAAGCATCATCCAAAAATGCCCTTTCCTCAGAAACATCAACAAACCTACCAGTTTCTCCCTCTCCTCCTTGAGTTTTGCATCTCCTGTAAAGTTTTCTTACCCTTTAACCTGAAAAATTATATGCTCTGTTTGATTAAATGGCGAACATTAAGTTTGTATTGAATTTGCTTCAGGGGCAAGGAGGTAGTAAAGGTCCAATTTTTGAAGATGGTGCTGCATTTGATTCAGCTTTCAAGCTCTTCCATGGCAAGGACGGTATTGTGCCTCTTTCTGAACATTCGAGTTTCGGAGATGGTCTTCAAGACCAGACTCCTCTGCTATTCAATCCTCTTGCGGGAAAGGTCGCTACCATAAGCCTATCAGCTTTTGGTCCTGGAGGACCTTTTAGCTTTGGTCCCTTCTCAGACAAATTCAAGAACCAAAAACACAAGAAACCCAACAAACAACAGGTAAGATTGTACAAAAAGACTTTTTACTAAGGAGATCAGATACTTATTCTGTTTTTGCTTTATTGCAGTCTGGGGAGTCATCGAAACACGAGGCGGTTGGAGACGAATGGTTAAAAACTGGGAACTGTCCGATCGCAAAATCTTACAGAGCTGCAAGCAAAGTCATGCCTCTCGTAGCTAAAGCAATACAGCCACCACCTGGTATGAAATTTAGATGTCCTGCTCCTATAGTGGCTGCAAGAGCTGCACTTTCCAAGACCCCTTTGGTTAAAACCCTTCGCCCTCAACCTTTACCTGAAAAGATGCTCGCCATCGCTCTCATGGGGATGGCTGCAAACGTACCTCTCGGTGTTTGGAGAGAACACACAGTAAAGTTTTCGCCTTCTTGGTTTGTGGCGGTTCATGCTGCAGTGCCTTTCATAGCTATGCTCAGGAAATCTGTACTGATGCCGAAAACAGCCATGGCTTTGACCATTGGAGCTTCCATCCTGGGACAGGTCATTGGGTCAAGAGCTGAACGTTACCGTCTCAGAGCGGTATCTGAGAGAACAGTTGCTGAAACATCTACTGTTAGAGCGGGTTCTGGAGACAACCAAATCTCTGATGATTCAGGATGTTCTAAAGGACATTGTGGAGCCGGGGAAGGAGTGAAGGAAGTTTATTACCGTGTGAATGTTGGAGAATCTGCTACATCAACTGGACTCTGCTATTGATACATGTTTACTTTATTCAGTCTACAGATTACTCCATGTTCAAAGTTATGTAATACGGTAATATTTGTGTAAACCAGAACAATGGTGCCGTATTAACCCTTCTTTCTGAATAAAAGGTGAATAAATTCCCAGGGACTATCTTATAATTGCAAGAGAGTAATTTTAACAACAAATATCTTTCTGAACAAGCAAAATATGAGATACAAAGGCAAGCAATGTCTGTCAACTTCGATTTCGTAAAGCCTGATGAAGTTGTCAGCAAGCTTTTCCCACTAAACTTACAACTCTCAGTCGCATTGGAAGATCCCTGGAGATAGAAAAAGATAAAGAAACTTTAGATTACACTTCAATAAAAACCAAAAGCTTTTACTCATCTTAGTCTAGTATTTTACTCATCCTAACAAATAAGATTCAAGCATATTATATGTTAAGGAAACATTAGCCAGAAACTAGCTACAGTCTCATAAATAATCACCTGGTTCTATGTGAGAGTTGGCTTTTCAGTAAATCTCATCATCAGGTATCTCAGGAGTCAAGAACTTCATCGGATCTTTGCTAATCTCCTCATAATTCACCCTCGGTTTCACCCTATCCGGAACAGGCTCCAGAGGAATGATGCTGTCCCCATCGATAACTCCATCAATCAAACCATACTCAACCGCTTCAATCGGAGACATGTACCGGTCCCTATCAATATCTTTCAGGACCTGCTCAAACGACCGGCTAGTACATCCAGCGATAATGCTGGTGACATTGTTCTTGTTGTGCATGACTTCTTTAGCTTGGATCTCAACATCAATAGCTTGACCGCTCGCACCTCCAAGAGGCTGATGAATCATTATCCTCGTGTTGGGCATAGCAAAGCGCTTGCCTTTAGTTCCCGCACCGAGAATGATGGAAGCTGTTGACGCAGCAATGCCGAGGGCAATTGTGGAAACATCAGCTCTCACAAGTTGAACCACATCGTATATAGCCATGGTAGCACTAAACAGATAACAAAGGGACATAGATAAAGTTAAATCATATGAAGCAGAACTAAACGCAATCAAACACTAGTCAACAACAAAACTGAGTTACTTAGAAATGCCAACTAAAACACTAGTAAAGACTGAAACTTTTGCCACTAAGGCAGAAACCCAGATTGAGAATGAACCTGAGGGAACCACCGGAGGAATTGATGAAGAGTTTGATGTCTTTCTTAGGATCTTTAGCATCTAAGAGCAGCAACTGACTCATGATTGCGTCGGCGACGAAATCGTCGATACTGCTACCGAGGAAGACGATTCGTTCCCTGAGGAGAAGACCCATGACGTCGGACTCGGCGCCGCGAATAGCTGACTCCTGGGTCTGCGACATCTCGATTGAAGCGTTTGCGAATCTCAGTGGAGACGGAGAAGTTCTCAAGGGAGGTGAAATGAGTTTGGCGGGTTTGAGGGTGAGGTTGTTGGGTTTGGGGAAAGAAGAAGAAGAGGCGGAGGAAGAGGGGCTGAGTCTTGATGAAACGAGGGAAGGTTTGAGAGAAGATGAGAGAGATAGGGTTCCCATGGCTGAAGCGAAGAAGCAAGAGTTTGGGATGAGAAATAGAGGAAAGTAGATTTGATAAAACTCCGGAGGACGAAAGAAACACGCGACTTATGGACCCGGTTACATTTTCGGATCGATTATTGGTTTGTTTAACCAGATGTTTTCAAAACCGGAAAAGAAACTAAACCGGAAAAGTTTTTAGATGATGGATAAATATGGTTCGATCGGATTCAACTTGGTTTCAATAAGCTGAATCATAATAAAACGTAGAGTTATATCTACATGCATTTTTTTCTAATTCTTTTATATCTACATGCATTGCTAATTATCATATGCAAAATTTAACAAACATATACAGCATAGTTGAATTTAATCATTATTTAGTAAAGTTCCGATATAAATAATTATTATATAAATTTTAAATATAAATAAAGTGGAAATCAAATATGAAATCAATACTTTAACTTGAAAGATGTATGTATTAGGGATTTCATAAAATTAGTTATTGGAAATTTGGATTCATACGACTGTTTAAATTGCAACGAACGAATTGAATACTTTTTTACAATATAGCATCACCTGTCACTATTTATCTTCCCTTCAAAATATAAAATCAGATGCGTACTAATAACAAAATAATTTTTCGATAAATGCAGGAATATAATTTCAAAGAGAGAAAAGGTTCCAGTTGAGACAACCACAAGTCAAATGTAAATAAAAGATAAACTAGCCATCCCAATTATGTACAACACTATAGAAATCAGGAGAGAAAAAATGATGCATATAAAAAATGGTGAAGATTTGGTGCTCAACAAAAGATCATTTACAAAGAAGGTAGATGATTTTTTCAGCAAAAAAAAAAGAACAACACTATATCCATGCCATCACTTATAGAGACCATGGTTTAAAATCAATACACATGGACGGACGAGCCGTAAAAATGAAAGAGAGCCAAGTACAATAAATCAGTAATGATGACCACGTGATTAAACCACACCATGAATCAAACTTAAACAAGGATCACAGCCCAAACAATAAATCACTCACTAAACATAAAACTGCTCCTACCCTTTATTAAAATAGCAACAATTTTTTTTAAAAAAAATTGATACAAACAACCAACAACTCATATGGACACCTTAATTCCCAACTAAGAGGAATTCTTTACATTTACTACTCAAGTGAAGAAGCTTAAGAGCAGCTGTACACACATATAAAAATATTATAAATGGCTCACAAAATGCCGTTCAGCTCCCATTATTAAAGTTTCTAGACTACTTTGTTACTGAAACAAATTTAAGAATATGAAAAAATAATTATGTATCACCACCGCAACAACCTAACACACAAACGTGCTACATGCTCTAGTACGTACAAACTAATGAAGAAGTTTGTTGCCAACATATTAAAACAGCTTATCGTATCCAAAATGTGAAAAGAGATACCTTATTCAGTGAAAAAGTATCTTGAATCTTAAATTCAATATTCATATGGAAATAAAAATTATATAACTAAACAGCATGAGCAAGATACACAATATCATAGTTCGAACAAGATACACAATTTAACATTGCGAACGAGAGACACAATATAAACAAGTGACGGGTATAAACATGAGAGAACAAGTGAAATTTAATGACCTAAAATACAACAAACACAATAAAATATCTCCACACCTTAATAAGTCTCATTCAAACCATTTCAGTTAAGGAAACTCAGTCAAACGTCAACGAGACTAAAGATATAATAATCTTTTAACAACAACAACTTCAAGACAATTACAAAACTAATGATATCCGCAGACTCTAAAAAAACAAAACTCATGAAGCTAAATATAATTGTTAAACAAGAAACTTAACTGTGCGGATTAACCCTAGTTGATTATAATGAATTAATTAATGACACTCAGAAGTATGCTAGCTTTGGGCTATTTCAAGGACATTAGTTTTTTTTTATAATAAGCCCAACTTTTCATTTACAGATTTGTAGGCCAATTACGAAAAGCCCAGTCGGCCCAAAGTCATCGCCAATCTCACGCCACCGGTTCCAATCGCTCGCCAACCCTCTCATCTCTCTATCCCTTCCTTGGCCACATAAAATCAACCGTCGTCGCCGGAGCTCCGATCTTGTCCATTCGACAATATGTCTCTCTCCGATGATGAAGACGAGTGCTTCGCTCGCTTCCTCGAATCAGAAGTCTCCTCGGTATTTTTTCTCTCAATTATTATTTTATTTCTTTCAATTTCATTTAGGGTTTTGTTTTTCTTCATTATCATGTTAGAAGATTGTAAATCTGATGTTTTTCGTGTAATTCATACTTTTCCTTGATTTTATTACATCGAATCTGGGTTTGTTGTTCTGTCTTAATCAAGATCAGATACATCTGGTTCATGTTTTTTTCGATTTATGTCTATTTTAAATTGTGATTTACCTCTTTGTTCATGTTTTCATATGAAAGGTTGAATCTTTCATTGATGCCTTTGTTTTTTTAATAGGTAGAGGATGAAGAGAAAACGAAAGAACCTGAACCAAAACGACAACGTCTTGACAAGGACAAAACAAAGGTTGTAGAGAATGATGGAGACCAAAAGGAAAATGGTAACAACAAAGATAGAAATGTTGTAAAGAGAATAGAGACTGGAGTTTTCAGCAAAGTTCCTACAGAGCTGTTTCGTCATATCTTCAAGTTCTTATCCTCTGAGGTATTCTTGTTCATTTACATTCTCAGGCTGAAGTCTTGTAATTGTTGTCTTAAGGATTGCATTTGATCTGAATGTGGTTACAGGATCTTCTATCATGTTCTTTAGTGTGTAAATTTCTCAACTTTGCTGCCTCTGATGAATCCTTATGGCGTCGCCTGTAAGTTTTCTTCTCACGTCCCTGGGTAATCTAGTTTTCAAAATCAATTATTTTTGCTCAAAACAAAGCGATACACTTTTTGATTGGTTTTACCTGCAGGTACTGTATACGTTGGGGTCTAATGCCTTCAACTAGAATGTTACGTGAGTGTGCTTGGAAGAAGCTCTATATTGATGTGAGTTGTTCTGTATAAATTTGTTTGTGACTTTGTCGAAGAGTATATAAATGGTACTGTGAGTTGGTATTAAAGGTGTCATTCTTTTCTCTTGTTGAAATGTAGCGTGACGAGAAGGACATGATTGAACTTGTCAGAAGCTGTCCGACGGATTTTAAAGAGTATTACATTCAGATGCAAGCAGCAAAGCGAAGCCAAGCACCTCTTGCGGCCCAGGTAAGAAGCATGTGCATCTCATAGTTGTTTTGTTTACTACGAATCATAGTATTCTCACGTTTCTTGTTTGCCATTTTTTAAGATGGTGGATGACCAGATAGTTCTTGACAAAACTGTACTTGACAAAGTATCTCTGTGGAAGAAAAGCAGAGGACTTCCCGATAAGGCTGTAGTGGGGCATGTTTGTTTGGGAACAAAATGTGATTACCATCAGATCGACGACGTTTTCATATGCCAAGAGACAGGAAATGTTCATGGTACGAAATGAAAACCACGCTGTAAAAAAATGTGAATTTGCTTGTGTTGTTTAAACTTTAACCTTTTGTGTGTTTATGGTCTTATAAACAGTATGTGATGACAACTGCAAGGAAGTAATATTTTGTCGGGAGAGTGGGAACATGGTGTGTACTATCTCAGGGCTTTGTTCTGAAAGTTTACTCGTACAAGATGATTCAGACGCAGATGAGGAAGAAGCTGAACAAGAAGCTGAAGTTTTAACAGGAAGAGGCCGTTTTGGTACATATCTCTCTCTCTCTTTATGCTCTTATCTCCAACATATAAGTGAGAGTGGTGTTGTATCTCCTTAGGTCGAGCTTTTGAATTTGGATACAACTGCGAGAGTGAGCAGGAGCTAGATCGCTCCTTTGGGTTCTGCTGATCAAAAGTCTCAGCTTTTTCGTTCAATTTCAAAATCTTTACTGTCTCTAATACGGAGTCTGCACGAGTTCTTCACGGTAAAACATCTGTGTCGTGCAATAAATCAAAAGTAGATCTTGTTTTTAGTAGTCTTTATGTTCCTTTGTAATCTATGCAGATCTTTGTCTGTAATTTGCTATACAATCGCCCTTACAAACATGTTTACATGTAGTAATTAAGTTCCGTCTTTTTCCAGTATATGATATTTGGTAATTAGTTGATTGATTCCATAATAATGCGTTAACTAAATTTCATTTATCAGTTCAACTTTTTTTTCTGACATTCTAGCATAATATCTATATTCCTCAAAACTTGCAAGCCTTGAATATCAGAAAAAAAAAAGTTTTCTCTCATGCTCGTGAACCGCCGCTTTTGAGGCATTTTCTGGCCGGCGGTCTTCGCTGTGCTGTGAGAAGGTCTCAACGCTCTCTCCTTACTAGTAATCATGTTTCCGTAGGTTTATGAGCATCGACGATAGCTGCTCTCTGGTGATGGTGTTATGGTGTGGTAGGGCTGTGGTTGGGTTTTGGCTCGTACTTGGTGAGGTCTCGACTTCATTGTCAAGGCGTGTTCTCTTTGTTTGTGGTGTGAAGCTGATTATAGATCCAATGGGGTTGAGTCTGGTTGGTTGGGGTCGCCTTGCTGTGTCGTTGGATTGAGGGTCCTAGTCTTCAGCTTCTATCGGTTTGTGGCTCAGTATTTAGCTTTTGGTCTCCTTTAGTAAAGATGTGTGTGTTTGCTGCTGGTTTGTTCATTGTTGTGAGACGTGTTTAACCTATTTGTATGGTGGATTTTTCTTCGGTATACTCGATTGAATTGTTTCAGTGTTGTTGCTCTGTTTTTTATAGTGTTACTCTGCTTGGTTTGGGTTGTCGGTGTTAGACCTTATCTGGTTTCTGGTTCACAGTGGTAGTGCTTAGCTGGTTCAGATGTGGGTTCTTCATTGTTTGGGATTGGTCTGGCAGTCTAGCGAGGCTCACAGGTTTATTGGCTCTTCCTTCCAGTCGCAGCACTTCATCTTTGGTTCTTATATGATTTGTAAGAACTTATTAGCCATGTTTGTGTGTAAGTTTCTTTGGGATGGCTTCAGTATTGATGTGTTTTCAGAGCTTTCATCCGGTCTTCCTTGAAGATCCATTTGGGCTCACTTATGTTACCATATGGATTGACTGATGTAAGTACCGGCTCGTTGTTGTGCGAACTTTGAGAATCCTCCACCTTTATGTTTTGGCTCCTTGGATAGGAGGCTATTTCAGGTCCCCTACGTGTCTTTGTGAAGTTTCTTTGACATGTCTTTATCCTTCGTTTGAAGATCGATGTGCTCTGCGCTTTGGACTGCAATCATCAAGGCTATTCCCTCGCTTATGTGTTGATGCTTGGCTTATATTGTAGAGTTCCTTCTCAATTTTTTTAGTTGTCTAATAGTTTTTTCTTATGTGTATTTGACTGCTTTTCACATGTTTTAATATAATTTTCAGATGACAAAAACATAATATCTATATTATAACATAAAATATATATAGAAACATTCTTTTTTTTTTTCCTTTAAATGAAAATCCAAATTTTTTCCTAAATTCACAAATAAAATTTGATTTTCATTAATGGCAATTTTGCTTTTTGGGTATTGGGTTTAAAACTCTATATACCTATTAATTTAATGAATTTCATCTATGATCCATTAAGAAAGTTTATTCGAGCAATCATAAATTTAATTTTACTAATATGTTTAAATTCATTGTATGCTTCTAAATAATAAAAAATTATCTACATTGAAAATGTAATAGTATTGATCATTACAAAATCTACAATTTAAAATGCATTACATAAATATAATGCATTTACTTCATACGATAAATCAAATAGTCTATTCAGTTTTATGTACTACTAGTGGTATTCCGGCGCTACGCGCCGGGTTCGTATGTTGTATTTTTACATGAATTTATAATTTATTATATGCACTTGGTAAAGAAAATGGAATAGCATAAGTGGTTGTTACTAATCAATTTAATAATTTATCGTATGTTTTCTCGATCTTTTATAGTGGTTATGTAGTGTATTACTTTGTTTGAAGTTGTTTAGTTCAAAATGGAATAGCATAAGTGGTTGTTACTAATCAATTTAATAAAAGTACAAGAAAAGTCGATAGTCGTAACAAAGTTAATTTAGTTGGAATTTAAACATAAAACAAAGTTGATGTTTTATTTAGAAAACATACTTACATTATTAATTATTAAAATAATTATGAAGTATCAAACTTGTACTGATATATTTAGTCCAAATAATAGAAAGATAAAATAAGTTTCAAATTTTATAAACTATATAAAAAATAAGGGTGAAGTGTCAATCTTTGGTAAAATAATTGGTGAGTATCTAATATATGTGTTCTACACCCAAGGCATCATACTTTTCATCAAGGAGTATTATGAGCCCTTCAAATACACTGATTCAAACGCTTAATACCTTGCGCCATTTAAGACTTCCACTACTATTCATGTCCAAACATTAAGATTACAGTTATATTAAATTGAAAAAGTTAATAAAAAGTAAGATATTTGAGATATACCTTTTAATTTTTAAGTTAGCCATATTGCGGTGAGTGCTTTGGTTCTCTTTACTGAAAATAGTTTTAATACCCAAAATTTTCTTATGATACCTGCAAACCAAAAGAAGTAAGCTGTTATTATGCTGGATTTTGTTAAGTTATTATATTGACTGGCTGTAAAACTTTAAAAGAAAAACGAACCGGCAAATCGTCTTTGTGTAGGCTAATGACATGAGGAGGTCGTAATTTCGGTACCTAGAAATCTCCATTAAGATCGGTGTGTCGCCTCTTCTAGGTCAACAAACAGAATCTGCTCTGTGAATAAGATGGCATTAGGGCGCCATCATATGTGAAGTTAGGGTTGCTCCTGGTTTCATCATAAATACTAAAGTCATAGACTGAGCTTTCTTTCAAGAGATGTTTGAAGGTGTTAAACATGTGAAAGTTGATTGACGCATGTAGGAACACCACCTGAGAAAGGGGATGACGCGTAAGAAAACTACTATTTTAAAAGCAAACGATCATTAATTGGTAAACTGAAATAAGAAACCGGTGTATCTTCCCATTAATCAACAACATATCAACCCCAACATCTCACCATTTTCTTAATATTTCAAGCTTGCCAAAATTGTTGTAGCCTCGTCTGAACAACATCTCTATACCGGTTTGTCTTCAACTCCGAGCAATGAAACTGGGAATTCAACATGATCTGAATTGGAAAAAGGAAAGGGATTCTCGTCCGAGCTCTCACACCGTCTATGCATAGCCGATGAAGCTGAGAAGGCAGGAACTAAAGAAGTTTTCAATAGGAGAGTGGGAAGAGTAGAATTTCTGGATTAATTATATGAACGGTTACGTCGATTGCGTTAAAGAAGGAGAATCGTAGAGACTCTATACTCCATCGTCAACATCAAATACAAAGAAATACTATAAACCAGTGTTTTGAAACCCGACCCGGAGACTGAACCGAACGATTCATTGGGTCAACCGCGGATTAATAAATGAATTAATTTTATTATATAATAATATATTAGCTATGAAAATAAATATATAAAAACTAAAGTTAATATTTTTAAATCTTTTTTAAACATTAAATAATAGTTTGGATATGTATCTATTTTATGTTTAAGAACATTTAGAAAATACTTAAATTTAGTTTCTAGATTTTTATTTTCATTTGACACAAAATATTAAGAAATGGTTTATACTATTTTTAAAAAAATTGTAACATAAGAGTTATGACATCTAAAAAAATCAAGACATGAAATTCATAAATATTTATGTCTAATGTGAATAATAAATTTGTAACTCGCCAGGTTCTTCTTCTTCAACAATCCAAAACTATGTTTTGTAATCCACATGATCATATGATCTTATTCTTTTAATTGGAAATCTATAAAAAAATTTAAAACATAACTATTTTTTAAAGTAAAAAGTAAAACTATATGTTGGTTCAACCAGTGGTGCAACCGTATCGGTTTCGATTTTATTGAGTTTTGTGGGTTTTGCAGATTTTAAATTTTAGGCCAACCGATTTATATTGGGTCACCGGATTTACCGGTTCAACTGCAGATCCGGACCAGGTTCAAAACACTATTATAAACGTTTGGGCTTGTATGAGGAAAAAATTAAAAATCCAATGTCTTTCACAATTAACATCAAAACATATTAAATATAGATTGACAAAAAAATAATTATTAAAAAAAGAGTGCCACATGGCATTTTTTCCCCCAAGGAGATAAAAAACTCTCCTTTATTATTATAGATTATAAAATATATGAGAAGTTTAATCAATTTTTTAAAAAATATTATAATTTTTTTTTTGGTTTTTGTCAGGTCAACCAGTGTTTGTTCACTGGTTAATGGCAGAATTTTAGGTTTCATTAAATTTTTAGTTAATAAATTTTCACTAAATCTGAATTATTTGGAAACATATTAGTTGGTAGAACCTTTGATGAATGCTACATAAAGGACATAAGCCTATCTGGATTGTATACGATCACCGGGTTTACCTGTTCGCCCACGGGTTTCAGAGTAGATATAAAAACACCACTTATATATATTCGTCTATAAACCACATATGCACCCCACTAAAATGAATTAAATCATTTATAAAAATAGAAGGCTTTTTCGCACCATTTAAATATATATGCACTATTAGTCCTTAGCATTCAGTTTCGATTCACATATTTTGGTTCAAGAAATTTAAAAACCATTCAGGTATTTACAATGTTTGTCTGGTTCGGTTTTTAGTTTGGTTCAGAAAGTGTGGAATATGAAAAAAAAATTGGGTCCAATTCAGTTCCTGTTAAATTTTTGTTTTTCGTGTAATTACAGATCTACAGATAAAAATATCGGATAATTTTGAGTTTTCAATTTAATATCAGATAATTCCGATAAAAATATTAGACAATTCAGATAACTTTTTGAATAAAAAATATTCGGATAATTTTGGTTTTTCGGGTAATTCGGTTTATAAATAGTATTTTAAAAATATTTGGTTATTCAGAATTGAATATCCTTAATATTTGTAAGTATATAATTTTTATTGGAATATTCATTTGGTTCTTGGTTCGGTTTTGATTTTTTTTGTTTGAGATATATTATATATATATATATGAAGTTCAGTTAAATTTTGGTTTCAGGTTTTTCAGTTTAGTACGGTTCGGTTCGTGGTTCTAAATAAATGTACTCGAATCTATCCAATATCTTATATATAAATTTATTCAAAAAGAATTTATTTAATTTTGAAAACGAATCAGTCATGTTTCGCAGATCAAATCTACTATTAATTTTTTTAATTAAATTCTTAGATTTTATCTTCATCTATGAAAACAAAAATTATTAGTTATCGAGAAATTACTTTAAATACACTAAATTGGATATTATTTTTCAAAAATATATTCAATCGAAAATAAATTAATATTTGGATTTAAGACTTAGTAATTATTATTTAAGGTTTAGTATTTTATTGGTAGTATTGAATTTATAAATTTTTATAAATAAATATAAATGAGTTAAGATGATTAGTTTTACCTTTTACCCATAATAATTGCAGTAACACGTAACCTAAAATAAAAATGCGCCACGTTTTTCTTAATTCTTTTTATTTGTTTATGGGTTGCTGGGTCGGGTTAGTCTTTCTCGGTTTTTTTTCTTGGACAATAAACATCACATCTCCTATGTTTATTGTTTTTTTAATGTTGATATATTATAATATTACAATTATGGAAAAATTACATAGAAGATTCGACAACGACAATACTACCTACTTTATGATGATATACACCTAACTATATCATCTGAACCGTCCTATGAAGATTCACTCCTGACCAGATCTACTTGTACCATGTTGAAGTTCTCTTGTAAGCCTTTCTTCCGTTCTGCATAATTGTTTAATAAATCGCTTTCTCCGGAATTTGAAATTTGGATTTTTTGGAATTTGCAATATAAATTACATAGTCTGAAATTCGAACCACAGACCTGGATGTAAAAGACTTTAAACCTTAACCACTAGGCTATGGTGCTTCCACAGTCTTTCTTGAATTATAATAGAGTAAATATGGTGTTCAAAAAATTAGGGTAAATATGATAAATTGAAATGCACTTTTAATTGTAAAATCGCAATTAAGAAACAGTTAATATTTTTGGAATTTAGTAGGATAAAAAAAATTTGGTGGAGACAATTGATTAGTCGAGTATCTATAGGAATTGATTTCAAGAGCTTTTATGTTTTGTTTTTTATTTTGAGAAAGGGCTTAAAAGAGCTTTAAAGTTCAGAGGGTTTTAACGTGTGATTAATTAGTTGAGAGGGTATACAGAAGTCAACCCATATTAGTTTTGATAACTTTTTAGCTTCGTATTGATCTATCCAATTGGATTCTTATTTTACGTTGTACCAATATCCTAATAAATATACTAAAAAGGACTGATCATTAAATGGTAAATCATAATTTTTAAGAACCATCTTACTGAACATCCATACCATTTAATTTTACAAGAAGATTATATGAATAATAGTCAATACACATTCTTCATGAAAAAATAACATTAAAGTTATTTCTAAATAAATAAGAAACAATGAAATTTAAAAAATTTCTAACAGTTTTTAAAAGATTATAAAAGATTATGTTATGCACAAAGGCTACTAAATTTTTTGCAATCAATTATATCAAATTTTGTACTCCCTCCGTTTTCTTTTATAAGTTGTTTTAAGACCTTGCACGTAGATTAAGAAAAACATATTTTTTTTATATTTTCAAAACAAAAATATCATTAATTATTTATCTAACCACAAATCAACCAATGAAAAAATAGAAGACATATTATCATTGGTCATACGACATTAAATGTTAATAAATTTTACATAGAAAACCGAAAACGTCATATAATTTAGAACAAAATTTTTTCTCTAAAACGACTTATAAAAGAAAACAGAGGGAATACCATATTTCATATGTTTTTACAAAATTCCAGGTAAATGATTATGTTATGCACAAAATTTATGATAGTTAAAGATATCATATTAATGATTATGCTGTACACAAAATCTATTATTTCTTGATTCCCGAAAGACATCGACATATTTTACGTGAATTAAGAAAATGATAAAATATATTAATATATTTTATATGATATTTAAATATTTAAATAAAAATAATTTAAATAAATTTACATTGCAAATGTAGAATAACATTTTTTCTGAAACAAAAAAAACTTGAATAACACTCTTAGTAAAACACAGGGAGTAAACAAACATCAATTATATCAAATTCTATACCATATCTCAAATACTCTTACAAATTTTCATGTAAAAAGGAAAATAAATGAAAATTAGTTACTTTACTATAAACTATATTTAATAGCTAAAATAAAATCTTTTCTTTCATGTATTATACATTCATATCAGATTCCGTACCACATATTGTAGTTGATTAAATTAAAAAATATTAGATTTTTTTTTATTTTTAATAAATAAAATATTAATTATCATATGGATTTTATCCTTGTTCAAAAACGCGGCCGCGTTACCGATTTTGCGGCCGCTTAAACGCTCCACGGTTCATGAACGTGGCGATTATGCTCGATTCGGTTGTCTTGAACAGTAACATGCGTAATTCTCACTTAAACCGTAGAATAAGAGAACTTGGGCGTAGAACAGGAGAACTCGGGCGTCGAATTGACAAAATTTCGTTGTGTCTAAATCATGGAAACGCTAGAAAAGGCTTAGATTTTGTTAGATTTGGATTGAAAACACGTGAGTGGTATGATTTATTATATTATGTAAATTCTAAAGCTTATTTATTATATGATGAAATCGTCGGAAGCGTGGATGAAAACAATGGCGGCCACGAACTGGAAAAAAAAAGGTCTGGGAAGAAGATGATCGTAAAAATACGAATTTACCCCTGTTAAAATAAGTGTGCGAAAAAGTTACCTAATCCCACGCATGTAAAGAAAATCGAACACGGCCACATGTCTAGATTTCAGAGAAGCAACTACCACTTCAGCTGCCAAAAACAATTGTTAACTTATGAAACTATAAATATAAGACCAATGTATTTTAATTATTTATTAATCTAAACATTACCTTGCTCAGTTAACTATGCGGCAATAACCACTTTGGCTACATAAAACCTTTGTACAAATATGAAACCATAGATCTAAAACGACTACAACTTAAAATGTTGATTCATATGTATAAAATGTGGTATTATACGTATAAAAGTATAAAAATTCCTCCTCACAGCATTTCCGATTTTTTCCGCTTTTCAATAAATCGCTAGACCGGATGTGCCAAGAGCGCAGCTTTAACTAATTTTCGAACAGGGGATTTTATTATATCTATTATCTAATTTTTACATTAGTCAAAATTCATTGAATACCTACAATGCTTTTTAAAATCTGAATATTATGTTGTCATATCCAAAAAAAATACATTTTTATTTAAAAAGTCATACGGATACGAATGTGTTTCTAATCAATAAATAACAATTATATATTCACTACAAGTCCCTGATAAGTAAAAAGTAAAATTAAATAATGTACACATAAATTAATTGTTTATGTCATTCGAATGTCGTATAACTAGGGAATATAATTAAAAAAGTTCTCAATAGTATTTATATGCATATAGATTTATACAATAATAATAAAACAATATATATCTATTCTATTAAAATAGAAGTCACAACCTCAATTCATGTGTGATTTTTTATAAAATTAAACATATCTTAGAAAATCAAGTTTTATTTACTTTTTAATAATATAATTATCATTATGATTTACCATAACACTCCATATTCATAATTTTAAACCTGCAAAATCTATTAAGAAAATCTAACAAGATCTTACCAAAAAGTCTAAATCTTTTTATAAAATAATATATTAATTAATTTCTTGATTAGCAATATAATATTATTATAAATTAATATTAATTAAATAAATATTTCAAACACATAATTATATATTCCAAATTTTACAAAAGAAAAAAGATAGGTCCTAAAGTATATAACTTTTTGTATAACTAAAAAAGCTTTAAAAATATATTTAGGCAAACTGTCCAAATTAAAAAAAAGATACATATTTTGTATGTGATTCTCTCATAATTATTTCAGATTATGAATTTATTTTACTTAACTCAAAAATATATTAGTATTTTATATATATTAATAAAAAAATTTAATGTATATAACAAATCATTATATATTAATAATGTCGAATAAGAAAATTAAAACAATAAGATTATAAAGTTATACAATATAAAACACTAAAATATAGATTATATATTTAAAATATTTAGTTATAAATTTATAAAATGAAAACAAACGCCCGCACGGTTGTGCGGATCGAGATCTAGTATATATATTATATTTACAAATATTTTATAACCAATATAAACAATATAGAGGAAGTTTCAGATGCACCGAACGCAGATAAACACAAAAACAGAAGAAATATATTAAATATTAAGACGACAAAAATGGTAATAAATCTAGAGAACAAGTTTATATACAGACATAACACAGCAACGCACTTGACTCACAAAGGCCAAAGCTGCAAAACTAGGAAGAGAGATGGAAAACGGCAAGTCCTCCGGCGACAAGTCTTCACTTAAACCGATCCGTTGCAAAGGTTAGTATAGAGGAAAGGCCCTCCAAACCATAACCATATCTATAAGTCTCTTTCATTGACTAGCGTTGACTTTTATGTTTCTATGGCAGCGGCGGTTTGTTGGAAGGCCGGAGAGCCGCTGGTGATGGAAGAAATCCTGGTTGCACCGCCGCAGTCTTACGAGGTTCGGATCCGAATCATTTGCACAGCTCTATGTCACAGTGACATCACCTTCTGGAAACTCCAAGTATACTCTTTCTTCTTCTCTTCTACGGTTCATGATTTTAGCTTCTTTTTTTTGGACAACGATTTTAGCTATATTTCTCTTTCAACATCTATTATATATTACAGTTTACATGAAAAAGTTTATTCAAAATCATTGATAAACGATAGACATCAAAAACTGAAAAAATGAATTTACATGATGTTTTTTCTTATAAAATGTTTCAGTATATTTTGGTAGATCCAAAATTAGTTCTTTAACGTATGTATCAAATTCAAGTATTGACCCAATGATTTGTCTAAAAGAAAAAGTATTGACCCAATGACCATTGATAGTATTTTTATTTTTTATTAAGTAAAATATTATCGCATTAATATATTGTGGTCGTTGATACTTTACAATCACAGTTATAACTTTTTGTCATTGGCTGTTTACGCAGGTTCCTCCAGCTTGCTTTCCCAGGATTCTGGGCCACGAAGCAATTGGGTTAGTCTATGTCCATCCAAATTTTTATCATGTTCTAAACCATTTAAATATGTTACTGATCGAAATTTTTTTTAATATCATGTTGAGATAATATACTACTGCATAAACAAATATTTTATGAGCTCTAGATTTCAAACTTTACGGAAGCAATTAATCATGTTGATGAAAACATAATAAAATCAATAGATGACAAATAGCAAAAACAAAATTCTCCATGTCAATCAATACGGTGTTTCATTTCAAATCTGACAAGAGAGGTTACAACAAGTGGCCTTTGGACTTTTAGGGAGTAGGGTGCTAACGTTATGAAACTTTCGTTGACTGGGATAAAGATGTATAGAGACATCTATTATCGTTCAATTAACGCAAACATATATATATATATATATTTATTTATAAAAAATTATATATATATATTTATAAAAGATTATAATTGTATGAATAACGAATCATAGATGTTATCTGGCAAGAATAGTCAGAAGGTTTTGAAAAATCATTTAGACCACAAAACCCAAGCAAACCAACTACTCCATATGTTCCATAATATAAGATGTTTTGGAGATTTTTGGATGTTTCAAAATATAAGATGTTTTGATAATTTTAAGGTACTTTAACTTTATCGAAGGTTGGTTAACCAATAATATTTTACTGCAGTGTTTATGATTGGTTAACTTATTTTAAATTAATATTATTAATAATATTATATTCTAAAAAGTAATTTTCTTAATTATTGTGCATTCAAGCAAAACATAGAACAGTACACTTTTTACAGATACATTCATAATATCTACCAACATCGAACCGATCTTCCTTGACCTCGAACCACCTAGACTTAACCTCCAACCCTAATCACTCCCGTATATTTACGGATTGTATTACCCAGTTACTCATAATTTAAAAACAATTAGTCGGTCAGAAGCAAATCAATAAGTCAATTTCCATAGGGTTGATAAGCATGTTACTAGTATCAACCAAATATTGACAAAGTTATACTTCCCTACACGTACATATATGGTGTAATTGGTTACTCCTAATAAGAATATTATGAATAAAATAAATGATTATTTGTGGAATAGAAAAAATGGAATGATGTAAAAAATAGAATAAAAACTGAAATTGTAAATGGAATAGAGATTTCACACATTCTATTCACACGAAAGTTTAGGATCATAAATAAAAAAGAATAACTTTTACAAAAGATTTTTTTTTTGTCATTCCATAAATGGAATATGGAATTGTGTTTATAAAAATTCCATGAAAATTGGTAACCATTTTATGGAATTTTATGGAATGATCCATTCCAAATGATTTTATTCCAAAAAATATTATTCCAGTTGCAGCCATATTGTTTAAATCACAGCTCCTAGATTATCATATTTTCATAGTTATACCACATTGGCTGGAGAAAAACAAGAAATGGATGCGCCAAGACTAATTGTTTTTGACCCAGTTTAAACCGCAAAACCGTAAACAATTAGTTTGGTGCACAAAGATTTAAGATACACAGATGCAACAATTTTGACACAAATTTTAATCAATGATTTAGGGCTTGACTGGTTTCCCTGCTACCACCCGCAAACGCAGCTTTTGCGGTTGGTAGTGTTGTTGGCGTTTTGAAACAATCACAGAAAACGCTACAAATCGATTTAAACCGCTCCGAACCTCTTAAAATCAAAAGCTGGTTCTAGCTAGCGTTTGTGGTTGCGGGAGGGTAAATTTTTTTTTTTTAAAAAAAAATTAAATTGAAATAATAGAAATCGTAAAATGTATACATATTATATTTTAATTTATATTATAAAACTTTAAAACAAAAATATTTTCTATAATTTTTAAAAATTTAATATTATGATTTTATAAATATAATTTTTATATTTATTATAATATTTTGATTTTTTATACTTTTATAATTTTATAAAATGTAAATATTGTTAATTTATTATTTAAGCTGTTGCGTTTGGTAGTTTACCAGTCATAAAAATCCCACAAACGCACTAATTTCTAACCGCTGTACCAGTCGTACAAATCTCTAGAAAACCGCAACTATCCGCATCCGCAAACTCCCGTAACCGCAACCGTTGCGGTTACACCAATGAGGCCCTTAGTTACGTAAAGGTTTTGGCTACATTTTGATTAAACTACCTAAACCAATTGTTGCAAAGTTTTTTTTTTTTTTTGCAAAATTATGCTGCAAAGGGTCTAAAAACGCAACTTTTATTTTTTTTTAAATGGTTAACTTTTATTTTCAAGAAATTTATGTCGTGGAACTGAAATTTGAATATACAGAGTTGTGGAAAGTGTGGGTGAAAACGTCACCGAAGTAGTAGAAGGAGACACCGTACTGCCGACATTTATGCCGGACTGCGGTGACTGTGTTGACTGCAAATCTCCAAAGAGCAACTTATGCAGCAGACTTCCCTTCAAGGTCTCACCATGGATGCCAAGATACGAAAACTCCAGTAGATTCACTGACCTGAATGGCAACACTCTGTTCCATTTCTTGAATGTCTCGAGCTTCAGTGAATACACTGTTCTTGATGTCGCTAACGTGGTTAAGATCGATTCTTCTATTCCTCCTAACCGTGCTTGTCTCCTCAGCTGTGGAGTCTCCACTGGTAAGTCAGTAAAATTTTAAAAGAAAGATTTGGCACTCGTTTGATTTCTAATGAGTTTTTATTTAGGTGTTGGTGCTGCTTGGAAGACTGCCCAAGTTGAACAAGGATCAACTGTTGTGATTTTTGGACTTGGTTCTATCGGTCTAGCGGTAAAGTCGCAATTTTCAATAAATATTGTTTTAATTTTGAGGTTCTGAGTTTGGTTAAGGTTTGTGCAATTTTAGGTTGCAGAGGGTGCAAGACTTTGTGGGGCCTCTCGAATCATTGGTGTCGATATAAATCCTGTCAAATTCGAAGTTGGTTAGTGATTTTATTTTAGTCCACAGCTATCTTGCAAAAATCAATATCTCATAATTTTTTTATATAGTAAATTAATCATAAATTGCAACAAAAAAATAATCATGTTTTTGTAGGCCAAAAGTTTGGAGTAACTGAGTTTGTAAACTCGATGACATGCGAAAACAAGCGTGTGAGCGAGGTAATGACACTTCGCAGTTGCGTGAATGGAAATGGTTAAACATCTAAATATTATATGTTTGATTTATATATTTGTGTTTAGGTGATCAATGAGATGACTGGCGGGGGAGCAGATTATTGTTTCGAATGTGTTGGAAGCAGTTATTTGGTTCAAGAAGCTTATGCTTGCTGCAGAAAGGTATGATCACACTGATATACACCCAGAAACAAGCTCAGAATTTTAATTTTTTGGTAGAATAAACGTTTAGGGATGGGGAAAGACGATAACTCTAGGGGTGGACAAGCCGGGTTCACAAATTTGTTTAAACTCGTCCGATGTTCTTCACAACGGGAAGACTCTAATGGGCTCGTTGTTCGGTGGTTTAAAGGCTAAATCACACATTCCTCTTCTTCTTAAACGCTACATGAGCAAGGAGCTTGAGTTGGATAAATTTGTGACACACGAGATGAAATTTGAGGATATCAATGATGCTTTCCAGCTACTCCTTGACGGGAAATGCATCAGGTGTGTGTTGTGGATGGGCTAATGTGCGTTTGACCTATTTTCTATCTTTTCATAAATTTCATATGTTACATGTTCAAGTTTTTCTTGTCATGGTTTGTTATAAACGAAGTCCAAAGAATAAATATAAGCAAAGGCCCATAAAGCAAGTTTAAAAATGGTTAAAAAATGTTTTGACGTTTTATTCCTTTTATTGAATTGCGATGACACAGTGTTACTAAAAGCTTTGTCCCAGACTTATTCTAAAAGATTTTATGTCGTTTCGTAGTAATTACTTACATACCGAATCAAATTTCTATAATTTATTGATAAGGTTGATGCGCACTAGTTAAAATATATAAAATTATTTTACATTTTGTTACATAAAAATATGGTCAATTCTTTCAAATAAACTTTTTAGTTTTTTCACAAAAGAAATAACAAAAAAATGATCAAAATAAGTTTTATAAAAGATCAAAAGATTTTTATACGTACATATACAAACACAAATAAATAAACAAAAAATAATTTTATATTTTTGAATTATATATTTTTAATTCACTTTTTTATAAAAGTTATGTTTTCAAAAATTCTTTTTCCATAATTTTTTATTTTTAAACATCATCCAAAATCTCATCGATTAAATTTAAACCCTTAGTCTAAATTAGTTAATCCTAACGATATAAGTGTATATTTACCTTTTAATAAAAAAATTTAGTCATTTTTTCATAGAAAAGTTTTACAAAAATAAACTAAAAGGACTATCATAAATAATATACATAAAATATTCTTAATTAATAGTAATTTAATCAATAAAAATATTACATTATATAATTGATTATAAATGTCAAACGACAATAAATTTTAACATAAATGAAAACTTAAATTTAGAAAAAAATTCTAAACTTTAATATATCATGAAAAGTATTAAATCGTTATAGTAATTAAATTGTTGTATTCTTATAAAAGTTTCCCATAAAATAATGATATGTCGAATGAAACTTGTATCATATGAAATAACTTAATATGTAATGTTTTATTTATAGATAAGTAAATGACTTGGATTGGATCTAGAAATTTCATAATTATTTAGAAAATGTTATTTTAGTTGGACAGATTTCATTTTAGTCATATAGACAAAGGTTTGAGCTTTAAAATAAGGCTTATTAATCATTTATTGATTTATAAATTAATAAATAAAATATTTTGCCTAAAAATTTATATATTCGACCTACAAATTGGGGAATGAGTATCATCACCTCATGTGGCTATTGTTTGTTTGTTACAAAAACAATAATTTCGTGTAGATGCGATCCTTTTGGCATTTTTCCATTAAAGTGCAACTAAAACAGCATTTCATTCTCCCTACGTATGTATGTTCGCAGAATCACGGATCCATTATCCATTACGCGTTCTAGTAACGCTAAAATAGACAAAATAGTAAGTAACAAAAATATTCTTATCTCTCTCTATCTTTGCCCCTATATTTTACTATATTTCACAAACGCCCCTATACGTACTGAAAAATCGATCGAATTGAAAATCGACTGTTCAATTAGCCATTCATTTCACTTTGATGTTTCAATATATTTTCAAAATATTCATTAATAACATCAGTACGTATCGTTATTCTTGTTGAAAATCTTTAACTCATTATAACTTATAAAGAATAATTGTCAGATTATGATTTATCCTCAAAATACGAGGACTAAATATGAAATATACCTTTTTAGAAACCTTGCCGCGTAAAGAAATATTTTGTACGTGTGTAAAGCAAACTCATCAATATATATCTTCAAACACCTTCGTTACTTTTTCTATCTTCCAATTCAGTTTCAACATTTCTCGCTATTTCTTGGGTAAAAAAGCTCTCATCTCTTTCCAGTTTTATGTCTTCTTATTGATTACTCATTTACTCTGATGTATCCGTTTGATCCCATTATGAAAAAGCTTGACGTTAATGCTTGTTTTTATGCAATTTGATTGGGAATACTTACGTTGATCTCTAAGCTAATCAATGATTCATTACATTCCTGGCTTAGCTCGTTATTTTGTTTTTATGCGTGATCGCCTGCTGAAAGCTTGAAGATCACGCTTGGTTTGTGCAAGTTAAGTTGGATTGGATCATTTTGATGTTTTGGCCTAAACCAAGTGGTGTTTATTGTGTTTTTGTGTAGGTTTTGTTTGTTGATTGAGAAAACATGGGAGGTGACCAAGACAAAGGGTTTCATGGGTATCCACCCGCTGGATACCCGGCCGGTTCTGGGGCTTATCCACCAGCTGGATACGCATCACATCAAGGTTACCCTCCACCACCTGGTGCCTACCCTCCAGCTCATGGTTATGGAGGTTATCCTCCTGCATCTGGTCATGCTGGTTATCCTTCAACTGGCTATCCTGCTCATCACTCAGGTACTGTATAATACAGTCTGTCTTGCCTCCTGCTAACTACCTTTGTCGTCCTTCGGGACCTCCCCTGTAGCTTGGCAGTATCTTAAGTGTTGTAAATGACACAGTGTTACTAAAAGCTTTGTCCCAGACTTATTCTAAAAGATTTTATGTCGTTTCGTAGTAATTACTTACATACCGAATCAAATTTCTATAATTTATTGATAAGGTTGATGCGCACTAGTTAAAATATATAAAATTATTTTACATTTTTGTTACATAAAAATATGGTCAATTCTTTCAAATAAACTTTTTTAGTTTTTTTCACAAAAAGAAATAACAAAAAAAAATGATCAAAATAAGTTTTATAAAAGATCAAAAGATTTTTATACGTACATATACAAACACAAATAAATAAACAAAAAATAATTTTATATTTTTGAATTATATATTTTTAATTCACTTTTTTATAAAAGTTATGTTTTCAAAAATTCTTTTTCCATAATTTTTTTATTTTTTTCAATTTTATTTTTGAAATTCATAAAATATTTTTAAAATGTTTATTTTTAAATTTATTATATTTATTTTTTATTTTTAAACATCATCCAAAATCTCATCGATTAAATTTAAACCCTTAGTCTAAATTAGTTAATCCTAACGATATAAGTGTATATTTACCTTTTAATAAAAAAAAATTTAGTCATTTTTTCATAGAAAAGTTTTTACAAAAATAAACTAAAAAGGACTATCATAAATAATATACATAAAATATTCTTAATTAATAGTAATTTAATCAATAAAAATATTACATTATATAATTGATTATAAATGTCAAACGACAATAAATTTTAACATAAATGAAAACTTAAATTTAGAAAAAAAATTCTAAACTTTAATATATCATGAAAAGTATTAAATCGTTATAGTAATTAAATTGTTGTATTCTTATAAAAAGTTTCCCATAAAATAATGATATGTCGAATGAAACTTGTATCATATGAAATAACTTAATATGTAATGTTTTATTTATAGATAAGTAAATGACTTGGATTGGATCTAGAAATTTCATAATTATTTAGAAAATGTTATTTTAGTTGGACAGATTTCATTTTAGTCATATAGACAAAGGTTTGAGCTTTAAAATAAGGCTTATTAATCATTTATTGATTTATAAATTAATAAATAAAATATTTTGCCTAAAAATTTATATATTCGACCTACAAATTGGGGAATGAGTATCATCACCTCATGTGGCTATTGTTTGTTTGTTTGTTACAAAAAACAATAATTTCGTGTAGATGCGATCCTTTTGGCATTTTTCCATTAAAGTGCAACTAAAACAGCATTTCATTCTCCCTACGTATGTATGTTCGCAGAATCACGGATCCATTATCCATTACGCGTTCTAGTAACGCTAAAATAGACAAAATAGTAAGTAACAAAAATATTCTTATCTCTCTCTCTATCTTTGCCCCTATATTTTACTATATTTCACAAACGCCCCTATACGTACTGAAAAATCGATCGAATTGAAAATCGACTGTTCAATTAGCCATTCATTTCACTTTGATGTTTCAATATATTTTCAAAATATTCATTAATAACATCAGTACGTATCGTTATTCTTGTTGAAAATCTTTAACTCATTATAACTTATAAAGAATAATTGTCAGATTATGATTTATCCTCAAAATACGAGGACTAAATATGAAATATACCTTTTTAGAAACCTTGCCGCGTAAAGAAATATTTTGTACGTGTGTAAAGCAAACTCATCAATATATATCTTCAAACACCTTCGTTACTTTTTCTATCTTCCAATTCAGTTTCAACATTTCTCGCTATTTCTTGGGTAAAAAAGCTCTCATCTCTTTCCAGTTTTATGTCTTCTTATTGATTACTCATTTACTCTGATGTATCCGTTTGATCCCATTATGAAAAAGCTTGACGTTAATGCTTGTTTTTATGCAATTTGATTGGGAATACTTACGTTGATCTCTAAGCTAATCAATGATTCATTACATTCCTGGCTTAGCTCGTTATTTTGTTTTTATGCGTGATCGCCTGCTGAAAGCTTGAAGATCACGCTTGGTTTGTGCAAGTTAAGTTGGATTGGATCATTTTGATGTTTTGGCCTAAACCAAGTGGTGTTTATTGTGTTTTTGTGTAGGTTTTGTTTGTTGATTGAGAAAACATGGGAGGTGACCAAGACAAAGGGTTTCATGGGTATCCACCCGCTGGATACCCGGCCGGTTCTGGGGCTTATCCACCAGCTGGATACGCATCACATCAAGGTTACCCTCCACCACCTGGTGCCTACCCTCCAGCTCATGGTTATGGAGGTTATCCTCCTGCATCTGGTCATGCTGGTTATCCTTCAACTGGCTATCCTGCTCATCACTCAGGTACTGTATAATACAGTCTGTCTTGCCTCCTGCTAACTACCTTTGTCGTCCTTCGGGACCTCCCCTGTAGCTTGGCAGTATCTTAAGTGTTGTAAATGACTCCTTGTTAAAAAGTTTAAAAGTAATTGAAGTTGTCTATAGGTTGCTGCCAAAACTGGAATTTAGTATCATATGTGGTAGATTTAACTCAAGAAGATGTTGAAAGTGAGAGTTTGTATATATGTTTGTTACGATAAACCAAGATTTGGTATCATTTCTGGTGTTAGATGTTATTTTAGAAAGTATTTGAAACAAAGGATTTGCTGATATTGTATTTATTATTTTTGTTGTATTGTTTTCGTAAAGATAACTTTATAGATTCTATTACGCTTATTTCATTGTAATTTGCCTTTACTTGTTTCAGGACACGCAGGAGGAATCGGGGGTATGATTGCTGGTGCTGCTGCAGCCTATGGAACTCACCACATAGCTCATAGCTCTCACAGTCCTTATGGACACGCTGCATATGGTCACGGATATGGCCATGGTCATGGTCATGGCTATGGTTATGGTCATGGTAAGTTCAAGCATCACGGAGGCAAGTTTAAACGTGGGCATGGGATGTTTGGAGGAGGTAAGTTCAAGAAGTGGAAGTGATGTAAAAGCCCCTTCCTTATATGTCTCTCTGGACTGACCAGATGTTTCAAATAAATTACAAACATTATAAGTTAACTTTCGTCGGTCTAGAGATCGCTGGTTCGAATTTGAATAACTCAGACTTAAATAATGAATATGGTCTACATATTCTGTTTTTATATATTTTATATATTGTGTTCTTGTTTACATTGGTTTTGACTTTACTTAAGCTATACTCTATCTGTTTCATTTTAGGTTTATGCACACAGATTAAGAAAGCATTTAAATTTACATATTTTCAAAATAAAAACAACATTACCAATACATCTAAACCATATTTCAACCAATAGAAAAAAGTAGATTAGAAAATATTGAAAACCTAAAACGACACTTATTTTGAAACGAAAATTCTACCCTATAACAACAAATAAATTGAAACGGAGGGAAGTAGTAGAAGTCATGAGTATGGTCGGGTGACCTATATAGTAGTAGTTTCTGATTTCTTAATTAATAGGGTGTATTCTTTTTTTTCATCTTTTAAACACTTTAATTGAAACAACTGGAGATTACAGAAGC
Source organism: Brassica carinata (assembly GCA_016771965.1). Classification (NCBI taxonomy): domain Eukaryota; kingdom Viridiplantae; phylum Streptophyta; class Magnoliopsida; order Brassicales; family Brassicaceae; genus Brassica; species Brassica carinata. Next base: position 5,901,627 of record CM028700.1, read on the forward strand.
TGGATGTCAACAAGAAGGACACCAGAATCTACGCCCAAAAAAGGGAAGCTTGCACAAACTAAAAGCTTGCAACACAAGAGACTAATAACCAACACATGAAATTCTCCAACAACAGAACAAGGAAATCGATAACAAAACACCTTAAACAATGACAGAGAGGCCAAATCTTCATTAACCAAAGGAACAGTCATCTACAAATATGAAAGTAGATAATTTGGGTGATTTTATAAACAAAATTGTTAAATTTTATTTCTAATTCTTTCAAAGTATATTTTCTTATGAAACCATGAAATTTTATTTTTTATTGTATTTTTACTAGATGATTACACACCTTGAAATCATTAAAAATAAAATAATGCCTATTAATTTTCAACAGTGATGAATTTGATGCCACTTTCTAATTGCTAGTTCGACCACTTTACACTTTAGTAGACATTTACAATTAGTATTACCAACAACACCAACTTTTTGGGAAATTCTCAAATTTATAGTTAAATATCAGAAGATTAGTTATTTTAACATAACGGTTTAAAAAATTTGATAGAAGAAGGATGAATACCTAGTGGTTTTATGCACTATACAATCTTATATACTAATTTAGAGTCATATTTGAAATTGAACGTGACAAGTTTTAAATTTGAACGTATTGAAATGTTGTGATTAAATATAAAACACATTTCATACACAATTTTATATGGTAACCGATATACTATATTTTCAAAAAAGGTTTTGTTCAGATTAGCACTGAATCTACTCCTTTATTATTATTATTATTATTGTTATTATTATTATTATTATTATTCTATCCTGGTGTTTTCGCAAAAATAAGTCGATCAGATCGATAATTTTGTCATCAATATCGGTTGTAATTAGCTGTTAGTGATATAGGGTTTGCTTGACACTTTACAACATTTTACTTTTATGTCCGCTTCGTTACCGAATTAGGCAAAGGAATATGTATTTAGTTAACTTACCTGACCAATCTAATAAAAATGGGAGGAGCAAGAGGAGAAGGTGTTGATTTCAAAGTTTGGAGCATCTTTGGTAGGACTTATTGTAGGCTCAAGCACTGGCCTCTGAATACCAATTGATATTGACATGCTCTGTGTTTTCCCAGTCTGCATTACCATTGCCATGAAGTATGCAGATCCCCCAGGTATATTCTTCATTTCTTTGACCCTTGAACATAATGTGTGCTGGTTTCCAAAAATACGCAATGGGCAAAAGGGAATGACTTAGTATAAGATAATTTTGTTCTCGCCTATTTCAATTCGATGTCTAGCATGATTAGGTAGGGTACCTTTGTTTTGATTAACCTTGGTAATATTCTGTAACATATCAGTAGAGACCCAAAACTTGAAGTTATGTTTCTCAGTAAAGAATGTGGAAACATACTCTCCATTACGCATTGCAGAGCTTCCACTTCAGTATGTAAAGCAGATTCTCGCATCCTTAAGTTCTGCGTCCCCATTAATTGAGTTTTACCCTATCTATCCATCCAGACCAACCACAACCACTAAACTGGGCAGTGGAGGTCCATGAACCGTCCAGTTGTCCACCATACATATATTTTCCAAACTTATAACTTGAGATCCTGAATGTTGTGTTCCTGTATAATGGGGTTTGCCCTCTCATTTGCATTAAACCATGCATGACATTCACTCTCTGATATCTGACTAGCTCCAAAGGATCTCTGTCTATTCCTCGAAAGAGTTTATTATTCCGAACCTTCCGGATATAACAGATTAAGCATTAAAAAAAAAACTATACATTTAGAATGGATACAGTGATTTTTGAGAAAAGAAAAAGAGTAGAGTTCATTTATTACGTGACTGGAATACAGTACATCAGTACATAAGTTAAACAGTTTAATTCAAAGATAAAAGTCGATTTTGTAGAAAGGTTTTAGAATTGACAGGGTGAAAACGATCTGCCCAGAAGAGAAGTAATTGTATAGTGATCGCTTCTTGAAGGGGGAAATTGGCTTGCCCATTGATTGATAAGATTTGGCTAAAACCACCAAAAATAACTACTAAGCCCAGGTCCAACATAAACAGGTTTTAAACGCCTGACACAAGTTTCGATGCAGAACGCTTGGCTTCCGTCCGGTGGTGCCTCCGCCTTGAGACCTGCGCCGTTCACCTCTGGTGAAGCTCCTCCCCATCCCCCTCTCCCTCCTGACCCTCCCGACCCGTCCGTGTTCCCTTTGAGCCATTACCCCCCTCTTTCTCCTGCCTCCCAGAAAGCTAAGAAATCATCCTCAACTGCTTCTCGTGTGAAGCCTGGTCTGAGTTCTTCTTCCCCAACTGCAATTGCTGTTGCACTGCGTCCCACTACTGCCTTCTCTGCGGGTCCTGTAATTGTGGATCCAAAAGATAAGGGTCAAACTACTGTTCAAAGTACTGTTGACCATTCTAGATCTATTCTTCCAAGTTCTGGAAATTTTAAAATCCTCAAGCCAAAAACTTCCTCTCCTCTCCATACTAACAAAGCCTCTACTACTCCAATCACCAAAACATCCATCCCCTCGTCCCAAGACTCTGCTATTCCCCCCGTTCTAGACCCTCCTACTGCCTTCCCAAGAGAAAATGTGAACCAAACACACTCCCTTCCTACTGTTAACTCTAACGCTGAGCCCTCTATCCCTGCTACACCCAACCCATCTTTCCTAGACTCTCCTGCTCCGGTTCCTCTTGTCCAGTCTCACACTTCCTCTGGTCCTTCTCTGGTTGAGAGGATTAGAGCCTTTGAAGACAAGTCTTTGAAGAGGCTAGCCCCTGTCACTATCAGTGAAACTGGTAGACCTAGAGTTCTAATTCCAGATGAAGTGTTCCAAAAAGGAGCTGAGCTCCACAAGGATTTCATCATCTGCTATTATAATGGTAAAGCACCCCCTTTCAATCAAATTCAGTCAGTTCTAAACCATATGTGGGGGAAAGGGAAAAGGCTTGAACTCCACAACAATCCCTTGAACAGATCAACCATTGTGCGTATACCGAGTGATTACCTTCGCCAAAAAATTCTCGACAAGTGTATATGGTATATTGGTGACACAATGTTTCACACGGCGCTGTGGTCTTCAGATCACTCCTCTGCTACACCACCACTCAGCTCCATCAAAATCTGGGCTCACTTAACCGGAGTTCCTTTAGACCTGAGACATCAGGAAGGGCTTAGCTTGGTCGCTGGTTTAGTGGGTGAACCGAAAGAAACTGATGACTTTACTAAGAATCTGGTTAGTCTCACCTTATCTCATGTCAAGGTTGAAGTTGATTTGACCAAGCCGCTACCTTCTGTTGTGGAATTCCAAAGGCAAAGTGGAGAGGTTGTTGAGGTCTTAGTCTCTTATCCTTGGGTTCCGCCGACGTGCTCTCATTGTCATGAACTTGGTCACATACTCCGTAACTGTCTGAAGTGGACTCCTCCGCAAGCTAGTGATACATCTAAAGTGGATGGGAAAAAGCAAGTCAAGGCTTATAAGAAGAAAGACCAAAACTCTGCTTCAACAAGTGGTACAAAAAATTCTCAGGAGTCTACAGCGGAACCACGTGATCAAGTAATGGTGGATTCTGTGCCGGTTCCTCCTACTCTTGAGAGTGAAGATCCTGTTGACTCTGTAGTTTCTGGTGCTCTTCCGCTCCAAACTACCCCGGTCTCCGCTCCTCCTCCTAAAAAATCTTTTAACCGTCTTCCGCCAAAGCCTGCTGCTGCTCTCCCCATTGTGGCTCTACCTGCTGTGCACCAGCCTCCTCCTTCTCCAATTCTTTATAGTCCCTGAAACACAAAAGGTGTAAGATTCTTAAACGATCTCTTTCTGACCCAGCTATTTACTCCCTCCTTCTACTCCTGAACTACCATTCGCTCAAAGGAGTTTCAGGCTCGACCTCCCCTTACTAGCAAAATTTCGTGCCACTAAAAACTCTTTTGCTAATTTATCTGATCGGAGTCTCCCATTCTTTCGAGATTCCACTCATCTTTCTATGAGTATTAAACTCTCTTTTGGAATGTCCGAGGTTTAAATGACCCGGATAAGCATCACCCCTTTTGTCAATGGCTTCTGTTTTATAAGCCTATTGTTGGTGCTATTTTGGAATCTCACATTAAGGAAGTCAATCTTAACCGCCTTATGTCTAAGCTATGCCCTTCTTGGAAGTTTGCTACCAACCATCAGTCGATGAGGATGGGAGAATCATTCTAATTTGGAAGGATCCTGCTACTTGTTAGAGTTATAAATCAAAGTCGACGGACACTCACTTGTGAAGTTGTTATCCCTACTTGCACTCCATTTATTTTCACGTGTCTATGCTTCCAATCTTGCGGAGGAGAGGAGCGAATTATGGGTTGAGCTGTTGAACTTACAAGCATCTGTTGGTCTAACTACTCAGCCGTGGATTGTTGGAGGAGATTTCAATCAAATCCTCCACCATGCGGAGCACTCATCCCTTCATGTCAACTCAAATAATTCTCGGATGCATGAGTTTGGTGATTGTCTACTTCAGTCGGGCTTGTTTGATTTACGTTTCTTAGGACCTGTCCTAACTTGGATGAACCACCAGCCTGATTCTCCTATAGCTAAAAACTTGACAGATCGCTGGTGAATAACCGGCCATTGCTGCATTTCCAAACGCCTTAGCCTCTTTTCTACCCCGCTTTTTTCAGACCACTCTCCTTGCCTTCTAGACCTTGCCTATCCGTTGCCTGTAGCCGGTACTAGACCCTTTAAGTTCCTAAACTATCTCACCAAACACCCGAGCTTTCTCCATGTTGTAAAAATGGCTTGGTCTCAGGCCGGAAGCACTTCTGCGACTCTAGCGAATCTGTGTTGGAAGCTTAAAAACATCAAGAGTGACCTAAAACTTCTAAATAAAGAATATTTCTAAAATTCAAGAGAGAGTGAGTGATATTAATTGTTTGCTTCAAAATGTGCAGGTTCAGGCGCTAAACTCACCTTCTCCTCAGCTGTTTCAGGAAGAGAGAGATTTGCACCAGAAGTGGCTCTTCTTGAGGGAGATTGAGGAATGTTTTTTTAGGCAGAAGTCGAGGATCAACTGGTTGCGGGAGGGAGATCTAAACACTGCCTACTTCTTCAGGATCTGCCAATCCAGGGCGAGCTATAATGCCATAAGATCATTTGTTACTACAGCTGGTGTGGTTATCCAAGATCCGCTTGAGATGAGCTTTCTTGCTGTAAATCACTTTAAGGCTGTGTTGGGTCCGGATCATCTCCCCCACTACGTGTACACTCCTGCATATTGGTTCCAGGGTTTGACAGACTTCAGAGTAACTGACCAGGAGCGATGTCAAATGGTTACGATCCCCACAGCTGCTGAGATACAGAAGATTATGTTCAAACTAAACCCAAACAAGGCCCCAGGGCCAGATGGGCTGACTTCAGGGTTTTTTAAGCATTCGTGGGAAATTGTGGGCGCAGAGGTAACAGGTGCTATCACTCAATTCTTCATCTCAGCGTTCCTTCCATCAGCTGCCAACACAACCATATTGTCTCTAGTGCCAAAGCACCCGGGAGCTTCTCAAATAACTGAGTACAGACCGATATCATGCTTAAACACCATCTATAAGGTTATATCTCGTCTGCTGGTTCACCGTCTTAAGCCAATACTTCCCTCACTCATACTCCCAAGTCAAACAGCTTTTGTCAAAGGTCGACTTATACTGGAAAACTCTGTTTTGGCTGGGGAACTTGTGAATGGATATCATAAGAATAAGGATCCTAAAAGACTCACTATAAAGGTTGACATTGCTAAGGCGTTTGATACCTTGTCTTGGGAATTCTTATTCAACTGTCTAGAGGGCCTCGATCTGCCTGCGCTTTATATCAGATGGTTGAGAGCTTGCATTTGTACGCCTTCTTTCATGGTGGGCTACAATGGAACGGTTAATGGGTACTTCAAAGGAAGGAGGGGGTTAAGACAAGGCGATCCCCTGTCGCCATATTTATTTGTGATGGCTATGAACTGTCTATCCCTAATGCTAAAGAAAGCGGTGAGGAAGAGATTTTGGGTACCACTGATCATGGAATCCACTCGCCTAACGCACCTATGTTTCGCCGATGATCTTCTTATATTTACGGAGGGCTCCCTCTCATCGATTCAGAAAGTGCTGCAGGTATTGCGAGAATTTGAGTTGCGCCCTGGTCTTGCAATCAGTGTACAAAAGTCTTGTTTTTCTCTTCGTATGTCGCAGGCGAATTGGAAGCAATACAAGCGTCTACTGGCATGGCACAAGGCTCACTCCCAATCAGATACTTAGGAGTCCCACTGTGCACAAAAAAGCTGAGTATTGCCAACTGCGAACAACTAATCCAGCTAGTAAAACAAAGACTATCCTCCTGGACTGTCAAGACACTCTCATTTGCTGGGCGTCTTCTGCTAATAAAGACAGTTATTGCAGGCATCACTAACTTTTGGTGTGCTACGTTCATACTTCCGAAAGCGTGCATTAAGCGGATCAACACTCTCTGTAGTACCTTTTTATGGAAAGGAGAAGTAGACAGCCACAATACGGCTCGTGTGTCATGGGATACCGTAACTCGCCTAAGAATGAGGGAGGACTAGGGGTTAGAGACCTTCTAACTTGGAACAAAGCTACAATCCTCAAACTAATCTGTTACTATTCTTTAGAGCAGGTTCGTGTGGGTAGCCTGGTTCAAAGACGAGGTCTTGCAGGGAGATCTAAGCAACTTTTGGACAATCAAGCCAAGCAGACACAACTCCTGGCTAGCAAATAAACTCCTAAAGTCTAAGGCGCTAATCTACAGCTGGATAAAACTAAAAGTGGGGAATGGACTTACTTGCAGATTCGGGACGGATAATTGGACACCATATGGGAGTCTCGACACCTTCTTGATGCATCACTCCTCCTCGAGGCTTGGTGTTGGAAGGAATGCCACCCTACGAAGTCTGGAACCATGGTTCTTGGCGGATACCACCTGCAAGGTCGGAGAATCAACTTCAACTTCACACTTTTCTGACTACGGTGGAACCAATGATGAAGAAGATGCCTACGAATGGGTCTTAGACGGAGACCAATGCTTACTTATGCCACAGGAGAAGTTTATAAATTGCTGAGAGGAATTGGCGTTGGTACCTTGGAGAGATGTCGCCCGTTCTCTCGAAGTATTCGAGGCACTCGCTTCTCACTTGGTTGATGGTCTTGAATCGCTGTCCTACACGAGATAGGATTCTAGCTTGGGATTGCAAACTGATGCTTCTTGTCTTCTCGCCGAGGTGTCCGAAACAAGAGATCATCTGCTGTTTGATTGTCAATACTCTTTTTCGGTATGGGTTGTGATTGCAAGAAGATGTTCGGTGACGCCTACAAGAGACTGGGCAACTACGCTCAATAGCATGCAAGTACTGAGAGGAGGGAAACTGGTGAGAAGACTGACTTACCTGGGGTTACAAGCTACGATCTATGCAATCTGGATGGAGAGGAATGGGCGTTTACACAGAAATACTTTCAGGTCTGTAGAAAGTATCACCAAAGGAATTGAGAGGCAGATAAAGAATCGAATTTCTAGTTTCAGGGATTCCAATCCCGTTGCTTCCTCGAAGTTAATGGCGCTTTGGCTTGCGACGGAATGACCGCGGATCGACGAACTAAGGCTTCTACATCACTCGGCGAAGTCTTCGAACTGATGGTGGTGGAAAAAGACGATGAACTGCAATTCCTTTTTGGGGTTTGGGCTTCATATTTGGTTAAATTTACTTCCTTTAATTATCAAACTGGGATGGGCTAAAGCCTGTAACTTAAGCTTCAAGGGCTTGTAACATTTTTTCTTTTTTTCTGCATTTAATCTGAAAGCCATTTACAAAAAAAAACGCCTGAACTTGGAGTCAAAGCTCAATAAGTGAAACCCATGAGGCTGGCCCATTACGTCGCACCGGAAGGATGTGACTCAATGTGAGACTGACGGGTGAAGGAGATGATCACTGATCAGTATAATAACGAAGCATCGCTGGGAGGAGAAACGCCGGAACATGTATTAGCCAAAGCACCTCGCACTCACAACAAAGGATAGACAGCTCCTAAAATGAGTTGTCAACAACGCAGAAAGCGGTTGAACAAACGAGAGAGCTGGCCAAATTGGATCAAATCAAATTGGTCAACTGCAACATCTCATAACAATTAGCAAGAAATAAGAAAAATATTGAGTTTAGATGACCATTGGCGTTGTGCCATATATGAAAAATGCTAAAAGATCATGTAGTAGTTGATCATTTACACGTAGTAGTTGATCATTTACACGTAAAATCAGATCTTAACTCTCTTTTTTTCAGTTTCTATTTTTGTTTGAAATGTTTGATATTTTTTTTTCGACGGTTCAAGTTATGCGTCTTGCACCCATAACTTTTTTCAAGTCAAGAATAAACCTTACATTCTTATTTAAAGAATAATGTTATGTAATAAAAATGGTTTAAAATCCCGGGCACAAAAGAATTAACCTCTCTGTAACTTCCACTAAACTACTAAGTACTAACACTTAAGTGGATTCTCATTTTAGTTACTTTTGTTAGATTTTTTATTTTTCCAACGGTTTGCATGTAAAAAGAATCACAAATAAAACAAAATTACCCCTAAATGGCTACCGCGAAAGCTAAGCGGTACAGTATGAATGTTGACGTGAACCTACTTTGTTTTGATTTAAAATCTTGGAATTGAAGTGTTTGTTTTGATAAATTACATAATTAATTAATTATTGATTACAAAAATATGATCAATGTGCCCCCCTTCGTCAAACGAGTTGGCTTTGTTATTGTTATTCGTCCGTTCATTGTACGTAGTACGACGTACTTTTCGCATTATCATATTTAAACCTAGAAACCAGATGTCTTCCATTATCATTTTTGTACTTAATTATATGTTCGTTTTGAAGTCAAAATATATATGAATCACATCATAAACTAATCCGTTGACAAAAAGACTAATTATCTTATCAATTATACATATGATTTTCCTTTTGACAGTAGAAAACAAATATGATCAAAACAGTCCTAAAAGTTAATGCAAAAACATATACTTTAATTTTGTAAACAATATTTGGGTTATCTTCAGTGCCGGTCTATGTAGAATACATACAATTTTGAGAAAATAAGTTATTTTTTAAAAGAAATGGGGTTAGGATTCTAGGATTTTCCCAGTTATTCTGATCTTGTTTATATACAATCAAAGACTTTTAGTATTATCTCATAAAGGTTTTAATTACGTTTGCTGCTCTTATAAGTAATGAATCAATTTTAAGTTCGGTTTTTGGTTTTGTAATCTAATTATATTCGATACTCGATAGAATATTGAATACTAGTGATATTCCGGCGCTACGCGCCGGATTCATATGTTGTATTCTTACTTAAATTTATAATTTATTATATGTTTTTAATAAAGAAAATATGTTAAATAAAAATATGTAAAAAATAATACTTTCTGATCTTTTTGATAGTGGTTTGCGATTGTAGTATATTATTTTGTTTGAAGTTGTTTAGTTCAAAGTAGAATAGCATAAGTAGTTGTTACTATTCGATTAATAAAAATAGAGTAAAAATCGATAGTCATTAGAAAAGTTAATTTAGTTGGAATCTTAAATACTCATGTCATAGGCGAGTTTTCTTTCAAGAAATGTTTGAAGGTGTTAAACCTGAGAAAGTTGATTAACGCATGTAAAAGCACCACCCGAGAAAAGAAATGATGCATAAGAAAACTACTACTTTAAAAGTAAGCAATCATTAACTGGTAAACTGAAATAAGAAATCGGTGTACCTTCCCGTTAATCAACAACATATCAACCCCAATATCTCACCCATTTCTTAACATTTCAGGCTTGCCAAAATTGTTGTAGCCTAGTCTGAATATCTCTACACCGATTTGTCTTCAACTCCGAGCAATGAAACTGAGAATTCGACAATGATTGAATTGGAAAAAGTAAAGGGATTATCGTCCGAACTCTCACACCGTCTATACATATACAATGAAACTGAGAAAGCAGGAACTAAAGAAGCATTCAATAAGAGATAGTGGGATGAGTGGGATTTCGGATTGATTATATGAACAATTACGCCGACATGCTAAAGAAGAAGAATTGTAGATGCTATATTCTCCATCGTCAACATCAAATACAAAGAATTCCTATAAACCAGTGTTTTGAAACCTAATCCGACATTGAATCGATGATTTACCGGATCACGGATCATTGATCAACCGGATGAATCGCGGATTAATAAATAAATTAGTTTTATTATATAATAATATATTAATTAGCTATGAAAACAAATATATATATATATATAAAAACTAAAGTTAAGTATTTTAAGTGTACATACAAAATATTAAGAAATATTTTAGACTATTTAAAAAAATTGTAACATAAGAGTTATGACATCTAAAAAATCAAGACATAAAATTAAACTTCTAATCCAAAATATACCAAGATTAAAACATCATTGTAATAAATTATCAGTAACAAAAATAAACTAACACCAGATCATATCAACTAATTTTGGTTTTCTCTAAATTTTAAAACTTACCAACAAAATTTTCTAAATTTGTCACTTCATCATCTTTGGGCTATTCTTCAGCAAGAGCATTCTCTAATTTATTATAATCAAGCTCGCCATGTTTTTCTTCTTCAACAATCCAAAACTTTGTTTTGTAATTCACATGATCATATGATTTTATTCTTTTTGATCTGTAAATTAAAAATGTAATGATCTGTTAAGTTAAATAAAAAATAAAAAATTAATTTACTCACCTTTCTTGCAAACGTAAATTGTAGTGTAGAGGAATAATAAGCTTCATCGTGCTTTAGTCTGTTTTACGGACGTGCGGCTCAAGCACAATCATGACTCACCTTTCTTGCAAACGTAAATTATAGTGTAGAAGAAGAGGAAGACTCAAGAATAAACTGAAAATTTTAAATTTTAATTAGAAATTTAGAATATAAAAATATTTTTAAAACATAACTTGAACTAAAAATAGTAAAAAATAAAAATTATCTATTGGTTCAACCAAAAGGCAACATGTATCGGGTTTTAGTGAGTTTTTGTGTGTTTTATGAGTTTTTCACAAAACCCAAATTCGATTTATATTGGATCACCGATTTAATACTAATAAAGTAGGCTTTTTATCTCCTTGGGGAAAAAATGCCATGTGGCATTTTCTTTTAATAATTAAAATATTTTCTCAATTTAAATTTAATGAATTTTGGTATTAATTGGATCACCGGATTTATCGGTTCAACTACAGATCCGGTCGATTCAAAACACTTTTATAAATGTTTGGATCTGTATGGGGAAAAATGTCATGTGGCATTTTCTTTTAATAATTAAAATATTTTCTCAATTTAAATTTAATGAATTTTGGTATTAATTGGATCACCGGATTTATCGGTTCAACTACAGATCCGGGTCAGATTCAAAACACTTTTATAAATGTTTGGATCTGTATGAAGAAAAAATAAAAACCCCCAATTTATTTCACAATTAATACCAAAATTCATTAAATTTAAATTGAGAAAATATTTTAATTATTAAAAAGAAAATGCCACATGGCATTTTTTCCCCCAAGGAGATAAAAAAGCCTACTTTATTAGTATAGATAGATACTTCTTTTTGTAAAAGAAAAAAAAAATAATCAACAGAATTAATGAAGGGTTATATTGTATTATATTGTAAAATATGAGTTGTGGGTGTGCGAAAAAAAAACAGTTCATTTAACAGTTCAACCAATAACTATCGATTACTAAGTAACAAGCTAATTAATCTTAATCATATATATCGTAAATAAATTTACTTATATTTGACTATTAGATCAAAACCACTGATTTATGTAGATTCAGAGTTACTAGTTTCAATTTCCGGATTGTTCTAAGTTTTTATATTTTGTAGGAAATAGCAACTACTGAAGTATAGACAATTCCGGAGATTGTGTTATTTTATTAGTAGCTTTGAGAGAACATGATTAAAGTTGTAGCTAGTTTTATACGTGAACAAAAATGGTATGATGATTAAATAGAATAAAAATAGTGTTCTTAGGGTATCTCTAATAGTTTATCTCATTTTTTCTTTCAAAGTGAAACTTTGTATTTTGTTTCAATAATTTCTCTCATTTTCTCTCTCAAAAAGAATATTTTAAGTATATTAGTATATTGTTACTACTTATTATTAATTCTAAAATAATTATTTTATAAAACTTACAAATTTTACCTAAATAGAACTTTATTTGAACTAAATTTTCATTACATGCATATAAGTTTAATCTCTAAAAAAGATATGATAATTTATATAAATTTATAATTATATGACAAAGTATTAATAACTTTTTAAGTATAAAACATAAATATTGAATCTTTTTAGATATAAACAAAATTTTAAAAATTTAAGAACTAATTTATAAATAAAATAGGTTAACACTGAAATTAGTTTGTGAATAGCGTTTCCTCGAAATGTTTCAATTTACTTTTTGTTATTTTCCCTCAAAATGAACGACTATTGGAGATAGTCTTAATTAGCTAGTTAACACCATTCATTTCAACTGCAGGAAAAGCAACCATGTTACAATCAGTCTTATCAGCAATACTTGTTACTTGGTTTCTGTTTCCGGTGAGCTTAGATAAATGTATTCAATACGTAATCACCAGATTTTGGTGGAACTCAAAAACCATAAAATGAAAAAAATTCTGACTCTAGGATAAGTTTACCCAACCTAAAAGTTTGAGAGGCCTAGGCTTCTGTGACTAACAAGCCTTCAATCAATTGTTCGTTAAGATTGTTTAAAGACTGGTCGCTACTCCGAACTGTTTCTTTTCCAAGATAATCATGATTAAATACTGTCACAAAACACCTTTTTCAAAGTGACTGCTAGATCCTCCATCTCCCATTGGTGGAAAAAAATCCTCCAAAAGACGTGTCCTTTTATGCAACATTTGAGTAAAGTTATAAACAATGGTGAATCGAACAGTCTCTGGTATGATTCCTGAATAAACCTTGAGATTAACCTAAAAGCATATGGACTCATTCTCCTTTACATCATGTCTCATATATCTTCACAAGAGAGACTCATGAATGAAATTTAGCATAGATTAACAACCTTTTACCGGAGCTTTCATCACATATCTTGATTCTCAAATCCAGCCTCATTGGTGCCTAAGATACTTACATTTGGCTTCTACAAATGTCTAGGACTCATACGCTCAAATCAGGCTACTTCTCCTTGCAGGCAGCCAGACCCCACCTATATCACTCTCTTTGCTGGAGATCATCAATTGAAACTGAAAAAAGTTTATTTGGAACCACTCCATCTCCCAAAACTTAAATTCTTCTTATGGAAGGTTTTCCAGAATGCTCTCATTCGGATGATATAACCTTCAAAGAAGAGGTATTATCATTATGCTCCCACTGCAGAATATTGGAATCCCTTGATCACATCTTCTTTCACTTCAAATTTGCCAAAGATGTTTGGAAATTGAGACAGTGGACTCATCATGCCTTTGTTATGAACTCGGACACTATCTTCATTGATACTCTCCAAACTTCGTATTCATGGCTAAACCTCCCACCCTTCGGCATCACAGCTAATATCTTCATTTGGATATACTGGATTTTTTGGACTTCCCGGAACAAAATCATGTTAGATAATCGATCATTTACACCACATAATTGGGGGGGGGGGGATTGGTTGGAATATAGCTTTAAAGTTTGTGTTGTTAAATTTAATTTATAGAATTTTTTGGATAGATGTAGCGGCTATAGTTTTTTTTTCTTCTTGATAATCGTTGGGATCCGGTGACCGATTTGTCAACCGACTAATCCCACGAGGCACATGGTACTCCACATATTCTTGCCGTTTAAGGCAGTCCGGTTGGCAAGGGGAAGTCGAACCAGGGTTTCGTCGTATTGGGTTTTTATTTTCCTCAAGCACCACTGGACTACCGCCACTGATTCTAGCGGCTGTAGTTGTAAAAATCTAATAGAAAAAATAAAGATACTAGGATTATACTTTTACATCCATATATTTTTCCTACAACACAAAATATGGCTTTAGTAAATAAAGGGTCTATAACCATTTTTCATTTTTTTACCGTAACTTTAAAAATTGACTTATAAAGAATGATTGACAATTTTAAAGATTGTAGATATAAATTAAATCTAAAGCATATATCTACAGTCTAATCAATCATCCCAATGTGTTTCTTCAATCTTTATGCGCATTAAAGAAATGGGAACATGCCAACTCCTTCGTCTCTTTGCTGCCCCGAAACTGATACATGTACGGTGACCTCAAGATCTTTCCACATCCACCATCTTCTACAACACGGATACGGCCTGGAAGCCATAGTCAAAGGCGCCAGGCCTAGCATGGATCTTCTCGGACCAAAACTCTAAGGAGCTTGTTCGAGACTCAGCTATTGATCAAGATCATGTCTCTTCCTCTTGCATGGTGGATGCCCTTGATATCAGAGGAACATTGATCCATGCAGCCTCCTTCAACTTTACCCACATCTGTATTTGATCAGTTCACAAGTGCTCATCCGAACAATTTCACGGAGGAAATGGACGATAGAACTCTTGAGAATTCTATCTAACATTGATTCTCTTTCTTTTTCTTCTGTTTTTGTTTTTTTTTGTATTGTATCATTTTGTTTTTGATTTTTTGCTCCATGAACAAATCAGCTGATAGGCTTGTAAAAGCCCAACTATCTTCTCATCTGGCATCAAACTCTAAACTTGTTAATCTTTAAAAATAAAAGTATTATGGTGCATAAAAATTTGCAAAATGTAGTAGGTTATCTACATTTTCATCCTTTTTCTTATCTACAAATAGGAGTGGGTACGAACTGGATATCCGGGTATTCTGAGATATTCGATCTGATTTGTTTCGTCTGAATAATCAAGTATTCGATCCGATTCGATATGTAGTCATCCAGATATTTGGTATCCCCGATATTCAGAAAATTTTAGATTTTTGACCAGATATTCGATTTGATCCGTAAAAACAAATAAAAATATTAGAAAATAAATAAAAATCCAAAATAATATAAATAATAATACAAAATAAAATTTATTTAATTTTAAATTCTAATAAATAATTTAATAATTCAGAAAATGAAAATACTGTAAGATTTATATAAAATATAATATTTCTATAACCTATATAATTCTTTAAATATATGTATGCATATAACGGATCGGATCATATATTTGTTCTTAATAATATTAGTATTTGTGATTTACTTTGTTTCTTATGGATATTGCATATTAGTATTTGCTTTGTTTCATTGAGTTATGAATATCTAAATTTTTTTATTTGAATTAAAATAAATAACGAATCAAATCAAAATTTACAGATATTTTGTCCATGTCTACATGTTTCAATGCGATTTTAACAACCGGACATCGACTAAAAATAGCATATGTGCATATGAATATTATTGGTGATGATTGGTTCGACTGTGGCTGTATAAATTTAGCTGTAAAAGTTTAGCTGTAGTTAAATTGGTTGTAAAGTTGTTCTTTGTAGATTTTATTAGAGATTTTGTCAGAGCTAAATTTGTTGTAGCTGTAAACTATAGACTGTAGATATTTCAAAATAATATATGTGATGTATATATAAAATAATTATTTTTATCAACTAAAATAATTTATATTAATGATTTTTATAAATTATCAAATTTTATAGTTATTTAAAGTGTGATATGTAAATAATAAATGTTATTTAAAATATTTGAATAATTTTGAAAACACCCAGAACTAAATTAAAATATTTATAGATATTTTAATTATGATTATCTAATTAATTTGATATTATAGTTAGTTTTTTTTTATTTTATAGTTTCTACAACCTGTAAAACAAAGATGTAGGTGTTTTGCCTAAAATACATAAGAATAAATTTTGCTTTAATTTTTTTGTTATAGCTTTAAAAATAAAGCTAAAGCATGATTGATACAAGTTAATAGAAATTTGTTGTAGGTTTTGACTAACAAAAATAAAGCTACAACATGATTGGTAAAATTTAGTTCTTTAAAAATAAATAAAGCTAAAGTTGGGAGATAAAGCCCAACCAATCACCCTCATTATTCGATATATTTAAATAATATACTTCTTTCCTGAAATACATTAGAGATAATAATTAGCTTGACAACTGGCATCTTATGAGCCACGATTACTAAGTCCCTGGTTTCGATCAAAACCGCTTTGACAAGCCCACTGTTCTGTTTTTCTTTATTTATTTTCACATTTTCTTTACGTTTACTTTAATTAATGAACGACTAAAAGGTTATAACGGTATTAAATTTGTGGTTACTTCTGTTCATTACAATTCTTATTACAATTCTTGTTGATTGTTTATGTATATAATATTACTTATCACGATATTTATTTTATATTTTAACATTTTGTCAAGGTTTTTGTTTATTAGTTAGGTCGAACATCGTTGTATCTCCTTATCTGACCTCTTACTAATTTACTATAAAATATCTTATTTTATTTTTCGTCAACCAAATTTCATTGATAAGATCTAATAGGCTGATACAATTTGGTACCGGTTACAACAATAAACAAAAATAAAACAATTTGATAAGCTCATTTAGTGAAAGTATTGTAAGTGTTTCGTATCCGTCTACGTACTTGCATCTAAAGCTTCAACGAAACATACGTGATAACACGTGTCCTTCAAGCAAATCGAAAATTTGGGTGCTCTGAAGCTTCAGTCGCCATTGTAAATATTAACCTTTTAAAAGCTTGCGTCTATATCTCTCTATCTTCTCTTCGCCGTTGTAAATATTAACCTTTTAAAAGCTTCGTAGCTTCCATCTCTGACACCAACTGAAACAGCTTCTCTTCGATTGTATTTCTCTCTCTTGTCTGATTTTCTTATTTTAGAGATGAAAAACGTATCACCATATACAGTACGCTACAACTAAGAGACCTTGATTCCGCCTACTTAGGATTGACAGATGGAACTAACATGATATTACTCCCATAACACACAGAAAATTCTTCAATAGGATTAGATAGAGTCATGAATACAGAGTAATAGTGTAAAGAGCTGACATGAACTCCCATCAAAACATGATAAGAGAATTTGCAATGGTGAACCTCACCGTGTAATCCTTGAGAGTTTTATAATATATATATTTTTTTTTGAATAGTGAAGGATTCGAATCCTAAAAAGCTCGTCCAATGGTGATTCCAAAAACGGAGTCCTTAACAATAAAATAATATATTTTTTTAAAAAAAAATTAAAATTGAAAATTTATTAATTGCATAATTAAAATAAAAGATAGAAAGATTACATTTAAAGAAACAAGGAATAAAAGATACAAGGATTAAAAGATACAAGGATTAAATATAAAGATACTAATTATTAATCTTCATCACCAAATTATTCCAAATGTTTTCGATCAAATCACTCTTCAATCGTTCAAGAATCGAATTTACCTCTCAATCGGACGGAAGAGGAGGATCGACGGAGACAAATCGCGTTTCGTCTCGAGCTCTCGTTTTTTTTTTTGGGTTTAATCGCGAATGATTTTTTTTTTCACCAATATCCGAAGTCAATAGATTCTCGCCCAACCGAAAGCCGCCACGTGCACCACGGACCCGATTCGTCAAGCCCTTATTCACGGACTTGTCCGTACTGCTCCTTCACTCAATCGGCCCAAAACCCATTATTTAATTTAAAAAAAAGCGACGGATTCGGGCTTCGAACCCCTCACGGACCCCCGTTGCAAGTGGTCTAAGAACTTTATTGAGATTCAGGAGATAAAGAAAGTCATGAAGAGAAACACTAATTTATGATTGAGGACACAATAAAATCGCCTATGCAGAAAAGATCCAACAAAGGAAAAAGACAAAATCAATCATAAGATTGAAGTATTTTCTTTAAAAAGCAAAAGAATTAAGATCTCTTTCCTCTAAAATATGGAATTGTCAAAGGCAACTCCAACGTGGGCGACATAACGCCATTTTAGTGTCAGATTTTAACTTTTCATCTCCAACGAGACGGTAAATGCAACGCTATTATAGTGTTATGTTGATTTTTGATACAATATCACACTAAATATAGTGCGGTACTGTAGCGATGGGATAATTCTTTTTTTTTCTTTTATTATTTAAATAACTTAATTAATTATATTTACTTTTACAAAATAACAAATAAGTTCACTGATATGTAATTATGATAGTAGATTTATTTTTAATAAATGTTAATGTGATTTGTAAATTTCAGTTAATATAAATTATTAATTAATTTAACATTTAAAATATAATTATAACACATAAAATTTATTTAAAATACAAAAAATTTACCAAATAAACACCAACCAAACATAAAAAGTGCATACAAGAAAATAGATTTGCAGAATTAAAAAAATTACATAAATTTGCAAAAACAAACTGGAAAACATTAGATTGACTAACATAATAATCTAATAACCCGGAAAATTATTATCAGCTCCATCAAGATAACTATAATACGGGGTATAATCTTCTTGATCATTTGGTGACATTTGATTTTCACCTTGAACTTGTTCTCTACGAGATGATTCTCCTTCACCTTGATCTCCTTGATATTGTGATGTTTGATATTGTGATCCATGATATGGTATTGAACACCTTCTCCTTGTTCATTAGATTGATTGGTTTGAGCTTGTTTTCTTATAATTTTTTTTTGACTTTCGATATAGGCACGAGACGCAGGATCAGTTATAGAATTCAAATCTACGAATAATATTTTATTCTCTTCTTTCATTTTTGCTACCTCGGCCTACTACTTTTGAATTTCATTTCGTTCTGAATTGCCTTTGGTTATAGCTTTGAGAAATTTATCATTTTGCTCCATCATTTGTTTAAATTGTTCTTCAGATTTTAGTTTTCTCTTAGCTTTTTCAAACCCATAGGTCTTGAAGATAAATTAGAAGTGCCTTCTTCGGAATTTATATTTAGATCAAATGAATTCATACCAGGGGATGGTGATGACTCAGGATCAACTGAGAATGATGGAGATGATGCAATATTACGACCTTCTTCGTGGAATGCCCTAGGTGCATTACCGTTGTTATTTGTAAATTTTTACATGCCTTTGAGGATAGGCCAAACGTGGTCGAATTTGAAGCAACTAAGAGGGTGTTGAATAAAAGATTCAATAGTTGAATCACTACAATGACCTGTTGAAATATGAAATATGAAATTTGATGTTCAATAAGAAGAAAGTGAAAACCACTGATGCTACATGTCATTTTCTAAATTTCTGATATTTTTAACTATTTAAAATTAATAATTTCATTATAAATCAAATTTTTATTTTTATTTCTAATACGGAAATTTATTATATAAAATTCTCTATAAATAGAGATAATATTTATTTAATTTTGGTAGAGAAAATTAATTATTAATTAGTAAAATAGGGTGTTGATTATAATTCAACATAACTATTATAGTGTGTAAAAATTGAATGCATGTTAATTGATGAGGTATAACAAAGAGAAGATGATGTGTAGTGTTAAAAGATAAAAAAAGGTATTGAATCTTAAACCATTGTGGATATAGTCTAACATGTAATAGTCCGTTTCAATTTTTTAAAAGTAAACTAAAACAAATGCGAAACACACCAAATAAACAAAATTATTCAATTTTGAATCTTTAATTATTATATATTAAAAACACAAATAAAATTTTATATAAACACAAGTTATTCCATAAAACAAAATTATTATAAATTAATGTAATACAAATTAATTTTACAATGATTATTTTACTAGATTTATCTTTTTGTTATGATTATTTTTATAGTATGAGTTAGTTAATACAATAACTATAAATGGTTCTTGCAATTTTTTATTTAAAATACTTCAAAAATTTTAAATATAAATATATTAACATCTCAAATTTACGTTTTTGCTTTTTTCATCAATTTAAGATTGAAATATAAACTTATACACATGTGATAAAAAAATAGCAGTTTCTTCCAAATTATTTTTTTTCTAATTTGTAAATACTTCCATGACACGGATTAAAATCTGGTTATAGTTATGATTTGTTGCCTTGCTTCGTTAATATTTTTAAAAATTTTGAATGATTGATCCAGTTTCTTATAAGATAATACTTTTGTATCCGGATAAATTCTACACTGGAGGATGTAAATAGATTAATATACATAATACCATTTGATTATCGACCTAAACCTAAGGGAAGAAAAACGCTGCTGCTACACCACACGTTTGGCTTAAACCATGTAGGTGTAGTATATTAACTTCGCGAAATTGTCCGTTTGAATATTCTCGTTTACGATGTAATTACCCCAGCATGATTGCACGCCATGTTTGATACTAGTTAAATTCAGTAGATATATAAGATATCATATAACAGTTTAGTATATGATTATAATATAAATTAAATTGAAGAAGTCGTACAACGAGCAGCGAAGGCAATCTACGGCCGCGTACCGATGCATCATATTTATTCGACCGCGTGTATGTTTCTTGTTGAAGAATATTCAATTGGAATCGGTCTATGATCAACTTCCCCAACCATATAGTCCCTACTCTACTTTTAAAGTTTATGAGTTTTGTATTAAACGATACGTGGAGATGTAGACGTTTCTTCCATATGAAACGGTCACATATTCTTATCTCGTAAGAGGATTATATAAGGAGGCTACAACCTTGATAAGACAATAAAGTTCGAAAAGAAAAACCTTGATAAGACAAATGCCACTGAACTCTGTGTTGATCATAAGCTTATTGGATCATAGTGTGTGTGGTTGTATTATGTATATAGTGTTCGTTCAGTGCTGCTTTTTAAGTGAATTAGGTTTATGTTTTATTTATCGATTATAAATATAATCACACATTATTTAGATATTAATAACCTACTGATAAAAGTTAACAAAAATTTTAACTAACAAAAAAAAAGAACTCGTATTTACACAATATCCGGTCTATCAAACTGTTATCCTTTGTGGGGACATATATACATATTAACATATGGTGTATCTATAGTATGTTTCAAAAAACATTTTAGCTACAATTGTTGTTAAAAATGATACTACTTATGATGCATGTATTAATCTTACAAAGATATATATATATATATATATATATATATATATATATATATATATATATATTTATTTATTTACAAGATATTTGGCGAAAAAAAGATATTTGGCGATAGTTAAGACCTTAAATTTTAAAATTAAGAAGTAGGTAAATAAATACTCGAGTCTTTGGTCATAGATCCTGCAAGAAAATAGTTATGTTTTTATTTTACAGGCACAAAGTCAATTGACATTAAATAGATACAAGCAAAAGTCAATGGATATTAAAATTAACATTCTCAAGCCTAAAATACTTAATAAGTTGATCATATTTATATTTTTAAGCATACTTGTGTAATGAGAAAAATAAAAGTAATATAATTAAGTTCGAATCATATAGGTTTTGAATATCTTGTATGTCAACCACGTAGGTTTTGATTAATTCGTATAAGCTATTAATAAACTAATAATGTATGGCTGTAATGCACGGTGAACGTGGGGAGCTATTCGCATTTATGAATAATTAAATTAGTAACAAGTGGGTTTAGTATCAGTGACATATATAATCATGAATACTCAAATCCTGAACATTTTGTATTGTGTCTTTTGTTTTCATGACCACGTGGTTTTTCCATTTTTATCAGATTCACTTTTTCATAGTACCAAAAAAAATTTACTATTGCATATTTGAAGTAATTTTCTTTATTGAAAACTTAAAGTAGATATTATAAATTTTTATTTATTTTTCTATAGACATAACTCTTTAATCTTTTACTAGCATAAATTACATACTGATGTCTCAATGGAAAAAATCTGAACTTTAGATTGATAAAAAGAACTATGAAAAAAATATTTGATAATTTTAATAATAATTTTAAAATTAACGAATATTTAATATAATAATTTATATTATTTTGAAATGTTGAATTTATATAATGGATTTGGAACAAAACTAATTTTTGTGCTATTTTAGTCATTTCACAAGATTTTTACTGTCTAGAAGTGTTTATGTTTCAATTTAGTTTTTTGGATTTTTATGAATTAATATTATTAAGGTTTTGATTGGGAGAACTAATTAATTGCAAATCTGTAGCAGTATAATATAAAATAGTATATTGCAGAAACTATATGATTTAATTAATGTGATTGGTAGAACCATAAATAATTTATATATAAAATTAGTATATGAGATATAACTTTTTTATTTCTAAATAATATAAATATATTTATATTTAAAATTTATATGTTTTTTTAATTCTTTTGTTACTGAAGATAATATATCATATTTAATTATATGTTAAATTAAATTTATAATTTGAAAATCATACTTATCATAAAATAAAATTATTTTAAAATATAAATTAAATTTTGAATAACATAAGCTTGATATTATAAAATAAATTAATTATATTAGATTATTTTGAAAAATTTATCTATTCAGAATGCAAATGTTCGACCAAAAAATTCATATAAAACATTAGCAAAGAACATTTGAAGATTATTTTGGAGAGTATTTGTATTTTCTAAATGATTTTGTAAATGTTTTTCAATTATAGTTGATTGGATAATAAAAAAAGATAATGTTTTATAAACCCTGATTTTTTAGTTTTATTTTAACCAAATAAATTGTTTTCTCATCAATATATATGTATATATATTATATTATTCATAGGTTGAGTTTTCTACTCTTAACCATTGCGAATCAAGATTTATTTTTACATTCCTATATAATTTGTTTTTTGCTAAAACCGTACTCTCTTCATTCCACTAAGATAGATGTTTTACAAAAGTTTTGTTTCACAAAGATAGATTTTGTATGATTCATATGAAAATGTTGTAGATTAAAGAAAATTAATCGACTTATTGAATTACTATTAATTAAAAGTTATTGAAAATTATCAAAAATGATGCATTTATTATAGTGATTTAATATATTTCTTAATACATATACTATAAAAATACTAAAAAGTTTATTTTTGTGAAATGGAGAAAGTAATTCACAGTTGCTTAAAGTTGATTAAATTTATATGAGTTATATATTTATATGGTTGAAGAAAAAAGAGTTATATATTTATATTTAAAAATACAGTATATCAAACAACAATATTATTTTTTGATACGAGTCTTATCCTATATTAAATGATACAAAAATTTGAATTTAAAAGAATATGTTTAATTTTGTCAAGTATTTTTAGTATCTGATTCAAAGGCAATTTATGAGCTTTATCAAACTTAACTAGTATACGTGTACGTAGCGCGTGGTTGTTTGCAGATACCATCTTCAAAGGAATAAGAGATTAACTTCACTAAAACCAAACATTATAAGTACAAGTTCATCAACCATTGCAATGTATTATTGTTTAAAGAAAATATCTTAAATACAGATAAACACAAGAGGTGTAGGAGGCTACAAAATTAAACTACTGATATAATCCTGGAAGTGTAGCGTTCAATTAACATGGCAAACATTTAATTAAAACCGCCCATTACTTCTCCTTTGGCTTTGTCTCTACTTAAGAGCCACAAGTGCCCCTTTTCCTTGGTTTCATTCTAATTTAAAAAGACATATTATTATCCTAATAAAAGTAATTAACGATGGCTAATTGTGGTCAAAATTTCACACGCTTTTTTTTTTCTGCTGCATGCTCTTCGACACGTGCGCTGGTCACTCTTGCTCAAATTAGCTGGCTATCAAAAAAAAAGAAAAGGTTCTTTTTAGGAAACTCCCTCATATCTCTCCCCTCCAACTGCCTATAAAACCGATTCATCTCTCCCACTCGATCTCCATCTCAGACAACACAAACCTCCACTGTAGAGAATTCAGAAAGATACTTCAAGTAACGAATTAAAAACTTAAATTAATGGATTTCTCTGGCATGTTTCTCACTATCTGTGCGGCGGCTCTGTTTCTCTGTTTACTCCGGCTTATAGCCTCCGCCGCCGGATTCCGCCGTAGCTCCTCCTCGGAACTCCCACTTCCTCCAGGAACAATGGGTTATCCTTACGTCGGCGAAACGTTCCAGCTTTACTCACAAGACCCTAATGTGTTCTTCGCATCAAAACAGAGAAGGTCAACAGAAAAAGAAACTAAATTTGAAAATTTGCTGTCTGAAACAGAAAAGTTGACTTTTTTATTTATTTATTTTATTACGTGGTAAAACAGATACGGATCGGTGTTCAAGACTCATGTACTAGGATGTCCGTGTGTGATGATCTCTAGCCCTGAAGCAGCGAAATTCGTATTGGTCACCAAGTCTCATTTGTTTAAACCAACTTTTCCGGCGAGCAAAGAGAGGATGCTCGGAAAGCAAGCCATCTTCTTCCACCAAGGAGATTATCATGCTAAACTTAGAAAGCTCGTCTTGAGAGCTTTCATGCCTGATTCCGTCAGAAACATGGTCCCTAACATTGAATCAATCGCTCAAGAATCCCTCACTTCTTGGGATGGTACTCAACGCAACACTTACCAAGAAATGAAAACAGTAAGCCCCCACCACATCTTTTATCACTCTCGTCTTAAAAAAACAGAGTATACTCTGTTTCTGTTTCCGTGTCTGACTCGATCTTTTTGTGTCAACAGTACACGTTCAATGTAGCGTTGATCTCAATACTCGGAGAAGACGCAGTCTTGTACAGAGAAGATCTAAAACGATGCTATTACATTCTTGAGAAAGGTTACAACTCGATGCCGATCAATCTCCCGGGAACACTATTTCACAAAGCCATGAAAGCTCGCAAGGAGCTAGCTCAGATCCTCGCTAGCATCTTATCGAAAAGAAGACAAAACCAATCTACGCACAAAGACCTTCTCGGGTCATTCATGGAAGACAAAGAAGGTTTAACCGATGAGCAAATCGCAGACAACATAATCGGAGTTATTTTCGCGGCAAGAGATACGACCGCGAGTGTGCTGACGTGGATCCTCAAGTCCTTGGCAGATAATCCAACTGTCCTAGAAGCTGTCACTGTAAGTACATGTTTTTTTAAAAAAGGACACTTATTAAGATCTTATAAAGGAGTGGCAGTTTCGTAAATTAATGAGGTTTTGTTGGGTAAAACAGGAAGAACAAATGGCGATAAGGATAGGGAAAAAGGCAGGAGAGGGTCTCACTTGGGAAGACACAAGGAAGATGACACTTACTTGTAGAGTCGTCCAAGAGACAATGAGAGTTGCTACAATCTTATCTTTCACATTTAGGGAAGCTGTAGAAGATGTCGAATATGAAGGTATGTACAAACATACGTTTATTAGATCATGTCTAATATTAATATGCTACATATGAATTATGCTAAGTAACATGTTTTCTACAGGATACTTGATACCAAAAGGATGGAAAGTATTACCACTATTCAGAAACATTCATCACAATGCTGATTTCTTTTCGGATCCTGGAAAATTTGATCCATCGAGATTTGAAGTTGCACCTAAGCCGAATACATTCATGCCATTTGGGAATGGGATTCATTCATGTCCCGGCAATGAATTAGCTAAACTTGAAATCTCCATTCTAATCCATCACCTCACAACTAAGTATAGGTTAGTTACAAATCATAATAGTCATTTTTGAAACAGAGTTGGATCAATCTTCTTTTGGAAAGTTCTTTTCTAATGAACAATTTTTTGATAATTTTCAGGTGGTCAATCGTAGGACCAAGTGACGGAATTCAGTATGGGCCGTTTGCTCTTCCTCAGAATGGACTGCCTATTTCTTTGGAACGAAAACCAGAGGTTGATATATGAAAATAATTACAGAAGTAACTTTTAGCTTTCTAAAATTAGAAAGTAAAGAATTCTTACCATATTAAGAGATAAAATATACAAAATGGGAAGGAAAGAAGAAGAAGAAAAAACAAACGGAACTCTCAATTGTACATAAATTTCAGTTATATTCTATTTTTATAGAAGTTTTAGTTTAGGTTTAGGAAATGTAGAGAATTAAATATGTTATAGATAAGTTTAATGTCATTTTTTGTTCTTCTCTGTCATTTCTCTCAATTGTAAATTCTTTTGTTATCGATTAATGGAATGCTCAAAGCAATTTTCCAACAAAATTTGCTTTTATCAACAAATTGTTGTTTAATAACTAATATTGTTAACTTCTTTTATGTATGATATTTTGTGTACAAAAATCATAAAAGAACGCGTGAAGTATATCACTGAAATTGCAGGACTGGTGTAAGTAAAAAAAATTCAACTGTATAGACAGTTTTCACTGCACCAACAATTAAAAAAATTGTATACTTCGCTTATCCGAATTCAGATGATCAAGGTAGTAGGTAATTAGGTCGATGTTAATTGACACAAAAACCTTTGGAGTATGTAATCATCTTTTGAAATTTGCAGTATAAACATATGACATCAACCAATAGTCATGGCCAAGTGTTTAGCCTTTCACTTGTTACTTTTTGTGTTCTACCATTCTCTTGGTTACTTTTTTGGTTCTACAATTCTACCGTTCATTTTCTACTTTTATTTTGGTCTACCATTCACATGGTTACTTGTGTAATACTTTAATTATTATATAAATAGTAAACTAGCTGGTCAAAAGAATTTTTAAATACCTTTTATGAAAAGTAAAGACAATATCAACGACAGTTGGAAGTTGGAGTAAAATAATTTTGAAATAATTTTATTAAATAGCGTAAGAATTGCTAAAAGTCGAATTCATTCTAATCTTTTCATGGGCGACTTTGACCATAAGTCGTGAATTATGAGCCAAGCCCGGTCAAATGTGATTATATTTTGTTACAAGAATGGGGATATTCTCGTTTAGATGACTAATTATAATCAGTGATGACAAAAATATTTCTTAAAAATATACAGCTGTAACTCTGTTCTTTAATCAAAGGATCACTAAGACTTTTCTTAATCTTTGACCAAAAAAAGACCTTTCTTAAATCTTTCTCAAAGATATTTACCAGAATCAAATTCTCGTGTTCATATACATTGTTGAGGTGATAACGTCACCTGTACTAGCGGATCCAAGCAAATACTACTATTAGTATAGCGGATCTAATTCATTCTATTCTGAGCGAGCGAGTATATAGAGGTGTATTATATGTGTTAGATCACGACAAAAACGCCATTTGATTTTGAATTTTGCTAATATTTTTTAATCATATCAAATACTAATAGATTTCAGACAAATAAGTATTTTAATTATGTAAAAATTTAATATTTTACACTAGAGAAATATAATTAGTTTCAAAAACATCATCGACACTGATCCTTAATATAACATGACTACAATGTTAATACAAATTAATTACCACGGAAAAAATTGCTAAACAAGTTCTACTAAAATTGATGTTTAAGAGTTTTCACACACTTTAAGAATAATGTTACGATACCAAAAATAATCTTACTTTAATACATTATTTATGAAAAAATTTAACGTCGAAAGGTCATTATATTACTTAAGTTTAAGTTTGAAGTGGTCTGGATAACTAAATCGAAATAGAATAACCCATAAAATAAAGGTCCTTATGAAAAGAGCAAGTGATTCCAGTAAAAAAATCTGTAATTGTATTTTGTTCCCGGAGATTATAGTATATCCTTAAATTTTGAAATCTTCTCTTTAGTTCTTGTATTTTCCCTAATTCTGTCGAGAAATTCGGCCATGCCTGAAATTCCCCTAACATTGCTATGAAGTCTTTGCAGTCCATCTCAAAATACTGATTTTCTTAATTAGTATGCGTAAAACAGGTAATAATAACTTAAAAATATATTGGAAACACAAAATAACTATCTACAAAACAAATAAAAATTTTAAAACAACAATTTTAGTAGAACAGAGGGAGTAATATATTTTTTGACTCAACTTAATAACCATATTTCGGAGTAAACTAAAATCTACGTATTTGACTTGACTTTACGAAAAGTATTTAATTAAAAAGAACTATTTAGTTGATATTTCCTCATGTTAAAAGTATAATCTTCGTTACAGTATACCATTTTAAACTTTAGTTTAATTGAATGTGAAGGATAAACAGTCTGTCAAAGTGCATAAGTGACTGTACATTACTATGTTGGTTGATTAGTTGGCTGTAAGCCTGTAACCCACGGTTTAATAATTAGTTGAACAGATAAACTGATAAAGTGATTAGCAAACGGACAAATTAAAATATCTAAACAGATTAAACAACTAGAAATATTTTTAATTCATCTGGATAGGCATTAAGCAGGATCATGAAATTCATCCGATTCTATATGTTTTTTTGTTTCTTATTGTTTTTGTTTACATAAACGAATATTCATTAGGTTTAAATTTATAAAGTAATAGATTTTGATCTGTGATTTTAAAGCTCAGATATATTTTTCACTACATTGATAAAAATTTGATAGAATTTATAACTTTTATTTGAAAACAAATAATTGAAAAAGTGTTCTATTAGTGTTAAAAATATATATTATAGTGTTTAATTTTCAAAAAATGTTTTCATATCCGAACCAGACAATAGTCGAACCGATAAATCCGACAACCTGTGTATATTTCATCCAGATTGAGTAAAAAAATTCAATTAAAAACCAATAAAACCTGTAAAAAATCCAAAACCCGTTATTAACCAACGATCTGATATCATATGATCCACTAAAAACCCGAAAATATGATAATAGTTTTAAAAGTTTTTGATTAAATAACTCATACTTTTTAATATTATATAAAATTGAAAAAATATGTGATTTCTTAGACTATGAAAATTTTATTATGTCGTTTATGGTAATATAAAAAGTAAAATTTATTGATACGATAATATTGGTTTGTTTTTCGTTATTAGTAACTTATGATAATTTTGTATTTTTATTTATTTTATATTTAAAATTTAATTTTATGATAAGTTTTAGTAGTATTGATTTGCATAAATATTACAAGTAATATTATTTACAAAAAAATATGGATAGGATTACTTACCATATATATACGAAATATTCTGTTGCTTGATATAAATAAATAATATTATATTAAAATTAAATGTTAATGGTATGTCTATTTAATTTTAAAAAAAAATCAAAGTCAGAATCCTCATAGGATTACATTCTTTTCGTGGAAGTGACATCAACGTTAGTGTTCAAGCCTTTTTGTTACAATTTGTTATAATGATTTGTCATGATGCTTGTATGGTGTTTTCAGGATCTGCAAGCTAACCTTTCTCCTGTACAATCAAGAAAGGAAATTCAAAGTGAAAAGGACATCAATTAGGTAAGGACATTCATGCATAGCATGGACAACTGATAACTGTCAGTTCAAACGATCAGATTGCATGACTTTTACATTGTTTTATTCCATTTTACTTGTTTACAGTCCTCTCATTCTAGGCCAGCTATGAGCTATATGCCTTCTGTATATGACGTTCGTATGGTTTAGGGAGAGGAGCACAATGGGTGGCCATGTTGAAACCGCAGATTTTTAATCAGGATTTTCGCGGTCTTACATACATCTGCTTTGAATACTAAACCGGTTCCAACCACAACCCATTCACTGGTCCTATAAGCTTCCAGCCTTCTCCATCTAATGCTGGAAACTTGGATCGACAAATACATTTCAGGCAACTCAAAGTAATGCTTTTCCACTGGTGCCTTCCTTTGTCAAAGAAAACAAACTATATTCCACTGGTGTCCCTGCATGTATGATGCACCAGGCTGTTTCACCATCCTCCACGATGCACAATGCTCCAAAGATTGTTAGATATGTTTGCTTCACCAGTTATGGGATTAGTAAATGATACATCACAGGTTGTTACTTGTACACCCGACATTGCTTTCTACTCAACTATACTCTTCTGACCCTTCCGGCCTTCCCCTCTTGTCCAAGCACAACGCCATACTCCATGTGGCCTTGCTTCTTTACCCTTCAACCTAATTTCTCCACTTTCTGAAGCACAGATTTCTGCTCCATATATTCAGAACAGTTGCCCCATTGCCACTCAAGGCTGTTTGGTAAAGGTGTCTACAACTGTGAGTCTAAGTCTAACCATCATAACCTTATAAGTTACCAGATGTGACTTTCGATTCAGATCATGTAATTCCTGGTCCTTTTTCCAATAGGAGCCGAGAGATGTTTGTATCCGTCCGTGGGTATGGCATCTCGAAGTCTTGCTACTACATATCAAGCGCCGTCACTCTTCTGGTTGAGCTCATCAGGTGTCTTTTGTTTATATTTTGTCTCTGATGTGTTCTTGTAATTATCACACCTATGCATGGTTTCTCATGGTTACTGTGACACCTTTTCTCGATTACATCAGTACTTAGATTCATGAACTTAATACCAGTGATCATATAGCCACATATCAAGCGCCCTTGCTGTTTGTATTTTTTTTTTTTTTTTTGGCAACACATACTATAGTTTCTAATTTGGTTCTTTTTTCTCTGTTGCAGTGACTGATATGTGGCTATATGATCACTGAAGAATCCCTAGTTCCTTTACAACACATGCTATAGTTTTTTTTTGCAATGCAGTCTCGGATCCTAGTTCTAGCAATGAGTTGAATGAATCAAAAGTTCTTGAAGAGTGAACTATGGGGGTTTCCTCGAAAAAAAAAAGAATCAAATTAATCACAGGGAATAGACTGCAGTTGAGTCTAGTGAATTACACGCAGGCACCCATGCAATAGATAGTAGCGAAGGGAAGGCAAAATAATTCATTTCTATGAAGATCAGCTTCTCAAGCTCTTGAAATTATCTTAGTTATTATTTCAAGCAGCAGTCAACATTATTATATGCTTGTTGCAGTCTGCTCATAACAAAGGTGACTTTTCAATACAATCTCATGCGATCCGCTTGACCAACACATACCGTTTCCAGAGCACATGTAAATTAGTTTCTTGCCAACAAAACAAAGATCTCGGAGAGTAGCATGTTCAGAAAGACACTTGAATGGGTATAAATGATTTAAGAGAATAGAAGACTCTAGAATTGGTCTATACTTTGAGGAGCAATAAAGCTTTCATTGTCTTTAGGGCGATACGCTTGCTGGTCTTCCTGAACCAGTTAACCGAGAATATATCGCTTGTGATTCTTGACTCTACCAAAGGGCTCGCTCGTACAACACAAATCTGGAAGGTTTTAATACTGCAAGCTCTGGAAGGTCTTAATCGGCCCACTGTATAATTAGGCTTGATTAGTTGATTTAGACGACCGAATATACAATGGTCCGATTAAAGTTACGCCAAGTGCCTAGGCGACATATTCAGCAAGGCGCCCACATTTTTTGAACACAGGTTTCATCCTTTCTATATCCACCAACCCAAAGTTGTGAAACTTTTCTTCCTCAAATTACAAATAGTATTCATTTTATGGACCTTTTTGTTCTCTTCATCCTTATTTCAGTCATTTGGTAACCATTTCCAAAGGTCACTTCAACGACAACCGGGTTAGAGTGCGTATCTCGGTGCACAAACCAACTATAGAGGCGGATATAGTAATAATAACAACCGCAGCTACTACCCAGAGCCATGCCACTTAAAGAAAAATTTAGACATTGGCTTAGGGCAGCAGTTTTCATGTAGAATTTAAAGGCATATTTACCAAAAATTTAGTGTAATGGTTTTGTTGGTAATTTTATTTGATAGTTTTTCTAATTTGAATTATCTACATAATTGTTTGTGCTATTTTATTGTATAACACATTTGTAAAATATAAATTTTAGTTTTTTAGCCTATGGCATTAAAAATTATTGTCACGGCTCTGCTACTACCCAAGCTTGGATTACGGTTACTGTGGTGGGAAAGCCCGAGACAGAAACAAACATTTCTGTTCTGAAATTCTGTCTTCCTAAAAATGGTTTTGTTGGTCACTCGCATTTCTGGCACTCTGTCTTGGAGTTCAGTTCTTTCGGGTAAAGAACAGCTTTTATTGTTACCAATATCTCAAGATTTGTAGGCCTTATCATATTGGCAAGTTCGAAGTTCCTTGCTTAAGCCTCAGGAGAGAATGTTGGTTCTCCATGTAGAGAAACACAAAAGTAACATGAACCTTTTGGTATATGCAAATGCAAACCATTAAATATAGATAATTACTTCACATGCTTTATTATTTAATATTCTAATATACATATAAACATAAAGCGAATTTTTAACACTTACAAGTTAAGAATTTCTCCTTTTATATATAACGAAAAAAGCACATTAGGCACTATATTAGAAGATTCCTTAAACTCTATGATGTCTACAAGCCTTATACAATTATGTAAGTTACTTGCATAACCTATCTTCGCCTTTACACCAAGGGAAAAGAAAGATACCAAGGCTTTCTCCACCAATTATTGTTAAGTTCCTATATCCTCTCTCAAACCTCTCACCAAAAAGCCAAAACTTGGTCCCAGCCTGGATGCTTTCTCATTCCTTAACCAAAACCCAAGTCGAAGAGCCACATAATAATGCCCAGATTGTCATCTACCCATGCTACAAGCCCTTTCATCTGGTGTGCAGGCATCATCTGTGCCATCATCTCTATTGCTGTTATAATTGGTGGCATTGTAATCTTCGTTGGTTACATGGTCTTTCACCCGCGAGTTCCCATCATTAGTGTTGAGTATGCTCACCTCGACCTCTTAAAGTAACGGGTTTCCACAACTCTTCCTCCTTTTCTTGTTTCTTGATTTCTTGAGCATTAGTGATCGATTTATTTTCTTCTTTGGTTCTATTGAACCAGGTACGATATAGTTGGAGTCATGCAGACGCAGTTAACGATTGTGATCCGTACAGAGAACGATAATGCGAAGGCTCCTGCTTTGTTTGATGAAACCAGTTTTAAGCTAAGCTATGAAGGTAAAATAATAGCGTATTTAAAACAGGACGAGTTCGAAGTTGCTAAAGAGAAATCAGTATCTTCTCATTACGTGGTTCAGTCATCTCCAATACCAATGAGTACATCAATGAAGGAAGCCATAGATTATGCGTTTAAACAAGATGTGATTGTTTTCGAACTCAAAGGTGGGTCAAAGGCTCGATGGCGAGTCGGGCCAGTAGGATCGGTCAAGTTCGAATGTAACCTTAGCTGTGAGCTTAGGTTTAGACCGTCTGATCATAATTACATCCCATCTCGTTGCTCTTCTGCTCATAAGCATTAGGGACTCTTTCTCTCATTTGATTTTTCTTTTTAAACTTAGTTAATTAGTATTTAAAAATATTTTTGGGGCCGTTTTTTTTGTTTTTAAAAAAAAAATAAATGTAATATATTGTTTCATAATATTAGTAAATGAACATTCTTGGCCCCTCTCCCAAAGATGTAGAACATAAAAAGAAAATCATGATATTCAAGTTTCCTAGTCACGAAGGAAGCTTATTTTTCATCCTACAACACAAAGTTACTTTATCGAAACTTTGTATTCTTTTTGCCGTGGAAAGCATAACCACTTGCGTCACGGCACTAATTACCTACTAACCACTTTTGGGGGGAGGTAAACTGTACTATATTTTACATGTAATTAGGAGTTTTTATCGTCTCTTCGACTTAGAAAACGCTGGACTTGACGAAGTTTTGGGCCTAGACCAGAGCCAGGTAGGGGTGGGACGGATCCGGATATCCGGACCTAAAAATTCAGATATCGGATTCGGATCCGGATTGGATCCGTCGGATCCGTGATTTTAGGATCCGGATCCGATCCGTGTCTTCCGGATATCGGTACGGATACCCGCCTAGATATCATGATATCCGCGGGTATCCGGATTCGGATACGGATCCGTTAAAATAATTAAAAAAAATAAAAATATTTTTTAAAATACAAAAGAAATCTATAAATATTACATAAATTAAATAATTTTACAAAATTTATAAATATATTTATGCATATAATATTATTAAAATTTAAATATAATATTATAAGACTAATTTTATGTATAAATATTAATAAATGAACCATAATTATTAATAATATTTAAAATTTAATATATTTAAAAAACAACGGATCCGGATCCGGATATCCGGACCTAAAAATTCAGATATCCGGATTCGGATCCGGATTCGACGGATCTGACATTTTACTATCCGGATCCGGATCCGGGCGTTCCGGATATCCTATTTTCGGATCCGGATCCGGATCTCGGATAATAATTCCAGCCCTAGAGCCAGGTGCGCTAAGGTTTGGCATGATCACCGTAAGACTACCTTTAGAATAATGCTTGGAAACGAAATTTAGTTATTTCTTGTGGAAGCAACTTGAACCAATTGCT
The DNA here is from genome assembly GCA_016771965.1 of Brassica carinata. Lineage (NCBI taxonomy): Eukaryota > Viridiplantae > Streptophyta > Magnoliopsida > Brassicales > Brassicaceae > Brassica > Brassica carinata. The sequence goes on from CM028700.1 coordinate 5,935,843, forward strand.
TTGAATATGCATCTTTAGATCTTTTATAAACTAACATTATACAAAACAAGATTACAAACTTAAATAAACCAGAAACATTAGATCAAACACCCGTTCCACGTGAGTAACGTGAGAATCGCGTGATAATAGTGCCTACTTTTCTTTTCATTCAAACCAAATCTAGTTATAGGATCTCGGGAAACACGACTGTGCGAAAAGAGAAGACTATTCTTAGAAGACACGCGTCGACTCATGAATGGTCTGTTATTCTCATTAAATACACATCAAAGGAGGCTAACGAACCCACGATATTTAGATAGATAACAAATCTTTGCCAGATATGGTAACTGTTCTCTCTCTCTCATTCTTTCTTTTGAGCTTTTCTATTGAGAGAGAGAAGAGAACGTCCGAGGAGGAGTAGGATGACCAAACATGTTACGGCGGCTTCTGATTCGCTTGGTGCAGGTCGGGAACTGATTGGCTGACACCGCCACGTGGGTTTTCATGGTTGGCTTGTGAGCAGGGATCGGATCCCGCCTTGTATCAAGTGAATCCGAGTCCGACGTGAAAGAAAAAGTCTCCAACTTTCAGATCTGACACTTATTCTTTTTTTTTTCAATCTTTTAATTAGTTTTGAAGCATGAGGATTAATGGCTATGTTCTTGAAATTTCAGGATCTAAGGGTTTCTTAGCTATAGATCTTGTATTTGAATTCTTCATAGGTTAAAGATATTCATTGGGTCACTGAGTTAGATTTTTGTGATGCCCACTCGGTTTATAGATGTGTTCATTCTGAATCTTGAAGCTTTATGCTTAATGGGGGTGTTGAGGGTTTATGCTGCTTCTATATTGGCATATATAGGTTGGTGATGATGGGATTTAGTGTCGCAGGTAAGTTTCTTCTATTGAATCTCTGAGTTTATCTTGGTCATCTGAATTTAAATTTTCAGGTTTTTGGTTTGTTTGGAAACCATCGAAATTGAATCTTGTTGGGTAAGAAGATTCATGATGTCTAATTTTCCGAAGATGAATTTTTAGTGAAGGATTTTTTTTTTTTAAAGAAACTGAAGTTGATTTCCATTTTCCTCAGATTCGTTTTCGTTTTCGATAATGGTTTATTTCGAATAATATTAATGGTTTCCTTTCTGGATATTGTTGTTGTGTCATTTTTGGGTAGTGTAAATATAGAAACAAAACAATGGGCAGAAGCATATATTATTATTGATTATTGTGAATGATTATGATTGTTGCGAATGTACGACCGAGAGAATCTGTTTTGTTGAACTGAATGACATAATAAAGCTGGATTGAACAGACGTGGAGAAAGGTGTAGTTGCACTCAGAAATACTTTATTTGAATAATTGAGAGAATATGGGTTTATTTATTTTCTATCTGATTATTTTTTCCTTTACACTAAAATTACTTTAGACCTAAAGTCTCGCTTTAATCCTCTAAAACCTTGGTTTCATTTATGTACTCTTAACTTTTCTATTATGTCAACACACCGTTGGTATTAGAATTTCCTATAATTTGAATATTTTTGGTGTTGCTTTGATCACAGTTGTGGCTTTTATTCTGTTTTTACTCTAAAATAGAATAACTCTATAATAGAGTTTGAGTTTGTTCCAATGGTACTCTATTTTAAAATAAAAAATAGAGTGATGAACAAAAAATATTTTTTACTCTGTTATAGAGTGAATATATAATGCGATTGGAGCATTTTTATTTTAAACTTTATCTTATAATGAAAAATATAATGGGGTTAGAGATGCCTGATGGAGTCAACAACACAATTTTTAAGTTTACTAACAATGTATTTCCAAGTTCCTCTATAGCTCTTCTGTATATTAGTAACCTGTTAGACGTTCTTCTATGCTCTTCTAACTTATCAGAATACAATGCTGAGAAATGTGGATCTTATCAGAATATGTCTGTAATAGTACAAGAAAAATATGTAACTTTTGACAAGTCTAGTGACATCATTGAAATCGGATACGAGCAATTTAGTCAAAGATTTTAGGTGCAACACTTTCTGCTGCGTCAATTACACATTAAACTAATATCTTCTTTTTTCAAAATATACTTCCTACCTACCGACTAAATTCGGCTTAATCAGTTAATCCTTCAGTTGTCTCCATGTACAAAAAACGATATTCAAGGACAGGACCGAACTCAAACCTAAAGGCTTAGTAATAGTACTAATATTATTACACTGTTTTCTTTCTCCTTTTTACCATTATTATTTTTGATGTAAAAAAACCTTTTATTATTTTTAATTAACTAAAAAACGTGTGCAAGAGAGCATCTTATTTAAAATGGACTCTCTGTACATACCAATGACTGACTAGTTGTAAAGCATAAGTTGCCAAAATAAATCTGAAAAAGTAGATGCTCTGCTTGAGTGGGTTAAGAATAACTGCATTTAACTATTTAAAAACAAAACCATTACAATACTCGCATGTATAATTTTAAAATTAAATAAATAATGGATGAGGGCTAGATTATTTAATATCAAACTCAGTCCCCGTGAAGAAGAGGTCAAAAACAGAAAAAGAGGTCAAAAACAGATTTTGATGTTTCAAAGAAAAAGAAAAGATTTTGATGTTTCAAAGTTAGGTTGTTCAAAAAAAAGATGTTTCAAAGTTCAAGCGACGACTTGATTTTTTTTTTTTGAACGAAGCAACGACTTGATCTAAATCTCCTAAAACCCTGTAACTTATATCTTGCAGTTTTGATTTCCAGCCACTCTTTATCTTTGTATGGCACCTTCAAAAACATACAAAGAATTTTAAGAACCACAACTTTAGCAATGTAGACATGCGAGATTGAGTTTATGCTAAAATTTATCATGTATGCGTTTTATAAGAGAAAGTAGTCCAAGTCTAAGATGAGAAGGTTGGCGATAAGCGAATAAAAAAGTCCCTTATCACAAGCTGCATTGACCACCTGCCCACAAATAGCCAAATTTCTGTAAAGAAACAACATTTGTAGAGAAACAAGAAAGCTAAGTAAGTCATCAATGAAAACTGCCTTGCCTGCAAACTCATACCTTCTGGATCAGCTAGTGCTTCTCCATGCTCATTAGAAGACATTTGTGAACCAGGGCTCACAAACTTCAGTCACTGAATATTTCTTCAGAGTTTCGAAAACAAGAGAGCATCCATCACGGGTTGATGTGTTAGTATCCTGCAGTTAGTTCAGCAGCATGACTAGCTGTCTTGTATAACCAGTAAATCGTCGTATCTTCATTTTTTTTTGCTATTTGTTGTATGAGACTCATTGCTATGTTCATTACTGGTTTTGAAAGAAAACTGACAAAGGAAGTTGTGACCTGCATTTTTTCCTGCTGTTGTATGAGTCTCATTGATATGCTTTTCCTCCCTTTCGGTCTCGTGTAGATGACACTTTTAACGCTCCTCTCTTGATCTTGGCTTTTCTCCTCGGGTGTGCTCCGCCTTTTCTGCACAAGGGCGAAGCCTCTCTATTTCATAGATTTGTACTTTTATGCTCTTTATGTAAGGATGGTGTGTCTTCCGGTTCTGTCTTCTGCTTGTTCAAGATTTTGAGTTGCATTCGGTAACCTCTGGATGGTGTGTAAGTAGCTGTTTGCCAAATCCCAGTGTTCTCAAATTACTGAGTTTGTGCTTAGTTATATTAGCTAAACGTGAACCTTTTGGATTAAGTCCGTTTGGTTTACGCCGTTTGAGATAGAACCGGTTGGCAAACAAGTAAAGCTTAAATTGATTTTATATTTGAAAGAAAACAAGTAAACCTTAAAATGATTTTATATTTGAAAGAAAATAGTTTAGAACTATTTTGACGAATATATACATGTTTAGAATGGTAAAAATGTCAGATATAATATCATACTAGCCTGCAACCCAATCTAAACACAGGTTATATTTTTCTAAAAAATAAATATTATTTAAATGTTACTAAAATTTAACTTGTTATATTTTTGTATGCATAGATTTTATAGTTTATATTACAAATAATTTTATTAAATTAATGAATCTTATTACTTTGTATTAGCTTCGGTTTATGAGATATTTAGTTAAGAATGTATCATTTTCGAATATATTAATGAGAAATTATGAAAATTAGATTTACTAAAAAATAATGATGAATATTTTAGAAAATTGGAGTTTTTTGAGATTCTATTTACATAGTAGATGTTTTTTTATCACAATAAGGGTACAAAGAAAATCTTAGTACGAATCCACGAAGAATGAGTTGCTTGTGTATATCCAATGTGGCACCGACGTGTTAACATATGAGAAAACACGATTCCTTGTTCGAGCGTTTCTTGCAAGAAAATCCGCCTGAATAAACCATTTTTCCGTCCTGATAGGGCGTCCATAGGAATTTAAATTTGTTAAGTTCAGCTGCAAAAACTAGCCAATCTTCTGGCGCCATAGAGATTCTATTTACATAGTAGATTATATAATTAAAAATATATTTTGTGATAAATATATAGTAAAATAATATACTGAAAATCAGATAAGATTATGTTAAATATTAAAATATATATTTTGGTCGGACCATTATAACTTTAATACTAGTCCAGTAGACAGTCGATAAAAAACTCTATTTTAATAGAATATAGATAGTAAAATATTCTGAAAGTTGAAAACCTAGAAAAAGTCTTATAGTAAGACTGGTGTGGGCTCACTCATCTATTCCGACGCCGTGTGGAGGTATCTTAGATAACACCCTCTACTCAAATCTCTTTCATGTGCTGAATCTGGAAAATGAGTACCCAAAGGAGGAGGTTAAAGCGGAGATTGTCCCTTGGATACTTTGGAGACTATGGAAGAACAGAAATGAGTTTGTATTTCAAGGGAAGGAGTATGAGGCGTTGAGTATTCTTCAGAAAGCAAAGGAGGATGCTGAGGAGTGGCTCGAGAGAGAGAAGGGTGGAAAATGTGAGGTGAAAAAGAAGCCTGCAACTGATCCACTAAGAGCAGGCAGGACTCAGGTTTGGAAAGCGCCCCCAACAAGCTGGCTTAAGTGTAACTCGGATGGTGCTTGGCACAAAGAAAGGGAGAACAGTGGCTTAGGCTGGATATGTCGAGACAGTAATGGGAGTTTAGTTTGGGCGGGGGCAAGAGCGGTACCAAGACTTGGGTCGAGTATCGAGACAGAAGCGGAGGCTTTAAAATGGGCAGCTGAGACTATGGTGAGGTTTGGATACAACAGAGTGATCTTCGAGTCAGATTCTATAACCCTTACCAAGATGCTGAATGGAGAAGAGATGATCTGGCCCATTGTACAGCCAACAATACAAGCTATATCTCATCTTCTGTCTCAGATTTCTGAAGTTACAGTGCAGTTTAGACCAAGAGGAAGTAATAAGGCTGCTGACAGGATAGCAAAGGAGACTTTTACATTCATGTCTAATGTCCCTAAGTTATATTCTGTAGAGCCAAGATGGTTAAGTTTTCATGTAAGGAATGACATTTCTTTGTATGGTGAACCAGAAGATTAACGAAAGTTGAAAGCTGAGTTAAAAAAAAAAAAAAAGTCTTATAGTTCTATTAAAACCGAACTTTAGAATGTAAACCTAAAATATTTATAGGTTGGACTGGGCCAAACTTAAATATTAACGGATTTTGTGGATTTGGGTTGGACCGGACCAGACTCAATATTTAGAGATTTTATGAGTTTTGTACTGAATCAGTGAGGCCATCCAGATAACATCGCTGACTAACCTATTGAAGTAGAAGGTCAATTTCTTGTGGGGGTTGCAAAGTCCTTGATTTAAACTCTTTTGAGTAAAGATAAAGTGGATATGAGTTTAGATTCTCGTTTGCGTTTTTCTATTTTGCTGATCGTAGTTAGGATTCATTCTTTTTTTTTTTTTCTGAACAAAGGATTCATTCTTGGGAGGAAAAGTTCACCAGCTGTATTTCCGTCTGGTTGTGGTTTACGAGTTTCGTAGTCCCACGTCTGCTGCTTTTGTTCCCACTCTTCGTTAGTTTCGAGTGTTGGCTTTATTTTTCTCTATTAATAAATGGGTAGATACCGTTAGTTTATGTCTTCTTGTGTTCTTTGCTTTTATATTTTTTGGTTTCCGAGAAGTAGTTCATGCTAGTTTTGCTAGGCCTGGGATTTTTGACCGAACCGAATGTGCCGAACCGGTTTTTTTCGGTTTTCGGTTCGGTTTTCAATTCGGTTCAATTCGGTATGGTTTTAAAAAATAATTCGGTTTTTGGTTTGGTTCGGTTCGGTTTTCCGATTTTCAAAAAAAAAAAAAAAAAATTAAAAACCGAAAATATCCGAAAATAACCGAAAAACCAAACCGAAAGTAACCGAATTTAACCAAATTAACCGAAATTAACCAAATTTAACCGAAAATGTTGGAAAATTATACCAAAATTAACCGAAAATTTAAAAATTCGGTTATTTTCGGAAATAAAATTGAAAACCGAAATAAACCGATAATCGAACCGAACCGAATCGAAATTTCATTCGGTTTATTTCGGAATTGTTTTTATAAACTTCGGTTAACCGAAAACCGACGGTTCGGTTCGATTCGGTTTCGGAAAACCGAAGTCACAGGCCTAAGTTTTGCTTTGATCACTATGACCGTTTCAAAAACTTTTTCGTAATTATAGTCGTTAATCGAGTCCAATCATGATAGTAAAAAAAGAAGATAAAAATTCAAAAGCCAAAAAAAAAAACGTTAAAAAAATCATTTGAAAAAGGAGAAATAAAATTAAAATAAAGAAATGGTGGAGTTTGGTTTTGTGTTCCCTCTCGTTCGAACAATAACAACACACACACTCGTCCCGTAAAAGTCTCTCTCTCTCTATCTATCGCAGATAGGTGCTTTGTCTCCTTCTTCGATTACTCCGATCACCTAAAATCGTTTCCTTTCGTTCAAAGAAACATTACAATCAATAATAGCTTCTTAGTTTGCTACATTATTATATCGTCCCAGAAACTTCGCATTTCGAGGTACTCCTTGCATTCCCCTTCTCGAATCGAGTTTCAGATCTGAAATTCAATAATTAGGGCTTTCGATCCTCCACTGTCAATGTCGAATTCGAGCTTCGATGTCAAGATCTGAGGAAAAAGTTTCGATCTTTTTTTGGGATTTAGACTTGGAGATTTCGAATGGCTTTTTTGGGTCTTGTGGCAATGATGTAATATCTGCAGAAAGTTTATCCCTTTGAGAGAGAAGAACAAGAAGATGGGATCTGGGCGGAGCAAATCATGCCGAGGCTCTTCTTTGACGACGTCGACGGCGAGAGAAGATGCGGAACCTCCGAGGGATGGTGGTGGTGGAAGGAGGAGAAAACCAATGAGTCTCCTTTGTTCTCTTCACTCTTCTTGCCTTGCTTCTTCTTCTTCCACTTCTCACGACAGTGACGATGACGTTGATGAACAGGTTTCGTTTTTCATCTTTAATACAATCTTGATTGATAACAAAATCTGAAATTAGGTCAAATTGAGCTCTTCAGGTATGTAACGGAAGGAGAAGAATGGAATCTATGAATCAACGAGATGCACAAGATTGCTACGATGATGAAGAACTGAAAGCTAAAAAGAAATCTCAAAACGAGCTTGAGGTTGATGATGATTGTGGTGTTGAAGAAGAAGAAGAAGAAGAAGAAGAAGAAGTAACTGTAAGCAACGTTGGCGGTTCGGTTCAAGAATCTTCAACTCCAAGTCGAGTTTTCTCGCATTTCAAATTCCTTCCTGGTAACATAAGCTCTAGACTTAGCAGAGCTTCAAGCTCAAGATCCTTCAACACTACTTATCCACGAGAAGTAGCTGTCATCACTTCACCTCCACCATCTGCTCTTAGGCTCATTGATAGAGTCGAATCTCCGAGGAACCCTGTGATTGACAATGTAGTTAGAGACATTGATGCCATGAGATATGGAGATGATAGAAGAGTAGTTAATGGTATGGAAAGACAAGTCGTTCGTGAGCCTTCCGTTGACCGGAATGTTAGCTTTAGCAGAACTCTGAGTGTTGGAAGACTCCGTGACAGAGTTCTTCGCCGTTCTTCACTCTCTGATTTCACATTCCGTCCCTCACACCAAGGAGAAGATGATACTGATCTCTTCTCTGCTGATAACACAGCAGCAGAGGATACTCCTGTCACTTCAACGTCTTTACTAAACCGTTCTGCTTCTAGCATCAGAAGGACGTTATTCGGAGTTCAAGATCAACAGACGCCAAGTCCTCTTGTCAGAGAAGGGAGGTATCAAGGTTTATTAGAACACCGATCAGATTTCCTTGAGAGGAGGAGGAGAATAAGATCTCAGGTTTGAAAACTCGTTTGATTGTTTCATTCTCTGATGTTCTCTTGTTCAACTAAAGATCTTATGAACTGATGTAACAGGTTCGTGCTCTTCAAAGATTGGGAAGCCGGTTTGAGAGTGTCACTGGCCATCATGATAGAGCTTGTGTCTTATCAGGTCTAGATCAAGCAGGTCGTTGCACATGCCGTGCAGGTACTAACCGTGGCTCCACAACAACAACGACACCAACAACCGATGAAACAAATGCTAGAGCTAGCATCTCAAGGATAGTGTTGCTAGCTGAAGCTCTCTTCGAGGTATATACATATCTTCACAAATTAACAACTTTTGCCACACATGCTTTTCTCTTTATATGCTAAGGGTTTATAGGGTATTCATCTTAGGTTCTTGATGAAATTCATCAGCAATCTGTTGTATTATCCTCTCAACAACCATCAGTATCATCAATAGGATCTGTTCCTGCACCTAACGAGGTTGTGGACTTATTACCTATAAAACAGTTTACTAAATCACAAAGCGAAGACTCATCACAGTAATGCCTTCTACTAATTGGTTCTTTTACTTACTAACATATCGAGTCATTATGGTTAAAACATTTGTTTTGCCGTTATCTTTCAGATGTTATATATGTCTTGTGGAGTATGAAGAAGGAGACACTATAAGGACACTTCCTTGTCATCATGAATTCCATAGAACCTGTGTGGATAAATGGCTTAAAGAGATTCACAGGTATGAAATCTGGATTTGTGACGACAATGTTTTTGACTTTTTTCTTGGATGAGATGAGATCTGATGATGGTTTAATGGCAATGCAGAGTATGTCCGCTATGTCGGGGAGACATTTGTAGACATGATCCATCACCTGAACTACACTGAATTACAGTCTGAGAGTTTCAGATTCTGCAGAAGACCAAGAACATTCATTGGTTTTTGTCTGGAACTGAATCAAAATGTTGTATTTTTGCTTGTTGTTTGTAGCTTTCAATTGAAAACAAAAAACAACAAAATTCAAACTTCCTGTATTTTAAACTTCTGTATTTAATTGATAAATCTACTGATGTTGTGTTTCATGAGCAACTTTGCCTCGGATTGCAACTTTTGTCAATATCTGTAAGAGCGCTTACACTGAAGTTCTCAAAATGGGATTCTAAACAAAATAATAGTGTAATTATTGAATTAAAACTTATACTGGAAAAATCAAGCCACTTATAATGCAACCTCTAATGAGAGTATCTATTCTCACCCTTTTTTTTTGTTGTGTATCTCAAACAAAAACTTTAGTGTTTATTTCTTTTCTTTCTTATTCTCTTGTTTTTTTCAGTTTTTAGTTTTATTACTTTTTGTTGGAGAGTAGATACTATGAGTTTGAATGAACATGCAGAACAAATCCAGAGTAAGTGTAGTCCACTAGTAATGCAAAGTGTACTTCATTTTGTCACCATTCAGCTATTTAATTGCAGAACAAAACTAAAGGTATATAAATATTAAATATATGTACGCAGAATAAATTTAGTCTATCAATTTAAAGATCTATAGGAGAGAAATCAAATGCATCAAAAAGTATGTTGACTGTTGAGGCCCAATGAAATTAATTTGTTATTTTTTTTTTGTCTTTTTATTATCTCTAAGGCTGCAAACTGAATTGCTCAAATTTGGCATGGAATACGTTGGAGTGCTCTATTCCATACATTCCAAAAACTTTTTTTACCGGTCTTGAATGAAATGCTTATTCCATCAATTCAAAAAGAATTAAACAAAATTCAAAGAAAACTATTCCATTTAATTTTGATCATGAATGAATAGAATAGAGTTATTCCATTTTTCTTTGTATTCAATTCCTTTTATTCCATTCTTTTTTATCCTACTAATTCCATTATACATAAACCATTTACAGCCTAAATGTATGTTCATTTAGATTGCTTCTTTCTTTTTTAAATGAAACATATATTATCTAGAAGTATATATAAGTATTTTTCAGTTTTTCATTTTAATAAATATTTTTTATTATACAAAAAATATTATTGTATATATTATCTTTATACTAATATAAAATTCTGTATATTCAAATTATAAAAAAATAATTTATAATAATTAAAATTTTATATCATCTAAGAACATATATATATACTAAGGAATTATATAATATTTTAAAAATAAACATATATATGAAAATCAATATAAATAAGACGATGTTAGTTTTATGGTTAAGGTAAATGATATGAAAAAAAGAAAAACTAGACAAAAAACTTATGACTAAACACTAAAAAATTATTTTAAATACATAGAACAAAAATATTTATATCAATTTTATTTTTAAAGTTTTAACATTCAATCAAATATAATGATTTAGTAAATTTATTTTATCAGTTAGTGTTAAGGTAAATTTATGCATGGTTCTTTGTGATAATATGGAAACAAGAAGTAAACGGTAAAAACAGGATCAAAGATCAAAAATAGTTTATTACTAATCAAAGAGCTAGAACTACAACATATTGGTTAAGAAACTCTAGTTACAGCCGCCTAATTTTATGTTGTGTTATTTATCTACAACCATAAATAAAATTCAAAAAATCAAAAGGCTACTTTGATTAGTATGTTTTAATGAATAATGAAAAATTTAATATAATAAAATTTTGAGGTTAATGTTTAACGATACTAAATGAAAGTTTGTTTGTTCCTGACAAATACATTATTATTTTCTATTTAATTATAACATGTTTTTATTGTTTTAGGTATTTAATGTTTTAGGTATTTAATTTATACTATTTTTACTTTTTTTTTTCAAAATTCAACCAATTAAATGATTATGTAAATTAGTTTGATCTGCATTTTTCTGCATAATTAATTTGATCTGTATTTGTTTTGATTGATCTGCATTTTTTGTTTGATCTGTATTTTTTGATATACATGACCATTCGAAGTCTATATTAGATGCTATACAATGAAGATGCCTTTAGGTCAAAAATCAAAAGCTTAATGCTTCCGGTTAAAATAGAAAGCTTAAAGCTTAAGTTACATAAGCAGTACACCAAAAAACAACCCATCATCATTTGTTTAAAACTTTTATTAATTTTCTCAAATTTTGTCATATCCTTATTATTTATTAGGGTAAACCCGCCTTACGGGCGGGCAGGTGAATAAATAAAATGATGTAGGTTTTTATTATTTTCAGTGGTGATATCTAGAGAATGTGGACTAATGTTAATGTGTTTAAGAGATGATGAGGTTTTGTTTTTTTACTTTGCCATTGGCCGAACGTACTATATATATATATTAACATTTGGATGTGGGAGAGTAAGAGAAAATGGGAGAATTTTAGTAATTATGAATATAGAAATAGAGTAGAGATATATGAGAAGAGGAAGTTGCATAATTTGCACTAAAAGAAACTAAGTAAACTGAGATCGGGGTAAATGTATCTTTATTCGGTGACACCCAATAGTTGATGGAAAATATGTGAAGTTGAGCTGTACAAATCTCTGTCTCACTGCTAAGCTTAGCCTGGATAAAATCACCAAAGTTGTAGATATTTTTGAGGTTTCTTACACCAAAGTTATTAGCACAATAATAATGCATGATACCAAAAAGACAAAATAATAGCTTTAACTGGTGTTAGTGTTGCAGTTTCTGTATCAATAGTAATCAAACTCTACCATCTCAGAGTGTGCAGTTATTTCGTTGGAAAAAAAAACAAAAGTAACATTGTATTGGGTTTTAAAATAGTGTTACGAAGTAGCCATAGATAACTGTGTGAGATCATAAAGTAGCCATAGATAACTGTGTGAGATCATTGTTGACTTCATTCGTCAACGAAGCCTAGTTTTTAAAATATCTAGAATATGACAACCAACATATGAGTGGAATAAGTAGAAAGGCATTATTATTTATGGAAGAAGAAGCGGACATGGTTCATATCATAAAACTTGATGGAGAAAACAAACATGGCAGAAAAATCACAAAATTTGATGGAATAACGCCAAAGATTGTTCAGGAAAATATTAGGGTCTTAAGTTCCATCACTTGAGCAACTACTCCATTAGTGCTTTAAAGAGTGTGTTTCCGGCTGCTGGAACCAGTTGTTCCTTTGTATTTCTTCCGCCAGAAGTGAGCTGCTCAGCAGCGGCTGTTGCATCCGATGCACCGGGATAGTTTGAGAGATTGCCATCCCTCCGGTGATCTGGTCAGTAGCTGTTTTATCACCATCTGAGCAGTTGCAGGAGCTACATGTGGCAGAAGGCACATCACCTCCAGGATAGTTGTGCCCTCCCTGTTTAAAATAAAAATGTTAAGCTTCGTGTCAATAAAAAGGTGTGCAAAGTATGAATTGGATTTGGGCTGTATCAACATCAAATCTTGCTATAGAGAGACGATGGTGGCAACAGTAAAGGTCTGATGTTCAGGGCAATAAAGGTCTCAAACATTATCCTTCCATTAAAACCTGTAGAGAATAGTCAGATCCTCTCCTGCTAGCAGCACACAGTGCCAAGACAAAAAAAACAACTAAGCAAGATGCTTGAATTTATCATGTTACCCCCTCCGCAAGATGCAAACTAATTTTTTTTCTTCTAAATAAAAAACCCAAGATCTATCTAGTGAAATCACGGTATGGAACTCCATCAAATTTGGCCAGCTTATTGCAATAACTCATCTGTTGTCCTGCATGCTACACATTAAACTCTTGCATATCCTCAGCGTCCAAAGTTCACTCAAACACACAAAAAATTAACCTGTCAAATTCCCTGTTTATCATCTGAACCGCCAAATTTTGGTTACGGATTGTTTTTCTTTTTTCGGTAAAAGCCTGTGTCAACCGAGTAACCGAGTAGTCAGTCGTCTTGAACCGTCGATCAATAATTTCAAAGGGAAGTAAGAGCTATCATCCTCATCTCAACTCCATCTCCTCAAATAGCCACGTAATGCTCCTCTATCTAAACACAGATAAACAGCAGAAAGTTATCTTTTTGGCATCAAAACACATATATAAACAGCATAAAACTATACTTTTGGCCTAATTATGATTTGTAATTTAATTATACATATAAATATGTCTAAAATACATAAGAGATATCATTTTTAATAAGCTATATTAGAAGAAATATAAAAGGTTATTTGTTATTTTTTATATTATAAACAAACATTGTGTTTTAACATATTTTGGTAAAGTTTAAATAATAATATATTTAAAATTTTTATATTTTCAAAGTTAAAGCTTTCTTTTTAAAAGAGTGATTCAGTGAATGAATGTTGATATGAAAATGTCGTACATGATATTTTTTTAATGAATATATGATACGAAAGTAAAACATGTCTACCTAATAAAAATTATTAAAAAAATAAAATTATGGTAAATTTTAGTTAAAAATATAATTAATTTATACATAATGAAATCAATGTACAAATTTTTTTCCAAAATATAATCAAGTAAAATAAAACAATCACCAACTATAATCTAAATCTAACAATAATATTTGCTAAATATTTTAATTATTTTGGATCCATGTTCAAAAACGCAGTTTGGGTGGCTGGTTTTTTTTTTTTTTTTTGACAACATTTGAATAAGAATACTAGTGCGCTGCCACCTGTTCAGTAAACCAAACCGGTGGTGCTGAATCAACATATAACATGACTGAAGGAGAACTCCTCGCATCTCGTGCAAACTTGTCCGCCACTGTATTTTGTGCCCTTGAAATATGTCTGATTATGAAGTTGGGGAAGAAACGCTTACTTCGGGAAAATTCTTCCATATGTGTAGCAAAGGCTGGCCATTCTTCAGGTGATGACACCATCTTCACCAATTGAGAACAATCCGTTGCGAAAACTACGTCTGAGAACTGTAGGATCTTCATACACTCCATCGCCCAGATCAATGCTTCACATTCCGCATGTAAAAGTGATAGGCTACGTCGGAGATTCATCGCTCCCATCATTACATCTTCTGAGTCCCTTGTTCGACAGTACCAACCCTGTCCGGTGAAATGGGTGGCTGGTTATTCGCTGGAAAAGCGCCTTGCGGCCCGTAGCTGTTGCTAGTTGACCTTAGGTGGTCGATTAATCGGAATAGTTGAAGAATCATCACTTTTGTTGATTTGAAGTCTGAAATGAAATGTTCTTTAATAATTTGGTTATATATTTATTAAAATATATAAGACTAGGGTAAACCCGCCCTACGGACGGGCGAATAAATAAAATAATAATATAAATTTATTTTAAATTTTAAATTTATTTTAACTAAAAATACCATTAGGATTCATAATATTTTCTAAAAATATTTATCTATTTATTTTAAAATCCACTTTGGAAATTAACTTGTATAATTATAATATTATTAAAATATAATTATTTAATTTCTCTCAATGTTTATTTTAGTTTAACAATACCAAAAGGACACATAGATTTTTAAATTACAAAACACAATGAAACATTAAATATTTTTTAAATTTACGTTTATTGTTAAATTTTTACTACATGTAATTTTTAAATCATTGTTTCTTTGTTTTTTATTATTATGTTTATCAACTGTACAGATAAAATTATTTGATATTGATATTTCGTTTGGTTAATTAAATTTCATAATATAATGTTAAAATTTGATGGATAGTTTTTATTTTGTCGGTGTAAATATAAAACCAGTCATTAATGGTTTCAATGTCGACAACGTCCACACTTGCATAGGAAGTCAGCAATCTACCAAAGGCTGGAGTTACTAAAGGAAGATAGAAAGAAAGTATTAGGAAGGTCCGAAGGTGTTAAGACAGAGCATTGCCAGTATGATTGTCCCCAGTAACCGAGCCGGAGTTTGCATTGCCGTCAATTGAAACACGTTTAAAATCATACGTTTAATCGCTTCAAAAAATTGTTAAGCTCATACCCTGTAATAAATAAGAAAGTATAAGTTTTATAGTTCATGGGAACTACCTTATCATTGAAGAGCATCATGTCAACATGGTGGTGTTGCTTTCAAGCCAGCAAGAAAGAGAGAGGAGTTCGCCATTGTACTCTCTGTAAGGTTTTTGTGAGGAATGAGATGACAAAATTCACGGATGCAAACTAACCTAGTTATACATCCAGATTGACCGACTGAAAGAAAGGGGAAGATATAGTGAATATGATATCGTGGAAAAAGTGGATTGATGGAGTTAATTGGGACTTTAATGACAATGATTTAATGCAGAGGGGATCTAAAACGTCTCAAGTTTTCTGAAATAGGTAAGAAGTTCCAATCGAAACTGACGACAACAAATCAGTGTTCCGCCGGAATGTTGACCCCAGTAACCCAGAGCTCTGTAATTGGATGAGCATGAGAACGACAACGGAGGAAACCTAGCAGTGTTCTTTCTTGTCTAAGTGAAAGTGTTGAAGATGAAGATTATAACTCCGAGATTCATTAAGTACCCACTAAACTGATTAAAGCTCATCCAAGCCCATATTGCTGCAGTTTAAATGAAACGGTGAATTTCATTTTCTGTACTTGTGTTGCATTCTCATGACATGAATTGATGACGTGTCGTCCCATGTGGCATGTTTCAGGAGTGAGCAAACTCAACTTTATAATAATAGATTAGCAAGAAAAGATAAGAAATTGCCAAAAAAAAAAAAAAAAAAAAAGACAACGGCTATACTTAGATTTGAAAATTCGCAAGTCTAGGGTAGGAGCCAATGCCATTTTCGTCATTTTCATTTCATAAAACCTAAAATCGGAGAAAAATATAAAAAGAGCTTGTCTTTACTTAAACCGGTGATCTGGGTGAATAAATAATGGTGGCTGGCCACTACATCACATGACATTGCTGGTATAAGTTCACATTTCTAATATATATATGCATAAAACATAAAAATTACACTAAATTATTTTCAACTGTTCTCCGTATAATCACAGACTGTATGATTCAGCGCATACATTATGTCTAGTACAATTTCAAACATGGGTTTGGAGTATATAGTTTATTTGATAAAAGTTTTAATAAGTATATATATAAATAATAACTAGAAATATTATTTGTTATGCTATCTAGGTAAATTTAGAGCAAAATTTTCTTAAATTGATCCACTTTTCACAAGTATCTAAATGAATAGGTTTCTAAGAAAATGTATAAGAAAAAAGTTCATATGGATATAAAATAAATGTATAAAAAGGAAATAATATATGATTATGTATTATTTTCAAATCTAGTTTCAAATGATTTTATTTTGCTTACTTTTATGATAAATGTAGAATAAACATTAGTGACAATGTAAAATAATTCAATAACTAAAAAAGAAATTTTTTCTTACGAGTGATTATACATTTAAACATGTAAAAATTAAGATATTTTCTTCTTGGTTATGTATAAGCTCACTCGTTCCTAGGGCGGATTTGACCCTACTAACATTTAAGATTGATTCTTTACAAATGCATGGTAGAACTTTTTATGTAAACACAGTTAAGGCCAATATTATACAAAAAGTTTCATATATTATTTGAATGTGTTAAATAATTACATCAGTTATACATTTTATTTACAGTTTACAAACAATATTCCAAAAAAATTGTTAATTTCTCTTAATTATGAAACAGCAATATAAAATTTAGTCTTCAGTAGTTGCTCCAGGACAAGTAGGGTTGCAATTCAACGATGGACAATCTACGTTCTGAAACGTACTTCGCTCGTAGAACCACTCTCCAACTGCTTTCGCCATTTTCTGAAAAATAATGCCAAAACATTACTAAAAATAATGATTATAATCAGACATTTTTTTGCATATATGTTTTATTTCTTAAAATTAATAAGACCGAGTTATTAATTACCGTTTTCCCGACTTGAGGGCCCTGAGGACCGGACCAAAGGGCGGCACTTCCACCTTGGCAATGAGTGTGGCACGAATCTAAGAATAATCCACTCGTGTTTGTCGCTCGAAATGGTTCTAACGCGGCCAACATTTGTTCTCTGTACCCTGAGTTATTAAAACCAATCGGTTTATGGTTTAGCCACTAAACCAGAGCCCGTTTAGTAAATTTTCATCGTATATAGTATGTACCTTGCACGGTTTGGAGCTGAGTGGGTGTACACTTCTTAAAATCTTGCTTACATTTATTCCATTCTTTGTGTTTATCAACTACGGTTGGGGCCAAAATGTTCTTGATCTGCGAAATAAAGCAAAGTTGAATCAAATCCAAAATTTTAGGTTAATATTAATGCAGAAAAAATCAAATAATAATTGAACCTGCCAAGAATCAAAGGCTGCATTGATTACAAAAAGGGGTGTTTGCATGGTCTTAACAACATTTTCCGGGAAGAAACACTGCAAAAATGAAACATAGCGTTTATACAGCATAACGCTCAAGAAAGTCGATATAATGTTAAAAAAAGAAAGAAAGAAAGTCTATATATCAAGGATGCTTTAATAGAGATATACCAATTCAGGCTTCATACTTGAGGTGCAAGAAACAGGAAGATTCTTTGCAGATCCCTGAACATAGTGATCAAGATTAGCCGCTACAGAAATAATCAAATGTCTTAGAGAAATGTTGTCGAAAAAGAGAGAGGTCGTACGTGGGTAGCTGCGACTTTACTGTAATATGATTCCATTGAAGATCCTCCATTGATATCCTTACTGTTTATAAGACAGAAAATGTAACAATATGAGTAACTTATTTTGTATTCTAAGAGTTGTTTGGCTATGTACTCCATCCTTTTCATATTATTATGTGTCTTAGTAATTTAATAAATCTTAAATAAAAGCTACACCATTTAGAAACCTTCTTTTATTTGTTCATGTTTTTCTCCTTCGTAAAGAACATACTAAAATGCTTTAAAAGTTGTAGTTTTTCTAGAGCAAAAAGATATACAACTACAACAATAGATATTACCGACAATAAATCTTTTGGCAGAGCTTCTACATCTACGGTTCAACCAATCATTATCATTGAAAATGTAAAAACACAAGTTCAAAACGAAACTATTGAAATGGAGGGAGTAACATTTTATTTGGTTGATTTTCTAGAGAGTATGAATGTTACCCGTTGATAAAGAAACCGGCGTCAGAAACACATTTGACCTTGGCTGTTTCCGGGAGAATGGACTTGAATCGGTCACAATGTAGAATCGCAGCCAATGCTCCGGCTGAACAACCTGAGAGTATCGCCTGAAAATTGATATTCTCAAATTTCAGTTCAAAAAAAAATAAAAAAATCAAAAGACACTAGTTCAACTTAAACATTTCGAAATTTGAAATGTTCATACGTTTTGAGCGTTGCTCATTCCCTTTGCCATAAGATCATCCATTGCCGCCTGCCAAATCCTAAAACCGCGGAAGTACAGCTTGTGTGCCTGAAATTAAAATTTTCAAATTCCGGTCACACTAATTCAACTAGATTGTTCTTTAATAAGGTTTTTAAATGAATTAACGGTTTCAAGTAGTAAATTGTTTAACGGTGACATTTGGATGATTTACCGGATCAACGGCTTCTATATCACCAGTGAAAGATGAACCATCGCAATACCGAACTTTGACTCTATTCCAGTTATAAAAGTCTGCAAATAAAATAAAATACAAATCAATCTCATTGCATCAAGAACATGATAAGTATCTCACGTAATCAAACGAAATATATATTTTAAAGTTCAAACCTGGATTGCTGGTTTGGTTGCCACTCAAGATACCAAAGAAACCGAAGTCTTCGTTCATGAGCTCAGACGAACCTTTCATTAAACTCTTACGTTCTTCGCATGATGCTGTATCAGCGCACCATCCTCCTCCCTAATATAAATAAATTTATATATATATATATATGATGAGAATATTCAGTTAAAGTTTTTTTTTTTAAAGAACTAAGAAGTTAATTCAACTAACCTCCATATGAACGATCCAGTTGTTCACCCCTGAGCCAGATCCTTTATCGAGATGGTACGCTGGTGCGCTACCATCCAAACACACTATAAAAATATTATACAGTATTAAAAAAATGAAAATAAATAAAAATTCTTTTTTGTAACACAATAAATATACTATTATATGAATTTAGTATACTAAAATTGAAATTTGCGTACCGGCTCCTTTAGCCACAGCAGATTCAAGTTTTGTAATGGGCACAGCTCGGGCTCCAATCACCAGAACAGCTAATACCATAAGACTTGGCCATAGTTGTTTTAGCCTCACCATACTGAAAAGAAGTAAATAAATAGCCCACGATTTAATTAACATAAATTTGTCCCAAATAACTGTGGTTAGTGGTTACAGTGGTAATAAATCCGATTAGAATGTCCTCTCTCCCAAGTACTGTGGAGAATGCTTCTTAACAAAAGCTTAAAGACCACGACATGTGACCGGATCTTTAAGCAAAAAAAAAGGACATGTGACCGGATCTCAAATAATTGAAATTGCGTAATTTATTTATTTATTTTTACTACCAATCTGCGTTAAAATAATGCAAAATAATATTATAAAAATTTGTCAACATTCGTCCACTGGTGTACTATAATAAGTCGAACAAAATGACCAGTCCGATGTGTGTGCTTTAATTGGGTTTAGTTAATAACGTCAATGGGTGGAGTCCGGCCGTCGAGACCGGAATTCACGACGTCGCCAAGTGCAAAAATCGTAAGCATGCAAAAAATGAGAACTCGATAATATATCTTTTAAATACAGAAAATTGAAAAAATATCGCCTAAAAAAGAAGGTAAAAGAATTCAATTTATTAAATCGTCTCGGAGTCTACTATCTCCAGAAATGCAAACCACTTCGTGAAGAAATGATAAGAGCACTCTTTTCAAAAAGAATGTAAGAGCATTTTTTTGGTTTCAATAAGAGAATTTCTACTTACATTCTATTCTTCATTTCAAAACAAAATATTTAATATACTCCATTTCCAATCTATAATGAAGTAATAAGAAAAATAAATTACTTTAAAAATAAGCTTTACCTTTCGAAATGGCTCTTCAGATTCTTTTTATTCACGTAGAGAAATGTGTAAATGAGGAGTCTTCAAAATTAAGCTTTAGATTTATAGAAAGCCACTGCGGTTTTCTTTGTTATATAGACAGGCCTGGCTCAAAAAATAGAGGGACCCTAGCTATATTGAATTCTTTCTAAATTAATGAGTGAATCTAAAAGTTGAACCCTTAATTAATAAGAATTTCAAAATTTAGAACTCTAAAATTGTAAAAAAACATATACATATATCTATATATATACAATTGTTGATCTTTTATCTATATATAAAAGTTTAACCCTAAAATAGCAAATAATAGAAGTTGTACCCTTAATTTTAACTTCAAATTTATTACCCTAAATAGCAGACAAAATTAGCTAAATATGTTGAACCATGTATCTTTGCAATATGAGCACACCCTGGCCTTAGAGTCAATACTGTATATCTATATATGGATATTGAATTGCACTGTCAGCACACCCTTAATAGATGATTAGCATTCACATTTTTAATCCAGAATCCTGTTTATTCAACCCTCAGATGTTTAATCCATAATCTTCAAACAAAATTTAAGTTTTAAAGTCTAAACAGTAGCATTCAATTATTTCTGAAAATATAAAATAATATTGGGATCGGACACGCAATAAAAACACTAACACAGAAAAATAGTTAGAGTACAAGTTTATGAGAAAGAGAGCTCAAGTGTTCGATGCAAATTAGTGGTGGTGTGGTGTATATTTTTGGATTGTCATTCTTGGTTGTATGTGTATGCATATTAGACTATATGTTACTGGGTTTGTTCAAAAAGAAAAAGACTATATGTTACTGGGTAGTTGTGTTATGTATATGTTCTGTTGTGGATTTAGTGATTTTTTTTAGTGATTTGTTTCTTCATAAAATCTGATTTGGAAATCATATTTTGTTGCGCAGATGTTAGGTTGTCATACGTTTCAGGAATTGCTATAGACCTGCTTCGTGCAAATGTATGAAGGTGTAGTTACGACATTCTGGTTTTACAACGAGAGCTTGTATTTTAAATGCACAGTTTTTCTTTTTATGTTTATTACTCTCTTGTTTTTAGTTGGCATTTAGAAATATATATTTGGGCTAGATTTTTTATTTCGATTATAATTTCTCCATGTATTATTATTCTTTTCTGGTAATTTTATTTCAAAATAATGAATCAGACTCTTTTAATTTTTAACGATCTCGTTAGCCCTTTGTGAGTTTTAATGATATTAAAACATTTAAAATTGCCAAAAATATAAGAGATTTAAGATCTACCTCTCAAAATACATGTTGTAAGCCTAAAAAACTTGATGTCAATATCATTTGTTAAAACGACTCTTTTGAAAGATAGATTTCTTACATATTATTACAAAACCAAAACAAAAATTATATGAAAAGATAAATAATAACTTTAAAAATAAAATACAAAAAAAGAGATAGAAAAGTCAGAATGACAAGAAACAAATTATAAATATGAATTACCTATGTAACATTAATTTTTGATTAATAAGACTACATTTACCCTAAAACTGTTACACATATATATAATTAACTAAAAGCATTGAATTTAGATTCTCAATTTTAACTATACATAGTATATTGTATATTAATATATAGCAATTAACATTTCTAAAAAATTACAAATATAAATGTAGAAGAAATAAACATTCATATAATTTATAAATTGTATTAATGTCCGAACATATGTTAACATCCACCTAGTTAATAGTATTTATAAAATAAAATATTATACTTTTTGAAAATTGTTAATTTTTTTAATTCCAGTTGAAACAATAAATACATGATAGCAAAAAGTAATGGTAAAATATACATTTCACCAGAGAAAAATATATTTGTTGACCAACAAAGGGATCAATTTAAAAATATATGTGATTCATTTTAGGGGAAATGTTGTAATATTTCAAGAATTCATATAAAATCAGCGTAGCATTAACTGACATATCTGTCTTGATTTGTGTCTAAAAATAATCGAAGTGTCTTTAGATTAATATATATTACCATTGGCATTAACTCGTTCACTATTGCCACTGATCATTTTTCATTGACTCATCGTTAGGCTCCTTAACTGATAGAACAATTTATGCTATTATATATAGTTTATCATTATGTAGCCACTGATCATTTTTCATTGGTTGTATTTGCGTATATTAAACTATATGTACACTGAGTAATGTGTTATATGTATGTTCTGTTGTGGATTTAGTGATTTTTTTTCTTCATGAATCTGATTTGGAAGTAATATTTTGTTGTTCAGATGTTTCATGAATGATCATATCATCTGCTTTGTGCAAGTGTATGAAGGTGTAGCTGAGTAATTCAGGTGTAGCTACGACATTCTTGTTTTACAACTGGAGCCTGTATTTTAAATGCACAGCTTTTTATTTATGTACTTTTTGGCATTTGGTTACCCTATATGTTTGGGATAGATTTTTTATTTGGATTATAATTCTCCATGTATAATTAGTATTCTCTTTTGGCAATTTTATTTCAGAATAATGAATTTGACTCTTTTATTTTTTGACAATCTCATTAAGCCTGTATGAGTTTTAATGATACTAGAACATTTATAATAGCCAAGATTATAAGAGATTTAAGATTTATGTTTATCGTTCAAAATACATGATGCCAGCTTAAAAAAACTTGATGTTAATAACATTTGTCAAAACGGTTCTTATGAAATGATAGATAATAAAAATACAAGAACAAAAGAGAGATAGAGAAGTTAGAATGCCAAGAATCAAATTATAAATATAAATTCCATATATAATATTAATTTTTCATTAACAAGACTACGTTAACACTAAAACTGTCATATATATGATTAACTAGTAGTATTGAATTTAGATTCTCAATTTTAACTATACATAGCATACTGTATATTTATATATAGCAATAAACATTTCTAAGCAATTATAAATATAAATGAATAAAAAATAATCATTAACTTATAATTATATTAATGTCCGCACACGGCACATACCGCCAACATCTACCTTGTTAATGGATTTTAGAAAATAAAAAAATATAATTTTTGAAAATTGTTAATTTTCAATTCTAGTCCAAACAAATAAATACTCCATACTTTCCAAAATGTATATTTTAATATTTTGGCACATATTAAGAAAAACGTAAAATTTTGATTATAAATATGTTTTTTTTTTGTGATTAGCTATTTTCCATAATTTTTAATCAATCAAAATTTAGTAAACACAATAAATGTCTTCAAAAATTACCATTATTACTTGCATTGAAATATAAAATATGGATCTCTTTGAAACAATTTTTTTTCTAAAACATAGATAATGAAGCAGATAGAGTATGTGATATCAAAAAGTAATAGTAAAATATACATTTAACCAGCAAATGGATCAATGTAAAAATATATGAGATTCATTTTAGGGAAAATTATTTAAATTTTTAAGACAAGATTACTCACAATTCATATCAAATCAGCGTACCATTAACTAACATATCTGTTTTTATTTGTGTCTAAAAATAATCGGAAGTGCCTTTTAGTTAATATATATATTACAATTAACTCGTTCATTATTGCCAGATATAGTCTGATCATCTTCCATTGACTCATTGTCAGGCTCCTTAATTGATACAACAATTTATGCTTTTATATATAGTTTATAATAGTTTCAGAGTATAATTTGAAAGATTATAAATTATCTTGTTAAGTAGAAACTCGAGAAAGTGAAACATACAAAATGAAAAACAGCTGTCCAGTTCTTGGTCCCCAATGTGAACTCTGTGATTGTGCTGGTAGGGCATGCCAGTCTCACTTCCCAGGTAATGTTTTTTTTTTTAATCTTTTATAGTATTTCTGCTCATGATAATCTACCAATTAGTTTAACATATCACACCGTAGATTAAATTAGTATTTATGTTCCAAATCGAGTCAGTTTCATTTGGAGTACTAAGCTACTACATACAATTTTTTAAAATAAGAGAATGTTGACAGTATTCAATAACAGTAATAATGGTAAATTATAATTTGTAAAACTGTATCATGATTTTTTTGTAAAAAAATATTATCAACTATGAAAAATAAGTTTCTATAATTTTCCTTTCTGCTTTCATTTTATATTTATTTATCTAGTGTTAATAAAATGAATTACTATTCTTTCAATTTCGAGTTGTAACTCAATTTTATTTAGTAACATTATTTAACTTATAAATCTTAATTGAATTTTTAATGAATAACTTTTTATTAGATTTGGTTCGATCATATCGATTTATATAGAACAATGATCCTAATATTCAAATTCAATATGACTTTTTATAAATAAACATGATGATTATTAAATGATCAAAGGTTTGAGACTTTATAAAAATCATTTTCTTGGTAGAAATATTGAAAAATAAAGATAAAAATGATCGTTTGATCCAAAGGTATATAAGATAACTGAATTTGAAGCGTAGTGCTGAAATCCTATTTAACCAAATATGCATTTACCAACATTAATACCACATATAATACCAAACATTGAGCATTTATAGTTGATGTCTGTAGGAATGAAGGTGGAGTGGCCAGAGCTAAAAGGAGTGAGTGGAATCGAAGCAAAGAAAAAGATAGAAAGTGATAATTCACATGTGACTGCTTTTATATATCCTCAAGATGTCTATCTACCAGCCATCAATTGTTGTAATCGTGTTATCCTCTATGTTCCAAGCGACGATTGCCCCAACGGTCCAGTCACCAACAGTCCTATTATTGGATAATCTCATCCTTTATGCTATTTCTAAATTTCAAATATTTTCTTAAATAAAACAGAATATAAGAGCTATTTCTATTTTATAATCTTGTATCATCAAGTTTATATGTTTCTTTTACCGATCAATAAAAATATTGTTGTGTTTTTATCTATTTCTAATTTTATATATTTTAAAAACTTCTCTTCATTTTCAGTTAGACACTTTTTAAGTATTTTAGAATACGTAAAAAGGTTTCCAGAAATGTTTTTGTTATAAAAGAGGAAAATTTCATAACATATTCTAAATCAATTTTGTTAAGTTTTTCAATCCAAAATTTTTGCTACCCCATTTAATGCCTAACCAATTATTTTCTACTAACTTTTAAAATGTGCTAATTTTAATATATAAATTATGCTCATTTAATCAAATATTTATTAATTTCAATCAAAATTTAAATATCTCTAAAATTCACAAAAATATATTTACAATTTTTAATTTTATTTAAAGTTTTAGGAATAAAAGTACCTAAACTATAAACAATCTCAAAATTTGGAATAAAATTTGAAAGATTTAATATCAATTTGGGAGGTTTCAATTTACCACAAATTTGATACCACTTTTCAAATTGTTTCTTAAGAAATAACCATTTTCATAAATACCTTAATTTTGTGATTGAAACTAAACTAACTCGCCTAGATTATTTATAAATAATTAAAAATAATTTATAAAAAAATTATATAAGTTTATAAACTCAACCCATCCCCTAAATACTAAACCCTAAACAATATTCAATAAACCATAAAATCAAATGTTATGATATTTTTGATTGGGTGTATTTTTGAAAAGTAATAGCCTACTTAAGATAAGAAATTTCTTCTTTTTAAGTTTAAATAAATTTTATTTAATTTTTTTAATAAATATTCCTCCACAATTTACTTATTTACACTCCAAAATTTTAAACCAAAATTATAAATTTTAAAGATTTGGTTTATTAATTCTAGAGATTTTAAATTTCATGAATTATTACTATTTTAATTAAAAATAAAAACATTTTTTGAGCATTAGAATGAGCAATATTAAAATTCAATGTATTAAAATAAAAAAAACTAGTTAAGGTATTAAACTAAATAGCAAAAAAAATTAGATATTAAAAATTTAACAAAATTTACTTGGAGGTTAAACGGAATTTTCCCTAAGAAAAATAAAGAGTTAACTCTCTTTGTATCAAAGATCGATAAACTGTTTAGAGTTCTTTATTACATATAAGACATTTATAAAAATTATGTGGATATAATCAATTTCGGATAGGCTAACACCACATTTTTATACTGTTAACATTATAAATTTATAACTAATATTTTTTTTGGCTCAACTTCGTTTTTTATTAACGATTGAGTACAAAGATTTGACCTCACGAATATTCAATCACAAAAAAAATGAATCGATTTTTAGTATCAACTAAGAAAACGTCTATGGATCCTAAGATACCCAATCAGATTTAATTGCAGGCTTCCAACTATCACGAGAACGATTCATTCTACAATCAAAATGAACCTTTTTTTAAACCACCTAATTCTACCATTAAAAATTATATAACAAAACTAGTCCTTAACCGACAAAGAATCGTAGAGTGAGAAATTCAAATATAGACCATATCAACTGGTATGAAAGATCGGAATGATAATCACAACCAACACCGATAAGGCATATATTCCCAATTTTTAGACTCTAGAATCCCGTATCTGCCACTGTACTGCACATGCCTTGCTTATAAAATGTGATCACCAACATGCCACATAACTCTTCCCTTGACTGAGTGGAAAAGATTTATTCTCTCCATGTTAGCAACTTCTCCTGTAGGATGCCATTACACCGATGTAGAAGCTCCACTTGGTCTAGGCGTACGCGGAGTCCTGTCTCTGTCGTGTGTCAGTGGGAGGATCTCCGATCTCTGTATGTGTAAGTATGGGTTCCGTTATGTGTCTGTTTCGTCGATGTGGCAGTCGCTTCAAGGACCTTAGCTTGCTCCTCCTTTCCTCTGTAAGCTCCTCGTCTTTTCCGTTCGCTAGCCAGGTGAGACTGTTTGTCTTTCTGTGTTTCGCGTGTCTCTGCGTCACTGTGGTGAACCGTTGTCACCGGGGATTCACAATCTCTCGGGTAAGAAGCTCCGTCCTTTGGTTCTCATTGGCGGCAGGTTTTTGGAGTTCTTGGTTCTCTGTTGGGTCAGCATTAGCCAGTTCTCTAGTGACTGAACTTGTTCAAAGCTCTCCATCCCGTTTTCGTTGAGGTTCCACTTGGTCTTCGCGAAAGGAGTTCGATTTGTTTCTTCTTATTGCAGGTAACACTTTGGTTCGGTTTGGTTGCTACCGCTTTCACCCAATTTTCTGCTGTAGGAAATGAAGACATATGCCTCTCTGTCACCGGTGCTGTGGAGCTATCCCAGGAACGAACCTGGGGTATCGAGTTTCTAGGTGTTTGGAGTTTGGCATTAGCTGGCCGTCATTCAACTGGGCTGGAAAGGTCTTGGTTTTGGTCTACGCACTTTCCTCGCCGCCAATTCAGTCTGTGCTCTTCTCTTGCGCCGCTGCGACAGCCAGCTCCGAGAAAGCATGGATTGCAATGGTTGTTGGCTACTCTGTCGGCTCCTATCCTCTATGTTGATGATTGAGTTCTTATGATTGTTTTCTTGTAGAGCTCGATATTTAGTCGGGAGGTACACTTAGGCTCGGGAATAGTCTTGTCCATGGGATGGGATTGGGTTCATATACTCAGTTTATGCTTATGTTCTTTAGCTCTCTGTTTTCTTTGTATTGTTTGGCTCCTCAATTAATGAAAACCCTTTCTTCAAAATAAAAAAAAAAAAGAAAGATTAGAAACACACAATTCTTGCATCGGTTTGACGAACACACAAAATTTACTTGGGATGACACATGACAATTCTTAACGGCATCAAGAATGATTAAAAACTTTAACAAAATTTACTTGGTAATGACACATGACAAATAACTTTTCAATTAATGTCTAGGAGATATCACTACTATTTTAAATCTAAATCTCTACACCTCCTTTCATTTCCATTTCTATTTTTCTTCTACATTCTTCATCTTCTTCACTTTTTTCTCTTTCTCCTTATTTCTCGATCTCGTCTTATTTTTCAATCTCTTCCTTATTTTTCTTTGATCCACTCCTCTTTTT
Source organism: Brassica carinata (assembly GCA_016771965.1). Classification (NCBI taxonomy): domain Eukaryota; kingdom Viridiplantae; phylum Streptophyta; class Magnoliopsida; order Brassicales; family Brassicaceae; genus Brassica; species Brassica carinata. The sequence continues at coordinate 5,963,933 of CM028700.1, forward strand.
CGATATTCTCTTCTTCTTCTTATCATTCTTCGTGTTCTTTTTTTTTATAAGTTTTTTTTCTCTTTGATTTCACCTTAAAATTGCATGTTCTAATTTATTCTTTGAACGTTTTTGTTTTTTTGTTTTATCTTTAACTAGAAGAGGTCCGCGCTTCGCGCGGGATTTGATAATTTGTACAAAAGGATTATGATGTTTGGTTGTAATTCTACTGGATAATACAAATTTGCTACACTGGAAAATTATTGTAAATCAAATTTTATGATATTAATAGTACTTTTGGAAAAACCCAATTATGATTTTTAATATTTTGATTTCCAATTCCAGTCAAAACAAATGAAGATATGATACCAAAAAGGTTTTGAACTATTTTCTTGAATAACATAGAAATATAAAAGCTATTTCTATGATATAATCTTATGTCATCAAGTTTATATATTTTTCATACCGAACTAGATTGATAACAATAATATGTTTTTTTCTTATGTAATATTAATTTTATCTTTTCATATTTGCCATTGTTTTATTACTAGAAATTTTTGTTAGCAATTTTTGTTATAAGATTTATATATACTCCAGCCTTTTTAGTTTTTTCCAAAATCCAAACTATAAAATAGTTTTAGATTACTTTAGAATATATCTAATATATAAACAATTTTTTTGAGTTGGCAGTCAATTCAGATAGTTTAGAAACAAACGTAAGGGGGGAGTTAAAATCCTTATGGCAGGGAGTATGATCTGAAAATTTCGACAGCTAAATAGTACTGTGGGAGGCTTGATGAACAAGAAGCAATTGTTCTTTTACTAAACATCTGTCTAGTATTCTTTGCTACATGATCCGACGGTCTATGATTAGACCATGTGAAGCGGAGCTTGAGAAGCCATATCCATTAGCCCCAAATCAGTCAAACAAATCCTGAATTCCCTCATAGCACGGACCTTGATAGGGGTGGGCGTTTGGATTCGGATTGAGTATTTCGGATTTTCAGGTATTTCGGTATAGGAGTATAATCCGTTCGGGTATTTCTATACTTTGGGTCGGGTTCGGGTATTTTTAGTTCGGGTTCGGGTATTTCGGGTCGGGTTTTCGGATATTTAGATTTTGGAAAAAAATTAAATTCTTTATTTCTCAAATTTTTGTATTTTAAAAAAATAATTTTCACTTAACTATTTTTTTAATATTTTTAATAGATTGAATGATTAATAGATTTGAAGATAACGATTTAAAAATAAAAGACACTAATTTGATAATTGTTTTTAAATTTTAGATGTAACTTTTGTTAATGCATGAAACATGAAAATTTGATATGCATTTTAAACATTTAACTGAGTAAAAATTCACTTTTATTGGAATTATATGTATATTATCTAATTTTGAACCATATGTATAATCAATATAAATATTTTGAAAAAAAATTAGAGAAGTAAAATAGGAATATAGGGTTAAGGATACATATGTTCGGTTATCTTTGGATATCCATTCAGGTTCGGGTACTCCCCGTTTGGGTTCGGATATCCAATCTCTCATAATTCAATACCCGTTCGGATATTTTGCTATTTTGGTTCGGATTTCGGTTCGGATTTTTTGAGTCGGGTTCGGATACGGGTTCACATCTACTATTTTTTTCCAAAGACTTTCATAGTATGGAAAGAACTTCATTAGTGAGTAAATCAAAGGGAACCTGGCAAAAGTATACATTTTCGAATAATGCTAAGAGATGCAAAATTGGGGAAAACAGTCATGTTATATCCAACATATCGCAATATGTTCAATTCATTACCGACTTATATCACTGTGCAAAAACATATATGTAATTTCAAAAATTTCAAATAACATATGTGTTGTTTATCTTTTTTGGCGAAATCATACACTAATCGCAACATCAGCTGTCATGTCATAAATTTGCTGTCGTGGATGTCATGTCAGCTAATTTTGTTGACAAAGATGCCACGTGTACAATTTTGTTTTAAAGAAATATAAAACTAAATAGTCATTTTATAAAAATAATTTTTAGAAAACGTAAAATTTATAAATTTTTATATTTAGTAAAATTAACTAAAAATAATTAAATAATAATTTTTAATCTTATATAAGAGAGATATTCATAAACATTATATAATAAATCTACATGATAAATGCTTTAAATGTAGCGCTCTCGTATCCATTGGGTTCAGGTCGGTCTTTTCGGATTTCGGTTCTATTTTATAATATGTCCTAAGATCCATACTGGTATATTTGTAAGTAAGGATCAGGATCGGATATAACATATAGGGTTCGGGTCGTTTTTGTATCACATCTTAAAATCCATAAAATAATCATATGACGTTCGGATTTGGGTTATATCAGATAGTTTAAATAACCCAAAGTAAAATCTAGAATTTAAAATAAAATCATACGAAATATATACTATGAAGCAACACTAGCATTGCATTTGAATCATTATATCACATATGCAACTCTTATAAGAACGGTATTGTGATAGGATCAAAAAATTTACGAATATATCTCTTATATAAGTTTAAATTTTATTATTTAATTAATTTTTGTTAATTTTACTAAATAAATAAATTTATAAAATTTTACATTTTCTAAAAATTATTTTTATAAAACGATTATTTCTCTTAAATAATTTTTTTTTGTACACGTGACATCCTTCTCAACAAAATTTGCTGATTTAGCATCAATGTCAACAAAATTAGATGATGTGACAATGATGTGGCTATTTCGACAAAAAGATAAACATCATGTATTTTGTTTGAAATTTTTGAAAATTCAAATATGCTTTTGCATAGTGATATAAATCGGGTATAAATTGAAAATATCGAAATATGTTGGATATGAAATGGCTGTTTTCCCACAAAAATGCCTCTAAAAATATATATACTTTTAATTCTATTTTAGTTAAAATTTTATATGTAAATAAATTTTAAATTTTTTCTTTTTATACTAATTTGTGTCAAACTCTAACTAAAAGAATTACATATACTTATTGAAATCTAATCAGTTTTTTTTTTTCAAACTCTAACTAAAAGAATTAGATATACTTATTGAAATCTAATCAGTTTGACAAAAAAAAATCTAATCAGTTTAAATAAATATTTATATAATAAAATAGAATTACTAAGTTTACAGCATTTATCCTTTATATACTAAATCACAAGTCACTTCACCAATAAAATTATGACACATGGAAAATGTTAAAATTTAAAGAAAAAAATAAAAGAAAAGAAAATCTTAAATGCTTAAAACTAAAAACAGTTTGTCTAGTAACTGATTTCTATTTTATTTTTTTTGTTGCTAAATTATAAATATCATTGCAACAACGAAGGTTTGGTTACATGTTAATGCAACCACAATCTGATTTTCAGCTATTCTGAAAGCTTAGAGATGCAAAAAAGTTTTAAAAAACCTCTAAACTACAAAGAAATTAGGTTCAAGTCTTAACCAAAACAATGGAAGCTTTGAACATAATATAGACTAGAAACAAAAGACTAGCAATTGATCTCCCCTTCCAAGCACTTCTCGAGTCAGAGGCAACAAGAGTAAAGCCAAAGTAAAGTAACGTCAAGTCTCACCGAAGTGTCACCAAGCAGGCATCGACGGCGACTGCTGGCTCCCATCCCGGAGCTCCGCTGGAGGAGGACGCTGACCAACAAAAATCAAGCTTGCTCGGTACTTGCTAACATGTAGACCCGACTTCGACACCATTTGAAGATGAAGCATCCATTTCGGTCAAGCGCAGACGGTCGATTTCTAATTATCTATTCATTTCTTTTTGCAATTAGAAATTGTAAAATTTTAAAATCTCTGCAACGACTCCGCTGATTCTAAATTTCAACTTCTAACTAGATAAATTTAAAACTTCTAATGATTGTCCAAATGATGAGAAAATAAGATTTTTTCCAATGAAATGAGAAAAATAAGAATACAAATATGCTGTGGATTGATAGACGTAATGCAAAGTAGGAAGATGAAGGTTAAAGTCGAGGTTAGTGAAACTAAAAATGTCTAAATCTTCATGCTCAAAATGTTTCTTTTTTTTTTTTTCATGAACTTAGTTCTCTTCCAACCTATTTATAACTTTTTCTTCTTTTTTTTTTTTTTTTTGCTATTCAAGATTCATTGCATAATAGTAATAAAAAGATTCACAGCATATTTGTTTACGAGACAACAAATGGAATTTAAGAAACGCGGGTGATAGATAACACGACAAAGATTCAAATCTACTTTCTAGATCAACAAAATATTTTAATTGTGTATGCAAGAGATAAGATTTCCTAAATAAAAAAGATATGATTTCCTTCTATTTAATTTTTCAAATGTAATGATTTTTATTGGAGTTTAGGAAGAGATTAATATGCATCGTTTCATGTGTTCATACTGAAAATATAAACAACAAGCTTTTTATTTTCTTTTAAAATTTACAAATGAAAATTTATCTTTCCATTGTAAATCATGAAACAATGACCGTGCGTAGCTGCTCGGGAGATAAAAACTAGTTTTTGTATAGTAGGATATAAATGATGTATTATTTATTTATCAATACCAAACCGAAATCATAGTATACTCCAAAACAAAATCGAATAGATATATGATTGCCGTCAAAAAAAAAAAAAGAAACCAAATAAAAATTGATTCCAACTCGGTTCACAGTACCTCATATGAAATGCCGCCACGTAAACCAATGATTCGTTCTTCCTGTTTAGTTTTGTTATACTATATTTGAACCGTTTTTCTCAGATTCTATAAACCAGCGAAGTTTCGCTTACACAAACAAACACATCGATCCCCAGAGAAAAAGAAAAAAAAACAAAAACAAATATCTCCAGTGGTTAAGGAACCAACGTCGGAGATTACCAAAGCCGGTGGTGGAAAGAGATGGCGGGACAGTCGCGAAAATGGATGATTCTTGTGGCGACGATCTGGATTCAAGCCTTCACTGGTACCAATTTCGATTTCTCGACGTACTCGTCGGATTTGAAATCGGTTCTAGGGATATCTCAGGTACAGCTGAACTATCTCGCCGTCGCTTCGGATCTCGGGAAGGTTTTCGGTTGGTCGTCGGGGCTCGCGCTTCTGTATTTCCCTCTCTGGACGGTTCTCTTCGCGGCGGCGATAATGGGATTCGTTGGTTATGGTGTTCAGTGGCTCGTCATCACTCACGTCATCTCTTTGCCGTACATCCTGGTAAAAATCATTTCTTCTTTACACATTTTGATTTCTTTTTTTTTTGCTAAAACACATTTTGATTTCGTGAGCGTATTATATGTCTCTGTTGTTTAATCGGGTGAATCAATTCGATTTTTTTTTTTTTTGTAATGAGTAGTATATTAGTATAGCTAATCTTGATTGTTGAAACATATATTCGATTCTTCAGCTTTAAGTAATGTAGCTTTAATACTTCATAGCTTTAATAAGTATGCCTTTTCTTCAGTTTTATAGATGATTAACTAATGTAGTTTTAATACACTTAACGAAGAACACCATTTTTTGAAAAATAAGAACATCATTTTGTGACAATACTTACAGATAAATAAAAATTTATCAAACGGATGATAAATAATTAATATGAACCATGTTGATGGAAGACTCTTATAGGACTATATAATAGATTATAAGCCTTAGTATTTTCACAGGTGGAACAAGTTTGATAGCGTCTTACATCTTTGAAATTCTTCTGTGTATCTTCCATTTTGTTACAGTTTAGAGTAGTGTTTTAGTAGTTTACTTCATGTTAACCTACGTACTATTAGAATATTCATATTTTTAAATCAAAATGTTTATTTTTGGGTTGCACATGAGACGAAAACAAGATTTGGAAGTTTTTGAAGGTTTGTTGATCGTTGACTGGTGGATTGGTAGTTTAGAAGTTAGAAGTGAAGTTTCATTTGACTGTTTGCTGGCACGTGATTCTCTTTGGCCTGTTTCGGCTTAAACGTGAATTTGATGACTATATAGAGAATCTTTATTGTTTCTTGTGATCGGATCTTAGTTTTGTTTTGTGTATATATTAATATTTTTCTCTTTTGTGGCCAAACTCATTTAAATACTGTTTTTCCTTTTTTTTAAAAATTTATTCTGAACTATTCTTTGTTGATGAGTAGGCAGTGCAGGATCTTTGCCATGTGATGAATATAATATTGAATTCACATAAAAGTATTATGGCTGTAGGAAATTATTTGAATTATCTAGCAGTGAGCCTAGCCAACTTAAAAAGTTTTTTACTTTCTTTGGGAGAAATGATTTAACTTTGTGACATGGTCTCAGATACTCCTTATGGCTAAATATGGTTTCTTTAATGTTGTGGCAGGTGTTTCTGTGTTGTTTACTAGCTGGGCTAAGTATCTGCTGGTTTAACACAGTCTGCTTTGTCCTCTGCATCAGAAACTTCCCTGCAAACAGATCACTTGCGCTCTCTCTCACAGTGAGCTTCAATGGCGTTAGTGCTGCCTTATACACCCTTGCTTACAACGCAATCAACCCTATCTCCACACAGCTATACCTTCTCTTAAACGCCCTTGTACCTCTTATCGTCTCCTTCGCTGCTCTCATCCCTATTCTTCGCCAACCGCCTCTTGAGCCTCTCCCACCAGACGGAGTTCGTAGAGACTCTTTCATGTTTCTCTTGCTCAACATATTAGCGGTTTTGAACGGTGTATATCTGCTTCTCTTTGGTTCAAAGACTTCTGGTGTAGCCTCAGCTCGTCTCCTATTTGGTGGATCTATTCTTCTCTTGATTCTCCCTTTATGCCTTCCCGGTCTAGTCTACGCTCGTAATTGGTACCTGCACAAAGTCCACTCTAGTTTCCGTTTAGAAGGTTCCGGTTTCAATCTTGTTGATGTCGATGAGCTTGAGATACATAAAGGAATGGTCACACGTGAAGCTAGCTTCGACGGTTACCAGTTGCTAAATGATGATGTAGTACGTACACCCATTACTCCTGCTCAGAAAAGTTTCATCGAAGACGACAACAACAGATCTTGTTGCAGTAAGCTCATTACAAGAAATCAGCTTGGAATGCTTGGAGAAGAACATCCTCTGTTTTTGCTCTTGCGCAGATCAGATTTCTGGCTTTACTATATAGCATATTTTTGCGGTGGCACGATTGGGCTTGTCTATAGCAACAACCTTGGACAGATTGCACAATCTTTAGGACAAAGCTCTGAGACAACAACTCTTGTCACGCTTTATTCGTCATTCTCGTTCTTCGGTCGGTTGCTTTCAGCAACACCAGACTATATCAGAGCGTAAGTCCCTTTTGCACAAGCCTTTGTTAAGATTATAATCTTATGGAATTGTGAATTGTGCAGGAAGTTTTATTTCGCTAGAACCGGGTGGCTAGCCGTTGCTCTTTTCCCAACCACAGTCGCTCTTTTCTTGCTGGCATCATCAGGGAGTTTGTCAGCGTTACAAGCAGGAACAGCTCTTATCGGTCTAAGTTCGGGTTTCATATTCGCAGCAGCAGTTTCCATAACGTCTGAGCTGTTTGGACCCAACAGCGTCGGGGTTAACCACAACATCCTCATCACAAACATACCGATAGGATCGTTGGTCTACGGTTTCTTAGCTGCATTGGTCTATGAATCCCATAGCACGGCTAGATCAAAAACAGGGTCGGTTATATGTATGGGACGAGACTGTTATTTCCTAACGTTTGTGTGGTGGGGATGCTTGTCGGTGATTGGGCTAGCTTCAAGTGTTGTCTTGTTTCTGAGAACTAGAAGAGCCTATCAACGTTTTGAACAAGATCGGATAGCTTCGAGCATGTTCTATTCTTAGAATTTGGAATCCAATCGTGTCATATTGAAGGAAAAGCTAAAAATGACAACAAAAACTTGTGCAGATCTTAGTTTGTGCACATAAGTTTTGATCTTGTTTTTTTTATCTGCACAATTAAACATGTACTTGATGCTATGGAACCACCTATTTACTCTTTATTTAAGCTTTGATTTTGATTTATAAGTTTTGATCTTGTTTTTTTATCTGCACAATTAAACATGTACTTGATGCTATGGAACCACCTATTTACTCTTTATTTAAGCTTTGATTTTGATTTGTTTTTATATTTGTATTGTTCAAAAATTTATTACCAAATCAAATATCTTTATATTTCATTGGAAATATTCATTTTATCGATTTTCTTTATCAAATAATAAAAATCAGACACTACAAAAGATTTAAACGATAAGAAAGATCCCGCGGCGTAGGGTTTTATACCTAGTAATTGCAATAACGACATTTTGTAAACCAAAGCGAGACCAACTAAAAGCGTGTTTCACGACAAAGATTCAAATCTACTTTCTAGATCAACAAAATATTTTAATTGTGTATGCAAGAGATAAGATTTCCTAAATAAAAAGATATGATTTCCTTCTATTTAATTTTTCAAATGTAATGATTTTATTGGAGTTTAGGAAGAGATTAATATGCATCGTTTCATGTGTTCATACTGAAAATATAAACAACAAGCTTTTATTTTCTTTTAAAATTTACAAATGAAAATTTATCTTTCCATTGTAAATCATGAAACAATGACCGTGCGTAGCTGCTCGGGAGATAAAACTAGTTTTTGTATAGTAGGATATAAATGATGTATTATTTATTTATCAATACCAAACCGAAATCATAGTATACTCCAAAACAAAATCGAATAGATATATGATTGCCGTCAAAAAAAAAGAAACCAAATAAAAATTGATTCCAACTCGGTTCACAGTACCTCATATGAAATGCCGCCACGTAAACCAATGATTCGTTCTTCCTGTTTAGTTTTGTTATACTATATTTGAACCGTTTTTCTCAGATTCTATAAACCAGCGAAGTTTCGCTTACACAAACAAACACATCGATCCCCAGAGAAAAGAAAAAACAAAACAAATATCTCCAGTGGTTAAGGAACCAACGTCGGAGATTACCAAAGCCGGTGGTGGAAAGAGATGGCGGGACAGTCGCGAAAATGGATGATTCTTGTGGCGACGATCTGGATTCAAGCCTTCACTGGTACCAATTTCGATTTCTCGACGTACTCGTCGGATTTGAAATCGGTTCTAGGGATATCTCAGGTACAGCTGAACTATCTCGCCGTCGCTTCGGATCTCGGGAAGGTTTTCGGTTGGTCGTCGGGGCTCGCGCTTCTGTATTTCCCTCTCTGGACGGTTCTCTTCGCGGCGGCGATAATGGGATTCGTTGGTTATGGTGTTCAGTGGCTCGTCATCACTCACGTCATCTCTTTGCCGTACATCCTGGTAAAAATCATTTCTTCTTTACACATTTTGATTTCTTTTTTTTTTTTTGCTAAAAACACATTTTGATTTCGTGAGCGTATTATATGTCTCTGTTGTTTAATCGGGTGAATCAATTCGATTTTTTTTTTTTTTGTAATGAGTAGTATATTAGTATAGCTAATCTTGATTGTTGAAACATATATTCGATTCTTCAGCTTTAAGTAATGTAGCTTTAATACTTCATAGCTTTAATAAGTATGCCTTTTCTTCAGTTTTATAGATGATTAACTAATGTAGTTTTTAATACACTTAACGAAGAACACCATTTTTTTGAAAAATAAGAACATCATTTTTGTGACAATACTTACAGATAAATAAAAAATTTATCAAACGGATGATAAATAATTAATATGAACCATGTTGATGGAAGACTCTTATAGGACTATATAATAGATTATAAGCCTTAGTATTTTCACAGGTGGAACAAGTTTGATAGCGTCTTACATCTTTGAAATTCTTCTGTGTATCTTCCATTTTGTTACAGTTTAGAGTAGTGTTTTAGTAGTTTACTTCATGTTAACCTACGTACTATTAGAATATTCATATTTTTAAATCAAAAATGTTTATTTTTTGGGTTGCACATGAGACGAAAACAAGATTTGGAAGTTTTTGAAGGTTTGTTGATCGTTGACTGGTGGATTGGTAGTTTAGAAGTTAGAAGTGAAGTTTCATTTGACTGTTTGCTGGCACGTGATTCTCTTTGGCCTGTTTCGGCTTAAACGTGAATTTGATGACTATATAGAGAATCTTTATTGTTTCTTGTGATCGGATCTTAGTTTTGTTTTGTGTATATATTAATATTTTTCTCTTTTGTGGCCAAACTCATTTAAATACTGTTTTTCCTTTTTTTTAAAAATTTATTCTGAACTATTCTTTGTTGATGAGTAGGCAGTGCAGGATCTTTGCCATGTGATGAATATAATATTGAATTCACATAAAAGTATTATGGCTGTAGGAAATTATTTGAATTATCTAGCAGTGAGCCTAGCCAACTTAAAAAGTTTTTTACTTTCTTTGGGAGAAATGATTTAACTTTGTGACATGGTCTCAGATACTCCTTATGGCTAAATATGGTTTCTTTAATGTTGTGGCAGGTGTTTCTGTGTTGTTTACTAGCTGGGCTAAGTATCTGCTGGTTTAACACAGTCTGCTTTGTCCTCTGCATCAGAAACTTCCTGCAAACAGATCACTTGCGCTCTCTCACAGTGAGCTTCAATGGCGTTAGTGCTGCCTTATACACCCTTGCTTACAACGCAATCAACCCTATCTCCACACAGCTATACCTTCTCTTAAACGCCCTTGTACCTCTTATCGTCTCCTTCGCTGCTCTCATCCCTATTCTTCGCCAACCGCCTCTTGAGCCTCTCCCACCAGACGGAGTTCGTAGAGACTCTTTCATGTTTCTCTTGCTCAACATATTAGCGGTTTTGAACGGTGTATATCTGCTTCTCTTTGGTTCAAAGACTTCTGGTGTAGCCTCAGCTCGTCTCCTATTTGGTGGATCTATTCTTCTCTTGATTCTCCCTTTATGCCTTCCCGGTCTAGTCTACGCTCGTAATTGGTACCTGCACAAAGTCCACTCTAGTTTCCGTTTAGAAGGTTCCGGTTTCAATCTTGTTGATGTCGATGAGCTTGAGATACATAAAGGAATGGTCACACGTGAAGCTAGCTTCGACGGTTACCAGTTGCTAAATGATGATGTAGTACGTACACCCATTACTCCTGCTCAGAAAAGTTTCATCGAAGACGACAACAACAGATCTTGTTGCAGTAAGCTCATTACAAGAAATCAGCTTGGAATGCTTGGAGAAGAACATCCTCTGTTTTGCTCTTGCGCAGATCAGATTTCTGGCTTTACTATATAGCATATTTTGCGGTGGCACGATTGGGCTTGTCTATAGCAACAACCTTGGACAGATTGCACAATCTTTAGGACAAAGCTCTGAGACAACAACTCTTGTCACGCTTTATTCGTCATTCTCGTTCTTCGGTCGGTTGCTTTCAGCAACACCAGACTATATCAGAGCGTAAGTCCCTTTTGCACAAGCCTTTGTTAAGATTATAATCTTATGGAATTGTGAATTGTGCAGGAAGTTTTATTTCGCTAGAACCGGGTGGCTAGCCGTTGCTCTTTTCCCAACCACAGTCGCTCTTTTCTTGCTGGCATCATCAGGAGTTTGTCAGCGTTACAAGCAGGAACAGCTCTTATCGGTCTAAGTTCGGGTTTCATATTCGCAGCAGCAGTTTCCATAACGTCTGAGCTGTTTGGACCCAACAGCGTCGGGTTAACCACAACATCCTCATCACAAACATACCGATAGGATCGTTGGTCTACGGTTTCTTAGCTGCATTGGTCTATGAATCCCATAGCACGGCTAGATCAAAACAGGGTCGGTTATATGTATGGGACGAGACTGTTATTTCCTAACGTTTGTGTGGTGGGGATGCTTGTCGGTGATTGGGCTAGCTTCAAGTGTTGTCTTGTTTCTGAGAACTAGAAGAGCCTATCAACGTTTTGAACAAGATCGGATAGCTTCGAGCATGTTCTATTCTTAGAATTTGGAATCCAATCGTGTCATATTGAAGGAAAAGCTAAAATGACAACAAAACTTGTGCAGATCTTAGTTTGTGCACATAAGTTTTGATCTTGTTTTTATCTGCACAATTAAACATGTACTTGATGCTATGGAACCACCTATTTACTCTTTATTTAAGCTTTGATTTTGATTTATAAGTTTTGATCTTGTTTTTTTATCTGCACAATTAAACATGTACTTGATGCTATGGAACCACCTATTTACTCTTTATTTAAGCTTTGATTTTGATTTGTTTTTATATTTGTATTGTTCAAAAATTTATTACCAAATCAAATATCTTTATATTTCATTGGAAATATTCATTTTATCGATTTTCTTTATCAAATAATAAAAATCAGACACTACAAAAGATTTAAACGATAAGAAAGATCCCGCGGCGTAGGGTTTTATACCTAGTAATTGCAATAACGACATTTTGTAAACCAAAGCGAGACCAACTAAAAAGCGTGTTTCTCGAGAAAAATAGCTTGTAACTTCCAAAATATTCCGAGAACTATAACGATGCATTTGTTTGAACTTGAGCGAGCTTAAATGATATAAAAGTATATTACCTTCATACCGAGGTGGAGATTTTCTTGACATTTTCATCTTGCAATGTCGGTTTGTTCGATAATCTTCGTTGTAATTGGGATGATGTGTGCCCCGCAAAAATCAATTTAGGGTAACGATTTGGAGCAGAAATAAAATGGAAAACGAAGGTTTTGTAATCAAGGTTAATATATCTAGTCATGATTTTGAGCACTGTAGTTGTCGAAAATTATTAGGTAATTTGTTGGCAAGTTTATATGTGGGTAAACTATCATCTACGGATTTTTTTTTTTTTTTTTTAATGGCAAACTTACAAATAATCGATTAACTTTTAGAAATCCTTTCATCTTGTCCAAAAAGTAAAATAAATAAAAACTTAAATTTAGCGAAGTAGCAAATTACTTAGAAACTTAAGTTATTTTTTTTTTTTTTACCAAAAAAAAGTTTTACCTACTTTACAAATTTTCTCTTGTATATTAAACGAAGCTATTGAACCGGTTGTAAACTCAGACCCGGTATAGGAAATTGGACCGCTCCTTCTCTAAATTAGGACTAGCACTCGTCTTCGAGTTTCTGCAAATATTTTATCAGTAGGAGCTAAAGAAGGAAGACGACGCCTTTAGATCCAGATTTAAGTCAGGACAAAGATAATATAAAATTCCCAGTCATTAAAAAAACTGCGAAACGTTGACGAAGATGCTCTCTTGCGTTGTTTACTCTCAATCCCTTCTTCTAACCCAAACTCCCACTCTCTTCAAGCAAAACCACTCCCAAATGCGACCATGGGGAAGCCAACCCTCAAGTTCAAATCCCCGCCGCTGCAGCGTCGCGTATTCATCAACTCCCACGGAGGCGACTTGCTCCGCGGCGGATTCGTCCATGAAATCGGGAAGGCCCTGAGAAGCGTCAAAGTCAACGCGTACGCTGATGAGCCAACTGGCGACGAAATTGTTTTGAAGAGGATCGAGAAGTCGAGGATCGCGATCGTAGTGTTCTCGAGCGGGTACACCGAATCGAGATGGTGCTTAGAGGAGCTTGTCAAGATCAAAGAACGAATGGAACGAGGCAAACTCGAGGTGGTTCCGATCTTCTACAAGCTGGATACGTCTGCCGATCTAGAAGGTGGCTCCGGTCTCAACTTGTTGAATCCAGCCATGCGTGATTTTGACCCTGAAAAGGTCAAGATCTGGAACGAGGCTTTGGATTCCGTTTCGTGCATGATGGGATATCACTTGTATAAGAACAGGTATAGACTCTGAGCCTATTTTAAGTTTCGTGATTGTTGACAAAACGTATTTGAATCAGTGAGCTATGGACACTGTAGTGGTATCAATTCAACACGTGAAAGAGACTTATTTGTGCAATTTTAGCAATATATTACACGGTCAAAGTGTCTCATTTTTTATAATTACTTTCTATTGGCAGTGATGAGTCCAAGTTTATCAGTCGCATTGTCAAGGATGTGAGGAGAATATTGATCCAGGTTCCAAAAGAAAGGCAACTTAACGAGTCACATGATTCACTGAGTGAGCAGAAGAAAGATGACTCCTCAGAATCAGAGACAGTTGATGGTGAGAGTGTCCTAGGTGAAGCAGAATCAGTCAAGGATGACATTTTCCTTTGTGAAGCAAACGAGAAAGTTGAAGCAGTCAATGAAGAAGAAGTTAGCACAAGCTCTACCTTACTGACCTCCTACAAACCCCCGCCTGAGCATAAAGTGTTCATCAATTTCCGGGGAACTGACCTGCACGACGGCTTTGTCAGCCACATCGTGGAGGCCTTGGAAAGGGTTGGATTCAAGGTCTATATTGATGAAGATGAGTCGCTGCCTGGAGGTGTTACTGATGTTTTGTACAAGAAGATCGAGGAGTCGAGGATTGCGATAGTAATCTTCTCAAGCGGGTACACTGAATCAACGTGGAGGTTAGATAAACTGGTGAAGATCAAAGAACGCATGGATGAAGGGAAGCTCCTAATCATTCCAATCTTCTACAAGGTGAAGCAATTACAGGTTACACAGCTGGAGGGAAGTTTCGGTATCAGGATTTGGAATTTTGGAGGAGTCGTAGGGAGTACCGTGTCATTAAATGGAAGGAAGCTTTGGAGTGTGTTGGAGGCTTGAAGGGCTTAGTAATTGAGGAGGACAGGTAATACAACCTTATTATATAACTTTGATGCTGGAACTACTAAATAATTGGGACGCATTGGTTGTTTTTCTATCTCTTGTTTGACAGTCTTGAGAGCGAGCTCATTACATCCATCGTCAAGGACATTGAGAAGACGATCGAGATTTCGTTGCAGGAAAGTAAAAATCAATCTTCTTTCTCTCTTACAGGGAGAGAAGAAAACACTGAATTGCCCACAGGAAAAGGACAAAACCATGAAACTTATCTCAACAACCATCGCCTCTTTGGGATTGAGCTACGTATGGAGCAATTGGAGCAGAAGTTAGAGTTTGATTGCGACGAAACTCGAATTATTGGAGTTGTTGGGATGCCTGGTATTGGTAAAACTACTCTTGCAATGAGGTTGTACGAAGACTGGAACAGCAAATTTGTACATTGCATGCCTCTTCTTGGTATCTGTAAGAAGTCAAAGGACCATGGGCTAGTCTGGCTGCGGAAGACCTTACTGGAAGTTTTACTGGAGGGTAAGTTTCCAGAGAAACAAAAGGAGATAACACATGAATCCGCTAAGGACATCCTGCTCCAGACTAAAATATTTATTGTCCTCAGTGACGTGAGTGACAGGAAGCAATTAGATTTTCTCCTTGGAAACCTAGATTGGGTTAAGAAGGGAAGTAAGATTGTTATTACAACGAGTGACAGGTCATTGCTCAAGGAATTCATTGATGATATTTATGTAGTTCCTCTGTTGAACGACGAAGAGGCCTTTCAACTCTTCACTTATCATGCCTTTGATGATCAAACCTATAGTCCCTCACAGGGCTTCGTGATTCTCTCAAGAAAGTTTGTGGATTACGCCCAAGGGCACCCGCAGGCGCTCATATCACTAGGTACTGAACTTCGTGGGAAAAATGAGGATTACTGGAATCAGAGACTCGCAACAGTAACAGGTCGTGACAATACAACGATCCAAGATGTCTGGAAATTCTCTACTGATCAACTTAATGAGCGGCAAAAAGATGTGTTTCTCGACATTGTGCATTTTTTCAAGTCAGAGGATGAGTATTTTGTTCGGAGTTTACTGGATTCAGGAGATCCTGACGCTGCTGATGCCGTGAGTGAAGTAAGAGATCTCGCTGACAAGTTCCTGATTACAGTTTCTGACGGGCGAGTAGAGATGAATGATCTATTGTATAGGTTCGGCAAGGGTCTTAGCTCCCCTTGGCTGCATGGGATGTGGAGCTACAAAGATATATACACTGAAACGGTACGATTTTTTTTTTCTCAAAAGAGAAAATCCGATCATGTTTCCAACATTTCTTGGCTTTTAACCTAACTTCTAGAATTTTGATAGTAATTTATGAAAGAAAACTGTTACCTGTCATCAATAATATTTTTCTGCAAGGGTTAGATTGGATTACGAATCTTTTCAGATAATATGAAAACAACATTAATCAATGGTTTAATTGAGAATAAATAAGAAAGTGGAAAGTTTCGTAGATCATACTAGGGTAGCGGATGACACTGCTTCTGTAAAATAGCTGAGACAACAAGTTCTCTTCATATTAGATCTAACCCTGCAAAATTCTTTTAATTTCATAGCTTATCTATTGAATGGTAGGTTTTAGTTCTACTGACTACTTACTTTTTGCTCTTAGTGGCACACTTTCCATGTTTAAAGCGATGTTAGAATTTCAATGTTAGCTGTTGAACTTTCTTTTATATCCAAAATTTTTAGGATATATGATCCTTAAAACTGTGGAACTTCGTTCAAGATAATTTCTTATATTTTTGCTGACATGTTAGAATAAAATTACTTATATGTTTGCTAAGGTGTTTTCTTGTAACTTGCGACCAGGGAACTAATAGTATGAGAGGTATTTGCATAGACATGTCTGAGAGACAAAGAGCTTTCCTTGGAAAGAATGACCTTCACCAATATGCTCAATCTTCGATACCTCAAGATATATGATTCTTATTGTTCTCGGCAATGTAAAGCCAAATGCAAATTATACTTACCGGATGGCCTTTCACTCCCCTTGGAAGAGATTCGGTATTTTCATTTCATAAAATTCCCTTTGGAGGAACTTCCACCAGATTTCAGACCGGAAAATCTTATTGATCTTAGGCTACCTTACAGCAAAATTCAACGTATTTGGGAAGGTGTTAAGGTGTGTTTTCTTGTGCCATCTGTTTGCAGTTTCTTTTTCTTTTCATTTGATGGCTAACATAACTTGAATAGTTTTCCTGATTGGCGGTTGAATTCTGACGACTTTTCTTAGGACACACCACGATTAAAATGGGTAGATCTATGCCACTCCAATCAGTTGTTCGACTTGTCAGCATTGTCAACGGCTGAAAACCTTCAAACTTTAAATCTGGAAGGATGCACGGCTTTGGAGGAATTGCCAGTGGAGATTCAAAACATGAAGTCTCTGGTTTTCCTGAACTTACGAGGATGCATACGTCTTTGGTCTTTGCCGAATATTAATTTAATCTCTCTGAAAACCCTCATACTCAGTGGCTGCTCAAACCTGAAGGACTTTCAACTAATTTCTGTGAGTGTAGAGTTTCTTCATTTGGATGGCACAGCAATCACAGGACTTCCTCTTGCCATCCAGAGCCTCCAGAGACTTGTCGTGCTGAACTTGAAGAACTGTGAAATGCTGGAGTGCCTTCCCAGCTGTCTCGGAGAGCTGAAAGCCCTTGAAGAGTTAATACTTTCTGGTTGTTCAAGGCTTAAGAATCTTTCAGATGTAAGGGAGAGCATGAAACATCTCCAGAGTTTACTTATTGACAGGATCGGAGCAAAAGAGATGCCAAACATCACTATATCCAAGGGCCAAGCTTCTGCAGATAAGTTCGTACACGGCCCGAGCGGCTGGCCACAGGGTGTTAATGGAGTATCCTCTCTGCGACGTCTGTCGTTAAGTGGAAATGATTTTGTCAGCCTGCAAACTGACATTTGGAACCTTTACAATCTAAATTGGCTCGACGTGAAGAATTGCAAGATGCTGAGGTCTATTCCGATGCTTCCACCAAGACTTCAGTACTTTGATGCTCATGGCTGTGATTCACTCGAAAGAGTTTCTCATCCTTTGGCCATTCCTGTTCTGACGCATCAGAACCATGCCACTTTCAATTTTTCTAACTGTAACAAGCTGGATCAAGATGCAAAGGACAGTATTATATCATATACAAGTTGGAAATTTCAGTTAGTGTTAGACGCACTCTCTAGATACAGTGAGGTATGCGTATTTCTCTCCCTAGTTTCAAGTATTCCAGTCTGCATCTGTCCGTATCTGATCTTGTTTGGTATTCTTTTCTTTTTGTGCAGAATTCTGTTTTGGAAGCTTTAATTGGAACTTGCTTTCCTGGAAGGGAAGTACCGGCATGGTTCAGCCATCGAGCATCTGGACGGTGTTAGAGTCAAAGATGCCTCTACATTGGAGTGATAACAAGCTTACTGGAATAGCCCTATGCGCTGTTGTCCTATTTCCTGACTACCACGAGCAGAGGGACCTCCTCTTAGTGAAATGTAATTGTGTGTTTAATAATAAAGACGGGTCTCCTGTCGGCTTTGGTTGCACCGTTGGCAGTTGGAGCAAAGCACGTAACACATCACTGAAGTATGAGTCGTCTCATATATTTATTGGCTATACCACTATGTTAGATAGCGAAAACATGGTGTGGAGGACGGTGAAGAGGGTTGTAGTCTTACTGAAGCTTCCCTTGAGTTTCAAGTGACAGATGGTACGAAAGTGGTAGAAAGTTTCAAGGTTATGAGATGTGGCTTTAGAATGATATATGCATCTGATGAAATGGAAAATACATGTTGGGATCCAATGACTGCTGTAATACCAGAGAGGATCGAGCACGTCCAAGATGAAGCAAAATCTCATGAAAACTTCCGAAGCCATGATGAAATCCAATCTGAGTCTTCCTATGATCCAACTGTGGGATCCAGTGAAACTTTTGTAAGTGAAACAAAATCTGATGCCGAACCTGAGTTGTGGAAGAGCTTGGAAAGCAAGATAGTTGACATTTCAAATGTAGAAAATGACGCAGGAGGGGAAACTATCGTAAGCTCTGATCATGACACCACATCGTCTGGAGATCAAAAGTGTTACTTCGGAGTTGAGCTACGACTCAAGCAAATGGAAAAAGTGTTGTACTCAATGCCTGGAGAGACTTTTATTGTTGGAGTTGTTGGGATGCCCGGCATTGGTAAAACAACTCTCGCAACAATGTTGTTTGAAAAGCGTGGGTCTAAGTTTCCAAGACACTTGTTTTAACAGTGTCTAAGGAACCTGAGCAGCTGCGGACCATGTTTCTGAAAAAGTTACTCGAGCACCTGCATCTAAACATAAGCGACGAGACAACACATGAATGCGTGAAAGCTGAACTGCTTGAGACCAAGGTTTTCGCTGTTCTTGATGACGTGAGTGACAAAAACAGTTACAGATTCTCCTGGGCGACCTCTCCTGGATTAAGAAGGGAAGCAAGATTGTCATTACAACTTGTAAAAGTCATTGCTCGAGGGATTTGTTCATGATACTTATTTCGTCCCGCCATTGAAAAACAGAGAGGCTTTTCAACTCTTTACTTGTCATGCACTCGACAAACAAATCTGCCCCTCAGAAACCTTCCTTTCGCTATCCAGAATGTTCGTGGATCACTCTACAGGCAACCCGCTGGATCTAGAGTCACTGGGAAGCCTCCTCTGTGGGAAAGACGAGGCTTACTGGCAACATGAACTGCAAAAAGTGAGACGAAGTTTCAATACGAAGATGGGAGGTGTCTGGGAATACTCTATTAACCAACTTACTGAGGGGCAGAAGGATATGTTTCTGGACATAGTGTACTTTTTCAGATCAGAGGAAGAGTATTTTGTTAGACGTTTACTGGATTCAGGAAATCCTGAAGCTAAGAGTGAAGTAAGAGATCTCGCCGACAAGTTGCTTATTACAATTACTGGTGGGCGAGTTGAGATACATGATCAACTGTATGAATCGAGCAAGGACCTTGGTTCCCCTGGGGAGCGTAAGCTGTGGAACTACAAAGATATCACCGGCTCTATGAAAAAAAGTAAACAATCGGTACGCTCACGTTTTCTTGCAAAAGGAATCCAATCAGGCTTGCAACATTTGTTGGCTTGTCTAAACACAAACTTCCAGCTTATTTTTTATAAGAACTAAGGATAACGATATAGGCTGCCCTGAACACAAATAGCGATATTAATTAATGCATATACATTTTTATCTAATAAGAAAACATGAAACAACAGTATTAGATGAAAAATTTAGAATAAACCAGAGGATGAAAATATATGGTGGACTTATTTTTGCATAGCTGACACAAAAGTAGAGAATTAAGACACTTTCTGCCAACAAAAACTTGGGATTGCCTGTAATCTTCTTACTTGTTGTTTGTTTTCTTTTAACTTGTTACTAGGGAACTGATGTTGTGAGAGGTATTTTCTTAGACATGTCCGAAGCAACAAAGAACATTCCCATGGAAAGAATGACCTTCATCAATATGTGCAATCTTCGATACCTCAAGATTTATGATTCATCATGTCCTCGACAATGTAAGTCTGACTGCAAATTATGCTTCCCCGATGGGCTTTCATTCCCTTTGGAAGAGATTCGATATCTCCATTGGGTGAAATTTCCGTTGGAGGAACTTCCACCAGATTTCAAACCAGAAAATCTGGTTGACCTTAGGCTGCCTTACAGCAAAATCGAACGTGTATGGGAAGGTGTTAAGGTAAATGTATATTTTTATTTGATGGCTAAAGTAACCTGAATAACTTCTGTGGTTAACGGTTGAATTCTGACGGGTTGTCACAGGACACACCACGATTGAAATGGGTAGATCTACGCCATTCCAGTAAGTTGCGCAACTTGTCAGCATTGTCAAAGGCTGAAAACCTTCAAAGATTAAATCTAGAAGGCTGCACGGTTTTGGATGAGTTGCCAGCGGAGATTCAAAATATGAAGTCTCTGGTTTTCCTGAACTTGCGAGGATGCGTACGTCTTTGGTCTCTACCAAAAATAAATCTAATTTCTCTAAAAACCCTCATACTCAGTGACTGCTCAAACCTGAAGGACTTTCAGCTTATTTCCGAAAGTGTAGAGTTTCTACATTTAGATGGCACAGCAATCACAGAACTTCCTATTGCCATCCAGAGCCTCCAGAGACTTGTTGTTTTGAACTTAAAGAACTGTGAAATGCTGGAATGCCTTCCCAAGTGTCTCGGAGAGCTGAAAGCTCTTGAAGAGTTAATACTTTCTGGTTGTTCAAGGCTTAAGAATCTTTCAGATGTAAGGGAGAGCATGAAACATCTCCAGAGCTTACTTATTGACAGGATCGGAGCAAAAGAGATGCCAAACATCACTATGTGTGAAGGCCAAGATTGTGCAGGTATGCTCGTACAAAGCCCGAGTAGATGGCCACAGGGTGTTAATGGAGTATACTCTCTACGACGTCTATCGTTAAGTGGAAATGATTTTGTCAGCCTCCAAACTGATATTTGGAAACTTTACAATCTAAATTGGCTTGACGTGAAGGATTGCAAGAAGCTGAGGTCTATTCCGATGCTTCCACCAAGGCTTCAGTACTTTGATGCTCATGGCTGTGATTCACTCGAAATAGTTTCAAATCCTCTTGCTCTTCCAGTGAGGGTGGAGCAGATCCATTCCACATTTAATTTTTCTAACTGCAGCAAGTTGGATCAAGATGCAAAGGATAGTATCATATCTTATACTCGGTGGAAAAGTGAGTTAGTATTAGATGCACTCTCTCGATACAACAACAGGGTATGCGTATTTTTATCTATCAGTTTCCAGTATTCCCGGCAGCATCTTACGGTATCTGATCTTGTTTGGTATGCTTTTTGTTTTGTTGCAGGATTCTGTTGTGGAAGATTTCACTGGAACTTGCTGCTTTCCTGCATGGGAAGTACCCGCACGCTTTAGTCATCAAGCATCTGGATCGGTGTTAGAGGCAAAGCTATCTCCACACTGGAGAGACAACAACTTTACTGGAATAGCTCTATGCGCTGTTATCCTGTTTCCTGACTACCATGAGCAGAGGGCCCGCCTTGTAGTGAAATGTAATTGTGTGTTTAATAATGAAGATGGGTCTTATATCCGCTTTAGTTGCACTATTGGCCGTTGGAGTGATCCAGGTAAAACAGCTGGGAAAATTGTACCATCTCATGTCTTTATTGGATATGCATCTATGTTGGATAACAAGAAACCTGGTGAGGAAGAAGATGAAGAGCCTTGTAGTCATAGTAAGACTTATCTTGAATTTCAAGTAACAGATGGTACGGAAGTGTTACATGGTTACGAAGTGCTGAAGTGTGGTTTTAGTCTGGTATATGCATCCGGTGAATCGCGGGTCCAATCTGGTATACACGGAGCATATTCAAGAGGTGGTGGGTGGATCTAAGATTTCCTTGCTAACATCTTTTTAGCTTTTTTTTTTTTCCTGAGTGATCGTCTTTGTTCCCTAGCGTATGTGGAAGGCTTACAATTGGCTCATTGCATGTACTTTCTTGTTTGTCTTCCTTCTTAGGGGCAATCTCTAATGTAAGGAGGGAAACGGAAAAATGGAAAGGCCACTGGATGGTGGGTATGACATAGTTGAGTTGCCTAAAAAGTCATAGCACATGGAATCGTAAGTTGATAACAACATGTTGATTGGTTCTATGAATCAGACCCTTTTTGTAACAAAAGATATTACGTGATTGTAGGATCATCGACATATATATTTGTGTTTGCGTTCTTGCAGGCTGACACTCCCCAACGACCTAATAATAAGTCTCCTGTAACCATATCGAAGCAAATAAGAAGAGAGACACAAGTTCGAGCATTGTCTGTTCGGTTGACTGGGAAGCCTCGGGTTTACATCAGTTGCCATGGAGGTGATCTGTGCATCACTTTTGTCAAACATCTCGTGAATAATTTGACAAATGCTGGGGTCAACGTCTTCATAGACAACGACGAGAGAATGTGGATTAAAATGCACCAGCTCTACAATAGGATCGAGGATTCAAGGATCGCAGTTGTTATCTTCTCCAAGAGGTACCTAGCGTCAAGGTTGTGCTTGAACGAGCTTGCAAAGATGGACGAGCTAGCAAAGGAAGGAAAACTCTTAGTAATTCCCGTCTTCTACCAGGTGATATCTAGCGACATGAAAACCTTAAGGGAGAGTGCGGACGATGTTTCAGGGAGATGAGAAAGAGACACGAGGACGAACCCAAGAATGTCCAAAATGGGAGACTTCCTTGATGTCAATGACAAAGACAATCGGCATACACTCGGAAATTCACGGGTATTCATTTCTTGATAATCCTTATATATGAATATCGCAAGTTCAGTTAGATTAGTTCTTCGTTGAGTCATATCAGTTGAAACAGACTCATTGTTAGTTTCACATTAGAAGCACATCAACGCAGTTCTTGTTTGTAGGTAACAAGCATTGTCACTTTGTATTGATCTTCATCAGTTTCTCTAACTAAATTTTGCAGCATAGATGCCGCGCTTGTTAAAGCGACCGTTAAGGCAGTTCAGAGAGGGCTAACAAAAATAGCTGGAGGAAAATTCAAGTCCCTCGGAAGACGAGTTATGTTAAGTGCACAAGTGTTCATTATTGCCTTGTTTGTGGCTCTTCTCTTCAGTCTCTTCTTATCTCCTCTACTTTTCACCGATGCAAAATTGGCCGCCTTCTGGTAAGTTTTTAGTGGGTTTTCTAGTTGTGTTGGCTGGTGTTGTGGTCTGCTAATCGGAGTATTTGCAGCGAAAAAGACCAGATATGCTCGTAATGGTTTGGCTGTGTTGTTTGCGCTGCCTGGTTTGTGTTTGTTTTGAACTACATATTAAACAAATGTCTTGTATTACTTGGTTTTTGAGAAGACATTTTCTTGGACAGTTAACTCTTTTGCTTCTTCTTCATTGGTATAAACACGTGTAGTCCTCAGCTTTATTTATTGCTGTTGATCATCCCTTCATGTGTTTCCATTTCTTGATGATCACCAGAAATCAAACCTACTTAATTTATAATCTATCGAGTAAAACAAATTAAGGAATAGAATTATCTGATGGCTGCACGCCAGCTTTGTAAACAATAATGTCGTCTATTAATTATTTTAGAACTCTACGAGTAAAAATTTTGCATCATCCGAACACTAGAAGAGAGTTAGAAAGAACCTAGATCACACATTATTACGTTAACAATGAATTTTTTAATATGACTAAATTTTACACTCGTGCGTATTAATAGTTAAGTTTAACTTTTATAATAATTTTCAAATCGCTGAACTATAATGAATTTATTTTTTATTTTTTATTTTTTAAACAATAGATTAAATATAATGTGTTTCCTATTTATGTTTGTTTGTAAAATTATACCCTTTAAATAAATTAATTTATCTATTTCTTTATTTTTATTTGTAAATGTATAAAATGTGTTATATATTTATATTATTAATGTTCTTTGTAAAGTTTACCGAAATTTTCAAATAAATTACTTATAAACTTCTTTTGTATCTTTTTCATCTATTTTATAAAACATGTTAACTAAATGATCATCAAGCAATTTATGTCGATCTTTCAATGAATTTGGTATAAATATGATATTATATCCAAACTTATGAGAAGTCACCATATAGCTTTCTTTGGTTTCAATAACAATAGTTTTTAAAAAGAAAATTGTATACTACATTAACTTTTAGATTAGAATCTATGAATTCTTGAATAGTAGTTGATTCATTTTTTTTATGTCAAAATATAATATAAAAATATTGATTATTGATGAGTAAATAATTTTTTTTTTCATTTCTTTTTACTGATAAAACACAGTTTTTTTTTTTTTTACGGCAAACGGTCCTTTTATTTCTCAAACTTGAGGTGGTCTGGATAACCAGACCGGAATAGAACAACCAATAAAGTGTAACTTTCTATGGAAGGATCTAGCTGTTTTAGCTAAAAAGTCTGAAATCTGGTTACGTAACGGGAACATAAGAAATTCTTAACTCCGGAAGCATATCTCAGAAGGCTCTATCCGCTCCAACTCGTTGCAAAACTTGGCCAAGCATTAGGTTCCTTAATCATAGCAATCAAATCCTTGCAGTCCGTTCCGAAACTCTGGCATGGAATGTTGGAGCATATTTTCCATTGCCCATCGTAGCGCTTCTACTTCCGAATGCAAAGCTGATTCTCGCTTAGGGACATTACGAGTCCCCATAAGTTGAGTATTCCCACAACTATCCAACCAAACCCATCCACATCCACTGAACTGTGTTTGATCTTTCCATGACCCATCTATCAAACAAATATTTCCCAAGCTTATGACTTGTTGTTCTTCAATATCTACCTCATGTATCGCTGATGGTACCATCTCATTTGCATTGAACCATGCCTGACATTCACTCTCAGCATATCTCACTAGTTCCAAAGGATCCCTATCTATCCCCTAAAAGTTTGTCATTCGAAGCTTTTCAAATGAACCAGATTAACTGGGGATAAGGATCCCTATCTTGTTCTGGTTCAATTATACTGCTTTTTCCGCCGTAATGTAGTCCATATTCGTGTAGATGCTCGAACCGAAAAAATGCCGGACTTGTTGGAGTTTTTGATAATGACCAAACCTGCAGAGCTGGTGGGCATTCGAATATAGCATGAGTTATAGATTCTTCTGGTTCACCGCACCTTGGGCAATAGTTATCACATCTCATATTACGCCTTGCTAGATTCCTCGTTACAGCCATATGACCAGTTAAAACTTGCCATATAAGATGACAAATCTTTGTCGGCGCCTTTAATTTCCAAGCGAAGGCTTGGAGCTTGGCAATACTCGGCTCTAATACTTCTTTTTCATCCTCCTTCTGCAGGAGGTTTTGGACAACCCAATATCCAGACTTAACCGTATATTGGCCATTCCTTGTGTAGCTCCAATAGAACGTGTCTCGCCTATGAGTAGTACTTATAGCCAAACTTTTTATGAGAGGTATATCATCAAGATTTACATATTGATCCAAAAAACCATCATCCCATTCCTTCGATTCCTGATTGATAAGATCACTGACCCTCATATTAGGATGCATAACCGGTGCTACAGGTGTAGCTGGCCTAGAAGGTGTCATTGGAATCCATGGATCCTCCCACACCTTGACTTCATAATCAGAGTGTATCTTCTGTCTTATCCCCAGTAACAACAGCTTCCTTGCAGCAGAAATGCTAGTCCACACGTAGGATGGATTGTTTGCATTGTTTCTTCGCAGGGGTGAGCTCAATCTATAATATCTTCCCCTCAATACTCTGGCAATAAGCGAATCTAGGTATTGAACTAGCCTCCACAGTTGTTTTGCCAATAGTACCAGATTAAATTCATGGATCATACGAAATCCAATCTCACCTTCCTCTCTCGGTAAACACAGTTTAAAATTCAGAAATAAACAGTTTTTAATGATATGTCTAAAAAGTAAGTGAATCGTTCCATATGTTCATTTTTGAATGATTTTTTTTAAACTCGGTGAAAGCAATAAAAGGAAGTGGCTAGCCATAAGCAAAAATACCCAAACCAGCTATTGTTTTATTTGTTTTGGAAATTTGTGTAATCTATTATTAATTTACATATTTATAATAGGTACCAATGCAAAAAAGACTGAATTGCATGTTCATATTCTTTTAAAAGGTTATACCTTTTCCTATTTTGATCATATTTATCTTTCTATATTTATCTATTTCGTATTGATATATGTTATTGTTGTAGGTTTTGACAGCCTTGAGTACATATTGTTTCATGGGCTTTTTGTAAAAATGACTCAACTCAAAGTCAAACACAAAAGTAATCCATGATTTTTTTTTGAAATTTTCATTTGACTTATTCATCCCAAAAATTCAGATTATTCACAAAAATGCTATTATTCAAAAATATTTGTTTTACTTAATCAGATCCTCATTTTCCTCTTTTATTTACAACATTGCTATTTTCATCAATGCACCAACCACCATGATCAAACAATTTCAAGTTCTAAATGCACCTAACATCAACATCTACATATTCATATTAATTTAAATTAATTAATATGTATACATATAAATTTTAATATTAATTTTCATTTTTTCACTGAATATTTATTGTAATTTAGATGATTTTTATTTGTCAATTACCTTTTTATGTTCATTTCTATTTTATTTTAAAAGAGATATTTTACTTTTTTTCAAATTGTCTTAGTATCAAGTTAATTAATTTTAATAGTTTTTATTTTTTTATTTTACTTAATTTCGTTATTTTTATTTTCAAAAACATATTTGGCAATATTGAGACTTTTATAAATAGTAAATTAAAATTGTGATGTGTCATATTATGATTAGTTGTTTAAATCCTAAGTGGACACCCTTTAAAATTCTCATATATTTAAGATATATTATTATGTTTTCTTTTCAAATTTGAAGTATATATAATTAAATTTAATATATTATATATTTTTAATTAATTTTATATTTAATTTCAAATAGTTAGTATATATGTAATTAATATCATTTTTAATTTCTTACTAAATGTTTATGTTAATTTTCCAGTTATGTATCATAGATATCAACTAAAATTTTAAGGATTAAAATTTGTTAATTTACCTTATGTTAATTTCCATTGTATTTTAAAAGAGATATTTTATAGGAATCTTTACATTTTTATAAATAGTATACATATCAATTTAATTAATTTTTAATAGTTTTTGTTACTTTACTTTATTTCATAAGTTCTTTTTCAAAAAGAAAATTTTGGTTAATATTTACATTTTTATAAATAATAAATTAAAATTTTAACTATTTGTATATTGAATTTAAAATAGGTAACATAAATAATTAAATATTAATTTTACATTTTTTTAAATTTTCAAATATATATTATAGATATCAACTCAATTTCTTGAAAAAACATTTTTAATCTTAATTTTTGATGAGTAAATAAATATGTTAATTGATTTGACTGATAAAAGGTATTTTGAAGACACGTAAATAAACGGTCTAATTAACAATATGTATTTTTTTACAAGTGAATTATGTTTACCATATTTATTTTTAACAAAAATTTGTAAATTTATCGTAAGCCAAAAACTAATAAAAAGAGAGCTAAAATCAACCATTTTTTTAGAAACTTGTGTAACGTATTATAAATATCGAGGATTGTATATTGCCGATATCAATTTAAATAAAAAAATCTAAACACTAAATTTTAGTTTACTTTTTTAGATTAACTATTTTGATATTAACTATTTATAATATTTTTTTTGTATGTGCTATATGTTGGTCTTGACATGTTTTATGACATAACTTCTACCAATCCCTTGGCGTTAATTTTCAAAATAATTAGCAAATATATCAAAGGGTATCTATATCAAATTAATTTATTTTTATTTTTATATTATTTGAAGTTTAAAGTTTTTTTGGCCGATTCTGTTTTTGGATATGTTAATATTTTTAAAAGTATAAGACTATAATATGCTGTCCTGACTTATTTTTGAAATTTGAAATTTATATCTTAATAATTTCAAAAACATAATTTCAAAATATTTAGGAAAGCGAAATCTGATTCTAAATTGAGTAAATTCTGAATACAAGTGTGAAAATGAATATACAAAATTATCCAATCACTTTCTCTCTCTAATTTCGTCACTCTCTTTCTTCCATTTTTTCTTTTATGTTTTTCATACTCAATCTCTGTTTTCCTACATGTATCATCAGAGCACTAAGGTTCTGAAAAACTGAACTTTCGAAACTGAAAAATCATCCATGAAGAATCAGAAACACATTGTTCTACCGGGATCTACACTTGTTTTTAACTCTCTAAAGCATTTTCGTTGCTTATTACGTTTTTCATCGTCTCTGGGGACTTTGATATCCACTGTAAGCTTCTTCCTTTGAACCTCGCCCTTCACTTCAACTCATACATACTACATTTTTACTTGTAGGAGATCAGATTTTGACCCAAGAATATAGAAAAATCGGTAATCGATCGTCTGGGTATCAAGGTATCCAAACTAATACCGGGGTTCTTAAAAGGGATAATATCTTTTGTGTTCTAGAATCACAAAGACTGCTTTTTAGAAGTAAAGGTTTGTGAGAACATATTGAGAGCTCTCAGGAATTGTCTAAAAGACAAGAAGGATGTTGGAGAGATAAAAGAGCAGTGGAGTTTCCTCAGACGAAATCTAGCACCAGAAAAGAGGATTCCAAGAGGATCTAGGAAGATCAGCTTGTGATTGATGTTCTTCAGAGCTCTACGGAGGTGTCTATCCTTACAGCTTATTATTCTTATGCTGAAACTGTAAAGGAATTTTGGGAAACTCCCAATAGTGTTTATGGTAACATCTTTAATCTCAGTGGGATTTTTGAGGTGAAAAAAGTGTTTAATGATCTTCAGCAGGAGAAGAGATCATTCACTAAATTGTTTGGAGACTTCAGAGAGTTGTGGACTGAGTTGGAGATGCTCATACCACCCATCACAAATCTGAAGGAGATGATGGAGAGAAGAGAGCAAGATCAAATTTTTGGTTTGCTTTCTAATTTTAATGGATCACCACACTCTAAGGTTTAAAAATATTCCAACTTTGAATAAATTATGCATGATGATCCAAAAAGAAAAAGGATCAAGAGGTCTATTTCAAGGGACCAGCGAAACTGCTCATGCAACCCGCGAAGTCTCTTAGAAAAAAAAGACTGGAAGAATGTTAATTGTGACTACTGCAAGATAAAATGACAACAAAGGATAGATGTTGGAAGTTTTATTCTCACATAAACCCCAAAGGGGCTAGAGGAGTAGGCAAGATATTTAGGGAGAGGGATGATGGTGGTGACATAGTAAGGAAGTCAGACTTTGAAGCTCTTATCAAAAGTATCTCAAAACTGGCTGAATATGGCAACAGTTTCTCTGCCTTTAAATCTCCTAAAGATATTATCATAGATTCTTGAGCTTTTCATCACATGATTAAGAAATCAGAAATATTCACTATTCACACTATGGAAAGGTCACCATTGCTAATGGAAATGATGTTGCTATTAGAGTAATTAGTGACTTAAAAACCTTGAGTGTTTGGCTGTTTTAAGTCTTAATAGTGTGTGGTTTCAGGACCTAAGTCATGGAAGACTTTAGGGGAAGGCTGTGGAAATGATTGTCTCTATGTTTTGGGAAACACTCAACCATAAGTCTTTACTTATTCTGCCCCTCAGTTCTGGTTACATTAAACCTTTATGGCATGCTCAGCTAGGTCATCCTTACTCTCAAGATCTTCAGCTTATTTTGCCGGATTTAAATCAAGTTCATCATGAATGTGAAGCATGTATCTTAATCAGGGCTTGTGACCAGGTGGTGATTAACTTGAGGACGAAGCCCAATACGGTGAAGCCACTAGGGTTCGAATCTCGGCCACTGAAGAATTAAATTTTTGGCATCTCCAGGGACAGGGGACCGACACGTGGGCCGAAAACGTAGGGTGCTAACACGTGGCTAGTTTGGACCCTCTTTGGTGGAGGCCATGATACCTTTGTATAATTCAAAAAAAAGCATGTATCTTAGGGACACATTGTTGAACTGTATTTCCTGATTCATCTACAGTTATGATGAATGTTTTGATTTAGTTCACTCTGATGTGACAGCTCCTTGTACTTCCCGAGATCAATATAAGTATTTTGTTGCATTCATTAATGAGAAGTTTAAGTACACATGGATAATCCTTATGCCAGCAAAGAGTCACGTTTTGGAAGCTTTTATTGAGTTTCATAACTATGTTTCAAATATGTTTCAACACAATTTGAAACAAAGAAAAAGACTTTCAAAAGTGAAAATGGTGGGTAAGTGACAATGATGGGGAGTATATGAGCATGCAGTTTAAAGAGTGTTGACAGAAGAAAAGGTGTATTTCACCGGACATCATGCATTTATACTCTTTAGCAGAATAGAGTCTCTCGGTCTTCCATGAAATAACAAAATACATAGAAGTAGACAGCCATTACATAACAGAGAAGGTTCAACAAAGAATCGTCCTTCCCTCTTATGTGAGAAGTGATGATCAAGTAGCAGATTTTTTCACCAAAGTGACATCCTAAAATGTGTAAGGATCCTCATTGCAAGATGGGTTTATTGGTTCTTCAGCAACCAGCCATGTCGAGAGGAAATGTTGAACTGAAGAGAGAATAGTCTAGCAAGAACTGCTAAAGATGAAGTTGGCAAGCCTTAAGTGATTCTCCTAGACATTATTTAAGAAGTGATTTGTTTATGTGTCATCACCATATTCATTGTCAGAAAAAGATGACATGACTTCTAAAAAAGATGACATGGCATCAAATTAATTGTGACATGAACAATTTCATTTATGTAAGTTTATGTTTTTGATAAGTTTTTTAAAATATGGTAATAACTCATATATCATCACCGACCTTAATAAAAGTAAACTAATGCTGTATTTACATATAACAATATTTACACTATTAGAAAATAGAAAGCAAATCATCATAAATATTGTTTAAGAAGTGATTTACTTTTATGTCATCATCACATTCATTCTTACAAAAATGACATCACTGTTAAAAATATGACATGCATCAAGCTTAATGTGACAGACAATTTCGTTGATATAAATTTATATTTTTGGTAAATTTTCTAAAATATGATAATAATAATAATACATATATCGTTATTAATAAAGTAAAAAAAATTAGATAGTTAACTGTTTAAAATTTTAACCAAAATCAGTTAAATGGTGTAAAAATCATTTCAGGTTCTATCAGTTTATTCACGTTTATAAAAGTATCTAAGTTGAACGACTGACTGTTGATTTACTAGATTTATTAATAGATTCATTTTCTATCAGTTTAGTATATATTATATAAAGCAAACAAAAATCATATTTTACTATATTTAGATATAAAAATAAATATTAGCCATTAAATATAATATAATTACTATATTTAGATATAAAATAAATATAGCCGTTAAATATAATATAATTGTTATTTTCAGAAAATACAAATTTAAATTTTAAAGAAATTCAACTAAATCTAAATAATTATATTGAAATAGTTAAATCAAATTACAAGTAATTGTTTATATATTTTTAATTTTTAACCAATAAAATTAATAAAATTGATTGCATTTAATATTTATTAAAATAAAAATTATTGTAACTGTGCAATGGGCATGAAGCCTCCTAATAGTAACATAGATAAAGAGTAAAAATATTTATTTTTATCTTTGGTTTTTTAGTAAACCAATTGTGTTTAGCATTTTTTAGTAAGTCAGATATGTTTCTATAAGTTGTAAACATAAGTGTAAAGATGAATATATCAAATCTCTCTCTCTCCACTCTTATATATATTGTTCTAATTCATACTCAAACTTTGTTTTTCCTACAAAACCTTCTTCATTGTCTATACTATCTTTTGAATTATATACATATTTAAAAAAAACCTTCATAAAAATAGAGGATACCTTCGTGAATGTATAATATCATCATAAAATTTAGGAAAATTTTCACAAATATTTATTTAAAAACAATCTTAAATGTTTATTTAGGAAGACGTTCATGAATGTATGTTTACAAATACCTTACTGAATATGAATTATATGTATATTTAGCAAAATATTCTTAAATATGTATATCTTTATTAAATTTAGAAACATTCATGAATAAGTATAACATCTTCCTAAATTTTTAGAAAACCTTCATTAGTCTTCATAAATTTAAGTTATATTTTAATTTAAGAAATCTTTCTTAAAAATGTATAATTTATTTTTAAAATTAAAGAAGGCATTGCATGCTAAATGTGTAAAACGAATTTCTAAGATTTAGAAAACCTTTTATATCTTACTAAATTTGAATTACATGCATATTTAGAAAGACATTTTGGAATATGTATAACATCTCACTTAAGTCTAGGAATACAT